>CM064345.1:0-34389 GCA_032595735.1 Pelochelys cantorii | reverse complement strand
TGCGGTGCCTTCTTCTGGGGGGTGTCTCAATGCTGCCACCTTCACCTTCAGAGAAGGGTCCCCCAAAAGCAGGTGCTTGCTGCTGACTCCCAAGGCCTCCATAGATCCAGTCTTCTTTCAATGAGCCCACTTCACAGGTCTCATTGTTCTCAGATCTGGCTCCCATCCCCTCTCCAGCCCCTCCAGTCCACGTCTCCATCCCTGAGGGCTCAGTCAGGGAGAAAGTGCTGGGGGGCATCTTCTGGTAGAGCCTGGAGCTACAAAACATGCCAGCATCACGCGCCTTCTCCGACCATGGACCCATGCCCTGAAGGGGATAGAAAGTAGCCTGCGAAGGGCTAATGTAGCTGAGCAAACCACCTTTGTTCTTGTTTCCCTGGTGGTCTACTGGCTAGGAATCAGCACTTTCACTGCTGTGACCTGGGTTTGATCCCCACTCAGAGCAAACAACCAAATCTGTGTTTATGTGATCTGCCAAGTCTTTGCTCTTACATCATGGTGTCACGGCTCCAAGGTTATGCCCACACTTGGCTCCTAGGCAACCCCCCCCTCCCTAGTGCAGCAGCCCCTTCTCAGGGAGCCCACTCCACTCAAGTGGGAGAGAGAGGGGACCCACTCTCACCTGGGGGGGTGGTCTGCTCCTCCACCTCCAGCACAGTCTCTCTCAGGGCCTTCAGCTGCCTGCCTCTGCTGTGAGCCCCTTTGGAGGGTCCACTCCCGCTGGACCCCTGGGGCCTCCACTCCCAGAAGGAAGGAATAGCGCCCCCCTGTTATCTAGACCAGAGCAACTCTCACCAGCACAAAACAGGAGGGTCTATTTAGCTCTGAACACAGCAAAGGATCCCTCAGCCCTGCCTGCTCTGCTCTCTGTCCCCAAAAAAACAGCTCCCAGTAGAGCCTCCAATATCCCCAGCAACAGCCCCTCCCCAGCCCATTGTCTTCTCCCCTGGTAAGAGGACGCCTGGGCCCCTCTTTCCTCCTCCTCCTCTCCTCCGTCCAATGTTCTCCCCTCACTGGGGTCAGCTGGGCCGGTTGTCGGGCCCCTCTCTGCAGCCCATTGTCTGTCATCTGGCCAGAACCAGCTGGGTCCTCTAAGCGGGGTCGGGGTCACCAGGTTCCCAGACACACGGTTCCAATTCTGGGCTATTCTCTGGAAGAACAAACTCCCCACCTTTGTTACATTCATCCAGTAACTTGCAGGCACTGAGTGCCCCCCTGTATGCAACACCCCCCTTTGAACTCCAACACTCCCCACTTCCTCACACATGGGGAGTGCCAGGGGGTGAAGGAACAGAAGGGTTGGGGTGCCAGATGGGGAGACTTTGGTGCAGGGACAGCACAAGAAGCCCTCCCCTACCACTGTGAAACAGCAGTAACCCCTTTTCTCAGGGGTGTGCGAGGGCAGGGAATCTGCCTGAGGCTTCTCACTGCATTTGCAGGCCAGATCCAGTGGCTTGATGGGCTGCATCCAGCCTGCTGGCCTATATTGCCCAGGCCTGGCTAAGAGGGAAACTTGGCTCTGGGCTGTGAGGGAGGGGTGCTGTGGAAAGGCCAGTCTTGCCTTCCTGGGCAGGGTGTGAGGACATCCATTTTATGTGGCATGGCTGCCAAACATCCCAGACAGAGAATCAGAGACACTTTTGCAGCAGGCAAAGTAGCTCAGTGGGGGGGGGGGGGATGGCTGTTAGACTGAAGATCTAAAGGTCCCTGGTTCAATCCTGGGCTGTGGCAGGGATCTCTCTGATAACCCAGAGTTACTCTTGTGTTTGATCATCATGTTGCTGTTTTCAGCTACTGCTTGGCACTGACCAATTGTGTTCATGGGATTAGCCCTGGTACCTCCCACCTCTTCCTCAGAGTCCCTGCTTCCTTGGCTTAATGCCCAGCCAGTGCTGGCTGTAGAGGTGGGCACAAGGGCTGTGGCTCAGGGTCCAAGGCCTTTCCAGCCTCCAGAAGAAGGATTTAGTCAGAATCTGCTCCCAACAGGTAGGGGTTGCACAGGTTCTGTGTCTGCTGCTACCTGCTCCAAACCAGGACTCCTGCCTGCTCCTTGCAAGCTGCTCTGCTTGTTCCAGGCTCCCTGCCCAGAGCAGGCAGCCAAAGGGGAACAGGCCAGCCTGCAGTGCCAGTAAGGGGCTTGAACCCAGCACCCTGACATTATTAGCCAGCTCATAGCTTGTTTTCCTTCCACCCAGAGCCCCCTTCTTCTCCTGGGCTGCAAGGAGCATCAACCTGGGACTCCCTGAGACAGGCACAGGACTCTGCCTCCCCACAGCCAGCCCCACCCCACAGGCTTTGAGAGAAAAAAGTGGGGGGGAGGGAGAGTCTCTGCTTACCTCACTGAGGTGCTGAGCTTCTGCCCTGCCTCCCTCAGCTTGGCTTTCCTCCTCTCCACTCAGCCTTTTCCTGAACCAGCAGTTCCATGAGTGGCCCGGGGAGGACTCTTCTGTGTCCCAGAAGGATGTAGAAAAACGTGAGCAAAGGCTGCAACAAGGCACCCCCAGTAATTGAACCCAGGATCACATGTTTATTAGGCAAGTGTTTTAGCCAGCTAAGCCATGGGGCCCTACTCTGGCTTGCTAATAAACTGTTCTACTTTATGGTCCCAGATAACTGGCCATTCCTCATTTCCCTCCTGCCTTCCCACCCTGGTGGTATTTGGCTCCCTGGGCACAGAAAGCTACAGCTCAGTGGTCAGAGGCTCTAACATGCACATCTCCCCCAGCCGCTGGACTGTAGAGTTGCCTTTGAGGTTTTGCAGGGTTTGGGGAGGGAGAAATGCAGCAAACATTGATTATCTGGCTTGTAAACCCCTTGGGTTCAGTGTTTCAGTTGGAGTCCCCAGGTAGGAGCCCGGCCTCCTTCAGTTTGGTCCCTTCCTGAGGGCACAAAATTGACAACAGAGAATTCCTTTGCCCTGCAGCAATCTCTGTTGGCCAAAGGGTTAGCAACGGAATATTTGCCCAAGTTTAAGTGCAGCAGCAGAAGTGGGTGTTAGGTGGGTTTCTGTGATGGAGTGGTTAGCACATTTGCCTAACAGGTAAAAGGGTCTTGGTTCAAAACCACAGGCTATTCTCTTATTTGCAGTTTCCCTTGATGCCCACAAGGCAGTTCCAGGGCCTGCCCCCGGGTGCAGGGATGGGGGGCAGGTGTGCTGGCTTTCAGGGGCATGTGGCAGACACCTAAACAGGCTAGACTGAGATTGGAGGCTGCAGGGCTGGGGATGAGACTTCTCAGCAGTGCTGTGCCTGGGACCAGGTCTTTGCGGCCCCACAGTCCAGGGTCCACCCCGGAAGTGCCACTACTGTGGCTGTGCACCTTGGGGGCAGTGTGGCTGTCGCCTTTGCTGCAAGGGGACACAAAGCCACATAACGTCCTGCCTCATGCCCAGACCCCAGCCACCCCATTCCCCTCACTTCTTCCCACCCAGCACCCCCAGCTTGCTTTGACACCTTCCCTCGCTCCTGCTCTCTCTATCCTGGCCAGACACCCCACCCTGCTCCTGCATCCACGTTCCTTCTGCACCCTTTCTCCTGGCCACACAGGGCACTCCTTGGCGCTTCTGAAGCCAGCCCCTGCAAGGAGCCACCAGGGCAGGAACCAGCCCTTGGAGCTCAGCTTGCACCGCATCTGGTAGTTTCCCACCACATGTCACCTGAGAAGAGGTGACTTCTTCTCCTTCCTTCCTACCTTAAGTCTCCGTTCCCTTCAAAGGTCTCCGCTGCCTCGGGACCCGCCTCCTCAGGGCGCTGCCCCTCTGCCACTGGGCTGGGAGGGGGAGACTCCACGGTCTCTGCACTTGGGCTGAGAAGTCTCACTGGGACTCATCTGTTGATGGTGTTAGTCAGCCCAATGGCCAGCTGGATCCATTTGGTAGCACTGCCCGAGAGGGAGCTTTACAAGTGCCCAGTGTCCATTGGTATTTTCTGGGGCTTTGTGTAGGGGATCAGGCTTGGCCATCTTTTCCACAGGAAATGCCTCTTCTTTGGAACAGCAGCTCCCATGAGTTCATGGAACTTCTTCTTCTCAGCTTGGGAAAGGGACGACTCAGGGGCGATGGGACAGAGTTTTATATAACGATGACAGGGGTGCAGAAAGCAAATAAGAATTTTTTTTCTCCTACTCAAGATCCCGGGTGACAGAATGAAACTGGTAAATAACCAAATTAAAAATAAACCAAAAGGAAGCATTTTTGTGCCCACTGGAACTCCTTGCCAGAGGATGTTGTGAAATCTACAAGAAGGTCTAAAACACAACTGGATAATTTAATGCAGGAAAGGTCAATCAATGGCATTCAGCCAGGATGGACAGGGCAGGTGTCCCTAGCTGGTGTATTCTAGAAGCTAGGAATGGGTGACGGGAGGGATCACTTAGCAATTGTCTGTCCTGAGGATTCCCAGTGGGCAATGAAATTGGCTGCTGTCGTGAGACAGGATCCTGGACTAGTTGGACGTCTGGCATGGCCCAGTCTGGCTGTTCTGATGTTCTGTTTGGTTTCTGTTCTTGTCCCCTCTGGGCAATGGAAAATGGACCCCTGTCATGAAGGGGATGGAATGTGGCCTGTGAAAGGCTAGTGTAGGTAAGGAAAGCATCATAGCAGTGTGTCCCTGATGGTCTAGTAGCTAGGAGTCAGCGCTTTCATTATTACAGCCTGGGTTCAATTCCCAGTGAGGGAAACCAGTCTTGGTTTCCACATAACCACTGCCTACTTGTTCATCTTGCCTCATTGTTACAGCAGCTGTGACCCAAGAAGTTAGCTGAGGGCCCCTTTCCCACCTCTCCCTCACTGCCAGGACAGCACCTGACATTTTCACAAGCCCTTCAGGAGGGGCAGAACTGGGTGACTCAAACTGCCCCTCTCCTCTCCCATGTGGGCAGCACTGCAGGAAGCTCTGTGGCACACACAGTAGTAGCCCAGCGCACAGTCAGGTTGGAACAAGATCCATTGGTTCAGTTTGGTCGTTGAAGGAGACAACATAGAACTGGCTCCAGCCCCCATCCATGACCCACCGGGCCTGGACACCTTGGAGAGGCAACGATTCCCCACTGGCCCGAGCAGAGCTCCATGACTGTGTCAGAGGGAGGCTTTCTCCCCCTGGTCCTGTCCCCCCCCCCGCCCACTCAGCTCACACTGCTCAGTGCTGCCAGGGAGGGGCCTCACTGCTAGAGCCGCCTGGGCAGGTTCTAGCCACAGAGACACATCCCAGAGCAGTTGTAGGGTTTGGGCTGTGACCTGGGGCAGGAGATTGGGGTGCAGGATCTGGAAGGGGTGCGGGTTCAGGAGGGGGGCAGAGGGTTCATTTACTTGGGGTACCAGTGGGTTGAGGGAAAGGAGGGGCTGCAGGGGTCATCTGGGTCCACGAATAAGAGCCTGAGTGGAGGGGGGATGGTGCTTCACGTGGACAGAAACCAGCCAATGGGATTCTGCTGGGAGCAGGGACACTGAAGGCCCAGCAGTCCCTGTTCTCAGTGGTGTGCGGAGGTGGGCCAAGCAGTGACTTGATGGGCTGGATCCAGCCCGCTGGCCTATATTGCCCAGGCCCGGTGTAGAGGGAACCATGGCTCTGGGCTGTGAGGGAGGGGTGCTGTGGAAAGGCCAGTCTTGCCTTCCTGGGCAGAGCATAACGATGTCCATGTTGTGCAGTATGGCTGTAAAACATCCCAGACAGAGAATTACAGGCCAGTGAGGCATACTTGCAGCAGCCAAGGTAACCCAGTTAGGAGAGTGTTAGACTGAGGGGCCCTGGTTCCATCTCAGGCTTTGGCACATGTAGCAGGTATCTCTCTGCTAACCTTGAGTTATTCTTGTGTTTGATCATCACGTCAGGCTAATTGCAGCGGAGTGCTCACTTTGCATGTGGTATCCATAACCTCATTCTCCAGGGACATCTTCCTTTTTTTCAGAAGCAGAGCCTCTTCCAAAAAAAGCAGAATTGAATTTCGAAATTTGTGTAGCTTTTTCCAGAAGAGCAGTGTAGTGTAGACATAGACTGAGTGTTGCTCAGCACTAGTCGGAGACAGGGAGGGACAAAAGGGTCTAACAGCACCTGCAGCCTTTCAGAACAACCCCCAGCACCAGCCTGTCCCTCCACCCTCACTGGGGTCTGCTGGGAACTGTCTGGACTCAAGCCACAGTCACCCCTGCAGCTTAGAAGTCCAATATGCTTTCTATTGCGCCACAGAGCCTGATATCTCCACTCTCTGCTTTGCATCATGGCAATTGCTGGGGGAAAGGAAAGGGGAGCCAGGTCTGTCTCTTTTGGGAGAGCAGGTAGGAAGAGGGAGGGGGCTGCTGAGTTCCTGACAGTGAAAGTAAGGGATGAGAACTGAGCTGTAGTTGGAGAATATGGTCATCAATTCCGCTGCCGCTCGCATGCTAAGCAAGTGCTCTATCACTTGAGCTAATTCCCCTGCCCGCGAGAGTCTCTCCTGCCCCACCCACCTTGTTCCAGAGCCCACAACATCCCTGCGTCTGCCTGAGGCTCCTTTCTGAAAGGGCCACTTGCGAGACTGACACCCGTGGGCTGGCTAGCTCGGAGGTTTAGAACGTGGTGCTCATATCACAATGACCCGTCTTAAGAGCAAGCTCCTTATTTCAAACCATTACGGGCTCGCTATTCCGACGTCCCTGCAAACCTCATGGCACGAGGAGTGAGGGATGTTTTGGAATAGCGATTTATTTCGATATAAGGGCTGTGTAGCCAGCACCAAATTACAAAATAAGCGATTTCAAAATAGACGCAAAATAAGCTACACAATTTGCATCACTTATTCTGAGCTATGGGACGCACCCCTAGTGAGTTAGAGCCCAGCTCTGCCCCCAGCCACCCACGTACTGGCTCCCTCGCTGCCATGGGGCTGTTTGCACTGGCCTCTTCTCTCTGGAACCAGGTGTGGCATAGTGCGGGGGGAGGGGTGCTGCCTGCTCTGTAACCTGGTGTCCCCTGTGCTGCGATGTGTGATTCCCACTGACTCACCCGCATGTGTATGAGCCCAGAAACCTAGGCCCAGCCTGGGTGAGATAACAAGGCACTTCCCAGGGGGAGAGACAAAGGGAGGGAGGCAGAGACGAACACCAGGTTTCGGGGGAAGGGTCAGTGGCTGGCTGAAGAACATGAAGGAAACAGCCTTCCTTGAGGGCCAAGGGTCTAGGGATGACAATGGACCCCCTAATCCAAGGGGTCTGAGACATCCCGGGCCTGACTCCTGTAACCACGTCACGTCTTGCTGCTACGGGGCTGCAGGACAGGGGGGAACCCCGACTCGGCGGCACACCAGGCTTCAGCCGGGACTGAGACTCAGGCAGGAGAATGTGACCCGGCTCCCTGCACCTGGGCCCTGCATTTCTCATCCCTTCCGAGACACTTGTTAGTGGAGGAATAAATCACAGTCACATGAGTGTAGATTATGAAACTTTTGTTCTTGTTGTTGCCTTGGAAACTCCCCACAGGCCTTCCCGTGGGGCCCTGGGCAGCCCGCTCACATTGCACAGCTTACTTTGAGGTGAGGGTGCTGTGTAGACGCACCCACTCTGTTGAGGGCCAGCCTGCTGGAGGGAGGCTCTGGCCACCTCCGTTCCTCTTCTCTTTCAGGCTGTGTCTGTACTGCAGAGTTTTAGCACAAAAACTCTTGGGCTATGTCTACACTGCAGGCTTCTTGTGCAAGAACTGTTTTGCGCAAGAGTTTTGTGCAAAAGGTCTTCCACAAGAGCACGTCCACACTGCCATGTGCTTTTGCACAAGAGAATTGCTTTTCTGTAAGAGCTCCCATGGCACTGTGGACGCTCTCCTGCGCAGGAAAGCTCTGATGGCCATTTTAGCTATAGGGTTTTCTTGAGCAAGAAACCACTGTTGCCTGTCCACACTGCCTCCTGGTGGATGAGTTCTTGTACAACAGAGCTTATTCCTCATGGGGAGAGGAATAACTCTTGCGCAAGAAGCCCTGTTTTCTGATGCTGTACTATAAATTTACTTGCACAAGAATGTGCGAGCAGTGTAGACGCTCCACAAGTTTTTGCACAAGAACAGCTGCGCTTGCGCAAAAAGCCTGCAGTGTAGACGTAGCCCTGCAATGTACACACAGTCTGAGAGAGACAAGGAAAGGAAGTGGCCAGAGCCTCCCCCCAGCAGGCTAGTCCTCAACAGGCTGGGTGTGTCTACATAGCACCCTCACCTCGAAGTAAGCTGTGCAATGTGAGTGGGCTGCCCAGGACCCCAGGGGAAGGTCTGTGGGGAGTTTCCAAGGCAACAACAACAACAAAGTTTCATAATCTACACTCAGGTGACTGTGATTTATTCCTCCACTAGCAAGTGTCTCTGAAGGGATGAGAAATGCAGGCCCCAGGTTCAGGGAGCCGGGTCACATTCTCCTGCCTGACAGTCTCAGTCCTGGCTGAAGCCTGGCTTCAGAGAGAAGAGGCCAATGCAAACAGCCCCATGGCAGCGAGGGAGTCAGTATGTGGGTGGGTGGAGCAGGGAGCAGGGAGCTGGGGGTGGAGTTGAGCACGAACTCACTAGGGGTGCGTCCCATAGCTCAAAATAAGCGATGCAAATTGTGTAGCTTATTTCGTGTTTATTTTGAAATAGCTTATTTTGTAATTTGGCGCTGGTCGCACAGCACTTATTTCAAAATAAATCGCTGTTCTGAAACATCCCTCCCTCCTCGTGCCATGAGGTTTACAGGGACGTCGGAATAGCGAGCCCGTTATGGTTTGAAATAAGGGGCTTGCTCTTAAGATGTGTCAGTGCGATATGAGCACCACGTTCTAAACCTCTAAGCCAGCCGTCCCACGGGTGTCAGTCTCACAAGGACTCAGAAAGGAGCCTCGGGCAGACGCAGGGATGTTGTGGGCTCTGGAACAAGGTGGGTGGGGCAGCAGTAGCTCTTGCAGGCAGGGGAATTAGCTCAAGTGGTAGAGCGCTTGCTTAGCAAGTCCCACAAGAGTCACTTTAGCTGCTTCCTCATTTCCAGGGCACAGCTTTTACAAAACAGGCAATCCTCAGGCTGACACTGGGGTGGGCTTGCGTCCAGACAGTTCCCAGCGGACCCCAGTGAGGGGGGAGGGAAGGGCTGGTTCTTGGGGTTGGGGCTGGGGGTTCTTCTGAAAGGCTGCAGGTGCCGTTAGACCATTTTGTCCCTCCTTGTCTCCTACTAGTGCTGAGCAACACTCAGGCTATGTCTACACTGCACTGTTCTTCTGGAAAAAGCTACGCAAATTTTGAAACCCAATTTGTGTAGCTTTTTCTTCTGCTTTTTTTGGAAGAGGCTTTTCCGACATTTGGCCTGTGTGAACTGGGCAAGTCACACAAGGGAGACAGCAGGCAGAGCCGGCCCAATACACCAGCCTCCCAGGGTAGGGGAGGCCAGGCCGCAAGCCTCCAGCAGCTGCCTGGCCTAATTCATCTCGCATCCCCAGGCTGGCACCAAGGGGCATTCTCAGCTGATGGCACCCTCCTCTGTCATGTGGGAGTTGGGCTCATCCCAGGCACAGGCTGGTCAGCAGCAGCTGCTCCCTTCTCCTCAGAAAATGAAAATTGCAGTTGGTTCTCTCTTTGGTTCTACTAAAGCTGGACCCCAGGACTAAACTTTTTCTTTCTAAAATCCTTGTACAAGCTGAGAGTGAATTGCTTATAGACTGAGAAAGTAAGTTAAGGAAGGGCATAGCTCAGCATAGGGTTTGAACCTATGACCCTGAATTTAAGACTCTTATGTTCTATCAACTGAGCTAGCCAGGCTGTATACAACAGCACTTCTCATACCTCATCACAGCATAGAAGAAGCCAAGTGTTCTCAAGTGCCTCACTCAAGGCTCTTTCTTGCCCCTAATGAGGGGTTCTGGTCTGTGGGGAGGTTTGAGCTCAAATCCCCCTCCTGACACACCCACTTCTTTCCCCACAAGGAACGGCCCCATTTCCATCTCTCCAGTGACAGGAGAAGGGGCCAAGTTCAGGATTTCTTTTAGCGCAGCAGCAAGGGGAGATGGAGGGAATTCAAACCCCTTTGGAAGCTTTGTTCTCACGGCACCAAGTGTGACAGGAGGGGTGTGAGCTGGGGAGGGTGCCCCCCCTGCCCAGAAGGGAATTTGGGTGCCCCCAGGGGCAACAAGAATTCAGGCCCCCAGGGGCAACAAGAATTCAGGCCCTCAGGCGAGTGCATTGGGGACAACCTGTGAGCCCTTCCATGAGCATTTTCTCCTCCCCCTGGGGAAGGCAGCTGGGCAGGACCAGCCTGCAGCCCACGTCCCTTTCAGCCCCAGGTGCAGGAGGTAACAGAGAGGGGAGGAAAGTCCATGGCCAGAGCCTCCTCCCAGCAGTCTGGCCCTGCACAGAGTCTTGCATGATGGAGCCTCTCCCGGCAGGATTCTGGCCTGTTCTCTGCAAAATGCTCAGCCTGTTTCATTTTCTGCAGGAACAAGTGGGATCCATGCACCCTGTTCCCCAGTGACAAGTGTGTGTCCTCTTCCCCCCTTTCCACAGACACAGCAGGCCAGGGGGTTGTGTACCTGCAGTGGCCCCTTCCTACATGGCCTCCCACAAAGCCGGAGTGAAAAGCTGTTGGGCCTCAGCCCTCCTGGGCGAGGCTATGGCACGAGCACTGACTGGAGACCGGTTCCAGGTGGAGCAGAATTAGCTCAACTGGAAAAGTGCAGCTGACCCAGGTGCTGAAAGGGGCTGCGGCTGCTGCTGACAGGGAAGAAGCTGGGAGGCAAGGTGCTGGGAGCAAGAGATTCCGGCTGCCTCTTTGCCCTGGGTCTCCATGCGCCATGCTGGCCACCAGCCACCTTGACCAAACCTCAGACCTGCTGGACTAGCCAGCCCACATCACAGTGAGTTGCCAGTGGCCCTGTCAGCTAAGAGCTATTTGCAGCTGTAGAGACATCACTGCAGTAGTCTGAGGTGCCTTTCTTGGAAGGGCTACTTCTGAGCTAGGCTGGCTAGCTCAGCTGGTTACCGTGTGGTGCTAATAATGCCAAGGTTGTGGGTTTAAGCCCCATGCTGGTTGCAGGGTGGTTTGGTAACTTGCTGAGTTTTGTTGTTGAAGGAGACAACACAGAAGTGGCTCCAGCCCCCACTCAGTAACCTGGGGAAATGACCCACCAGGCCTGGACCCCTTGGAGAGGCAACGATTCCCCATTGGCCAGGGCAGAGCCACCCTCTGGCACAGTCATGGAGCCTTCTCCCCCTGGTCCTGCCTCCCCCTTCACTCAGCTCGCACTGCTCGGTGCTGCCAGGGAGGGGCCTCACTGCGAGAGCCGCCTGGGCATGTTCTGGCCACAAAGACACGTCCCAGAGCAGGACGGATGCTCAGACCGACACTGAGTGTTGCTCAGCACTGGGGTGAGACAGGGAAGGATAAAAGGGTCTAATGGTGCCTGCAGCCTTTCAGAACAGCCCCCGGCCCCACCCCGAAGTACCAGCCCTTCCCTCTGCCCCTGCTGGGATCCACTGGGCACTGTCGGACTCAGGCGTGCCCGGTGCCAGCCTAACGGCTCTGGAGAAGATACAGCATCTCTGTGGGCAAAGTCCTGAGCCCCTGGCTGGGCAGGGCTCATTAAGCAGCTGTGGGGCTGGGCTGCTGCACAGCTTATAGCAGGGTTGGGCAATGACTTTTGATGGGGAACAGCTCCCAAGGCTGCACTTTTCCATGCTATTAACTGAAGAGGTGGGGGTCTGGGATGGAGGCTGGGTGCAGACAGGAGCTTGGGGCAGAGGATTGGCATGCAGGATCTGGGAGGGGTGTGGTTTCAGGAGGGGGGGCAGAGGGTTTGGTTTATGTGGGCTACCAGTGGGTTGAGGGAAGGGAGGGGCTGGGGTGCCAGAGGCAGGCTCTTGCTGGGAGACTTATCATGTGGGTCTCTGAGATTGTCCCTGCCCTGCAGCTTGTCCACCTGGCCACGGTCATGGACTCTCTGTGAGGTCACTGCCTCCCAACTTCGGTTAGCCAATAAGCTGAAGGGCTGCAAAAGGCCCTTGTGATGTCACTGACACACCCACCCCTGCTCTCCTGGGGTTAATGTCCTGCCCCAGGCAGCCCCTTTGCATGGCTGAGCTGCTCCCAGGCGTGAAAGTGACACATTTCTTACAGGGACTGTTCTATTGGGCAGCATCCCTTGGGCCAGGGGAGGTTCAAGGCTGAAACGAGGGGGGTTTCAGTAAAGCTACATGTGAATGGATCTATCTAGCAACCACTGCCAGCCACACGCACAGTGGGAAGTTTCTGTGCAAGCACAACATGCAATGGAGACATACTGGGAGAGAAATGGGGATGGGGTACACCTGAGGTGCCAAAGTAGCTCAGTGGGGAGTGTGTTAGACTGATGATCTAAAGCAGCTCCCACACTGGGGAAGCACCGCAGCACTGTGCTTACTATGAGGAGCTGGACCAAGTCCTGGCGGTTGGGGATCCCCTGTGTCCAGGGACAGTTGTGGAGTCTGGGATGGAGACAGCTGGGCAGCAGCGGCCGCAGCTTCAGGACGACAACCCTGATGACCAGCAGCTCCAGGATGAGGAGGAGGGTTCCAGGAACATTGTGACCCTCACCCTGGAACCGGTCCCCCAGATGCAGGAGGCCTCCCAAATGTCTTCGGGCACCCGGGAGGGAACATCAGGTGAGTGCTGTGAGGTTGCAACACACACAGGGCAGGGGAGGCGGGAGCACAGGGGATGATGCGCTATCATGAAGCGTCATGTTGATCGTAGGTTGGGGGAAACCACACATGTCTGACCCCATAGAAGGCCGTCCTCCCCCCACCATGTATGCAAGGCACCACCTGCTCCTGCAGACAGTGCTGCCAGGGGCTAATTTCCTAACACTGGAGGTGACTGCACAAGGGCATGGAGGATGTAGCTCAGTGGTGGAGTGTTTGACTGCAGGCTCAAGTGGCCTTTGGCTCAACTCCAACTGCCCACTTAAAAGATTGATCAAACATTTACATCTCCAGGTGTGTCACATTTTGGATTTCTATTGTACAGGGATTCTTAAAATGACCACAAACCCCTAACATGTTCCTGTGTCAATGCATGTAAACCAGGCAAACCCATCTCTCAATTGAAACAAGTTCAAACCTGCTGTGTGTCTGGTTTCTATTCCCATCAATTCAACAAGAGTGTGATCTGAATGCCCATTGGCAAGTTCTTGGTCTCCATGGGCTGTGCTGTGCAGAAGAACAAGAACCACGCCCAGTGGGGGAGGAATGGCTGCAATCAATCCTATGGAGTTTGATTTAGCAAGTCCAACTAAGACTCATGAAATCAAATTCAGAGGCTACCCCACCAGCTTCCAGTACTTCTGCTCCCTTTGGGTTACTGCAGTAGGGACATAGCCAGGCTCAATTGAAGGAAGCCAACTCTAGCTACATAGGGTATGTTTACACTTGCACCCTCTTTCCAAAAAGGGATGCAAATGTAAAGATTGAAAACTGTAAATGAAGCCACCAGGGACACATACAATGGGCCTGCAAAAAAATGGAACAGCTGAGCACTTTGCAGAGAACAGGCCATAGCTCTGCTGGGAGAGGCTCCATCATGCACAGATCCTGCGCAGGGCCAGTTCTGTGTTGTCTCCTTCAACAACCAAAGCGAACCAATGGATCTTGTGCTGACCTGACTACGGGCTGGGCTAGTGCTGTGTGTGCCACAGAGCTTCCTGCAGGGCTGCCCACACAGGAGAGGGGAGGGGCAGTTTGAGTCACCCAGTTCTGCCCCTTCTGAAGGGCTTGTGAAAATGGCAAGTGCTGTCTTGGCAGTGAGGGAGAGGTGGGAAAGGGGCCCTGAGTGAACCTCTTGGGTCACAGCTGCTGTAACAATGAGGTAAGATGAAGGAGTGGGGAGCTGTCATATGAAAAGTGAGGCTAGTTTCCCTGTCCGGGAATTGAGCTCCAAGGACTGGTTCCTGCTCTGGTGGCTCCTTGCAGGGCCCAGCTTGAGAAGCGCCAAGGAGTGCTATGTGTGGCCAGGAGAGAGGGTGCAGAAGGAACGTGGATGAAGGAGCAGGGTGGGGGAGCAGGAACAAGGGAGGGTGTCAAAGCAAGCTGGGGGTGCTGGGTGGGAAGAAAGTGAGGGGAATGGGGTGGCTGGGGTCTGGGTATGAGGCGGGATGTTACGTGGCTTTATGTCCCCTTGCAGCAAAGACGACAGCCACACTGCCCCGAAGGTGCACAGCCACAGTAGTGACACTTCCGGGGTGGACCCTGGACTGTGTGGCCGCAACAACCTTGTCCCAGGCAAGGCACCGCTAAGAAGTCTCAGCCCCAGTCCTGCCTCCTCCCATCTCAGCCTGACCTGTTTAGCTGTCTCCCACATGCTCCTGAAAGCCAGCACACATGCCGCCCATCCCTGCACCAGAGGGCAGACCCTGGAACTGCCTTATGGGCACCAAGGGGAATGGCAATAAGAGAAGACCCTCTGTTTCTGCCTGGCTTTAAACCAGGGACCTTTTCCATATTAGGCAAATGTGATAACCACTACACCACAAAAACACACTTAACAGTGTTTTCTGCTGCTGCACTTAACCTTGGGCAAATATTCGGTTGCTAACCCTCTGGCCAACAGAGATTGCTGCAGGGCAAAGGAATTCTCTGTTGTCAATTTTGTGCCCTCAGGAAGGGACCAAACTGAAGGAGGCAGGGCCCCCACCTGGGGACTCCAACCTAAACCCTGAGACCAAAGGGTTTACCAGCCAGATAATCAAAGTTTGCTGCATTTCTCCCTCCAACAACCCTTCAGAACCTCAAAGGCAACTCTGCAGTCCCAGCAGCTGGGGGAGATGTGCATGTTAGAGCCTCTGACCACTGAGCTGCAGTTTTCTGTGCCCAGGGAGCCAGGCACTACCAGGGTGGGAAGGCAGGAGGGACAGAAAGCGACAGCTCCGTGGGCAGGGGGCTGCAGTTTCCTTGCCCATGGGATGCTGTTGCAGGAAGGGCTGCTCAGCAGGGGTGGGGTTCACCTGTTGAGGAAGGGAAGAGTATTTGGATGCAGACTGGCTAACCTAGTGAGGAGGCTTTAAACTAGGTTTGATGGGGGCAGGTGTCCAAAGCCCACAGGTAAGTGAATAACATGGACACCTGGGACATGGGCCACAAATGGGAGAGAGCACAGGCTGTAACCGCAGAGATAAAGGAGGGATGTGGGACCACTGGGAAGCAAAATCTAATCTGCATCTTCACTGCTGGTATAGACACACAGGACTATGGGTAATAAGCAGGAAGAAGTTGGTATCACAGGGACTTGGTGGGATAATACACATGACTGGAATATTGGCACAGAAGGGTACAGCTTGCTCGGGAAGGATTGGCAGGGAAAAAGGGAGGACGAGTTTCCTTATCTATGAAACATGTGAACACTTGGCCTGAGGTGGAGATGGACACAGGAAACAGACTTGTCGGGAGTCTCTGGGTTAGGTGAAACCTAAGGGTGATGTCACACTAAGCGTCTATTAGAAACACTTCCCCAGGCAGAAGAGGTGAGTGAGGCTTTTTAAACAATTTACAGAATCATCCAAAGCGCAGCTGGTTTCATACTCACTTAGCCTCACCTACACCTGGGAGGCAGTTTGCAGTGAGCTGAAAAGAAACAGAAGAGGGGAAACTGGAGCCTGGCAGAACCAAGTCTTGGGATTCTTCTGTGTCCAGATGTGCTAAGCAGCTGGCAGCCAAGCTCCCAAGTGCTGGTCTGTTCCTGCCCTCCCCAGGCAGATGAATCCCCTCCTCTGGGTGTTACAGGCTGGACTTTACCTGCCTGACTTTTAGCCAGGGAACTGCTCCCTGTGAGGAAAACATGACACCCCCTGCACTGCGGAAACTAGCCCATTGCCTTTTGGAAGAGGGAAGGAGGCTCTGGAAGCACTTAGCCCCTGGCTGGCTCTGCCTGTGAAAAAGGGGAACAAATATCTACAACTGGAGAATGTGGGTATCGATCCCACTGCCTCTCACATGCAAAGCAAGCGCTCTACCACTTGAGCTAATTCCCCTACCTATGAGTAGCTTGCCTGCCCCACCCACCTTGTTCCGGAGCCCACAACATCCCTTCTGTTAAACCCTCATGTAAAACTCAGCAAATATCCAGAGAAGTTGTGGTTCCCCTTTACAAGACTCTGCACAGCTCAGTTCCAATCAGCCGGTCTTCCCTAGAGCCCAGAACATCGACCGCGGCAGCGTCGCTTTTACACCTAGTGTAGACACGGCCTTAGAGTGTCACTAAACCAGCCCCGGGACACATTCCTTGCTAGGACCAGTCACAGTCTGGGGTCAGTGAGGGTCCGTCCTACCTGAGATGTGTGTTACACAAAAGCCTCCTGTTCCCTGCCCAGTTCCCAACACTGGCTGCAGACACAGCGATATTTGGTGCCTTGGCTGCTGTCCCTGCTGGCAGGGAGCTGTCCCGCACCTGCAGTTCATCCACCTTCCCGAGAGGCGGCAGCACCGTGAGGGGGAGAAGCGCTGTGGGTGAGGGGTGTTCAAGCCGGGGTATTTCCCTGCATGTGTAAAAACCATCATTGCCGGCCCAGGCTCGGCCAATACACTGGCATCCGTCATGTCTGGAGCATCCCGCCAGGGAAAAACTAAAACTGTATCAGGAGATAAGGGATCAGGGTCCCTCCTGGCAGGAGCTATAGGGCTTGGGGTCCCTCCACCCCTCCCCAACAGGAAATATAGGATCAGGGGTCCCTCCACTTCTCCCCACCAGGAGCTATGGGGCTAGGGGACCCTTTACCCCCCAGCAGGAGTTGGCAGGTGTCATGGGGGCTCACACACACACAGGTGCACATGCCCTCAATATCGGTGCCCAGGACAAAACTTGCTCCGCTCCTGGAACAGGAACAGTGACTAGCAGTGAGGCCCCTCCCTGGCAGCACCGTGTCAGACGGTTTCTTCTCAGCCTGGTGCCTCCTGAATGCTGGGAGCAGCTGCCTGGTCTGAGGGGCTGCAGTTCCCTGGAGAGAGGGGCTGGGGCCGGTGGCTGCAGGAAAACCCTTCTGCTGTGTCTGTGGCTGAGCTGCACAAAGGAAGATACAAGATCCCTGGGGGGGGGGGTCTTTACTGGATGAATGTGCCTGAGGAAAGAAGCTGAAAGTGCAATAGACACATAAAAGGGGATAAGGGACAGTTTGAGTCACACACATGGCAGGGGGCACAGCCAGGGACCTTATCCACTCAGAGAGCTTCACAACACCCCCAAACAGCTCCATGGGCCTGGTCTGCACCATGCTCAGCACCTGGGGATTTTCTGTCACTTTCCCAGACCAAATAACTGCCCCCCCCCCAACTCCTCAAGCCTCTCATGGGCCTTCTAACCCCACAGACCCTGCTCCAACCACCTCCCTCTGTCTGTTACTCCTGGGCCTCCTAGAGCAGGACACCCCACTTCATTCTGACTTTGGATGCCTGGGCTTTAAGCACTCAGATCTGCACCTAACACCAGCATTTGCTAGCAAGGGATCTGAACAGCTTCTGTAGAAGAGGAAACAACCACTCTAGAAGAGGAAACTACCACCCCAGGTGGGATTTGAACCCACAATCCCTGGCTTAGAAGGCCAGTGCCTTGTCCATTAGGCCACTGGGGCACCTAGAAAACACTGCCAGGGACAGACATTCACCCTTCTAAATGGCCCTTCTTCAACTTTTAGCTTCTGATTAAGCCCCTTTGAAGAAGCCAGATACACAGGAAGGGCTGATCACACCCCTCTGAAAATCACCTTTCCATGGGTATCTGTAGCTGGCTCCGAGTCATGAGTCTTGACATCTCATCTCCCTCCTGAAACCAGGGAAGTGTCTCCCACCGCTGCAGCCTCCTGAGGCTCTATGGCCGTGTCTGTACAGCAGGGACAGCAACACTCACAGGCCCCACAGGAGGGCCCCTGCCCTAGCAATGTGGCACCCTGAGCAGCCTCTGATGTTCTCTGCTTGAGCCCCAGAACCAGCCCTGAGTGAGTGGGGGCAGGGAGAGCAGCTCACACAGGCCAAGGGGCTGGCCAGGGGCAGGACATGAGCCTACAAGGCAGCAGTGACATCACAAGGACCTTTTGCAGCACCTCAGCTCATTGGTTGGGAGGCAGTGACCTCACAGAGGGTCCATGGCAACAGCCAGGTGGGACAGGGGCAATCTCAGAGACCCCCATGGCCTGGCTGCCTGGAGTCTCCTTTGTGAGGTTTCCCCTTGAGGGCAGAAGGGACTGAGGGTCCCATCTGGGAGTGTCTCTGTGGAGATTTCCCCTTTCCCCAGGCTGCAGTGAGAAGGGGCTGGGGCAGGCACAGTTACAGGAGGGGCTGGCACTGAACTTCTGGGAGAGGCAAGAGAGAGGGCTGCAAACACCCGATGAGGATGGGATTTGAACCCATGTGTCCACAGCACAATGGATTCTCCAGCTGCAGCTCAGTTCTCATCCCTTATTTTTACTGTCACGGGCTCAGTGGCCCCCTCCCTCTTCCTACCTGCTCTCCCAAAAGAGACAGACCGGTCTCCCCTTTCTTTTCCCCCAGCAATTGCCATGCTGCAAAGCAGAGAGTGGAGATATCACTGCAATAGAAAACATGTTGGACTTAGCCCCCTGGCTGTCTCTGCCGGTAAAAAGAAAAATTGGAGTTCTCCCTCATTTGAGAATGTGGGTATTAATCCCACTGCCTCTCACATGCAAAGCAAGCACTCTACCACTTGAATTAACTGTGCTGCTGTAGCAGCAGTAGCCTTCTTGGTGACTCTTCCCTTCTCCACAGAGACGTCGGCCTTCTCGGTCAGTCAGTTGTGGGAAAGGAAAAGGCTCCAAAAAGGCCTCAAGGGCAACTCTCAAGGAGACTCCCTGCAGCAAAGCCATGGGGGGCTCTGAGATGGCCCCTGCCCTGCAGCCTGTCCCACCTGGCCATTGTCATGGACTCTCTGTGAGGTCACCGCCTCCCAACCTCCGTTAGCCAATAAGATGAAGGGCTGCAAAAGCCCCTTGTGATGTCACTGCCACACCCACCCCTGCCCTCCAGGGCTAATGTCCTGCCCCAGGCAGCCCCTTTGCATGGCTGAGCTGTTCCCAGGGGTGAAAGTGACACATTTCTTACAGGGACTGTTCTATTGGGCACCACCCCTTGGGCCAGGGAAGGTTCAAGGCAGAAACGAGGGGGGTTTCCGTAAAGCTACATGTGAATGGATCCATCCAGCAACCACTGCCAGCCACACACACCGGGGGAGGTTTTTGTGCAAGCACAACATGCAGTGGAGACATACTGAGAGAGAAGGGGCAGGCAGGAGGGGGTAGGCCAGTGCTTCAAGTGCCAAAGTAGCTTAGTGGGGCAAGTGGTCAACTGAAGTTGTAAAGGTCCCTGGTTCAATCCCAGGCTTTGGCAAAGGCCTTAGTTCTTGAGGCTTATCCCTTCTTTGGCTCCTCTATGAAGAGCCCAGCTGTGCCTCCTGGGAGGGCCTTGTCTGCCCTGCTGTTCCACTTAGGAGCCAGCAAGTCCTGCCCCTCCTCTGCCAGGGAAGGAAAAAGGAGCTCTCCTTAGAGCAGCCTCAAGCCAGCCCCCTCAGAACACCTGCCCTTCCTCTGCCAGCTGAGGTACTGAAGCTCCTCTCACTGCTGCTTTGTCCATCATGGCAGGAACAGAATCCTGGTGTCCAGTAACCCCAGACAGACATGCACACTGGCAGCAGCTCTTGTGGGACTCTAGAAATCTACTAGACCTAATTCCCCATATGCCAGGCAGCCCAAGGGAGGGCTCTGGGGTCTGAAGCAGAACAGAGTCTCAGGCAGGGGGGCTCTCAGCATACTGGGCTCTCAGAGCACAGGGGAAGTTTGGGGGTTGGTTGCTTGTCTCCTTACTTTGTCCCTTTTCCTGAGCTGACCCAGAGGCTGAAAGGGACGGTAGCTGCTGATGGGTGGGGGAGAAGGTGGGCAACGAGAACCAGGCAGAAAGAGGGTCAAGTGTCCAAACCTCTCTGTGCCAATTGGCCTCAGATCGTGGCCACCCAGTAATCACTCTGATGAGGCCATAACATGTGAAGGGGGAACTTTCACTGATCCCATCATCTGGGGTGGAATCCCAGCTCCCCCAGGGTTCAATGCAAGAAGACAGCCCAGCAGGGACTGAAAACCACTGCTCCAGGTGAGGTTTGAAGCCACAACCTCAGCATGTCTCTTGGGTACACTGTTTTATAAGTACAGAGCACTGACCCATTGCACCACTGGAGCCGCTCTAGAAAAATCTTTCTACAATGTCCTTAGATTGAAAAAGTGAAGAAGCACAAAGTGGAATTGGAGGAGAGGGGCAAGAAGATTGACTCAGAGATTTGCAGAAACCAACACCTCATCAGCAGGCCCCACTGAGATTTGAACTCAGATTGCAGAAGTCAAAGTCCTGCCCCTTACACCATGGGACCATCACACTACCCCATGTTTGAGTTTCTCTTGAGCATCTCAGCTGGTACTCTGCTCTCCTTGCTTTTTCCATTCAGTGGCTTCACTTCTCCAGACCCTGCCCATCTGCATGTGGTCTCATGGGAACTATCTGGCTCCCTCTCCAGTAGAGGAAGGAGAAACCTTGCCACATGTTAGCATAGTACAGACCCTGGCCCTGTGCTCCATGGCACAGGGAGAAACTCCAGGAGATGGTTCCCCTGGGATCATGTCTCACATGGATCCAAAGGCTGGGGGGACCCAGACCCACCCTGTGGCCTGGAACACCAGTTCCTAGAAGCTCCCACCTAGAAAGGACTCAGCTGAGGGGTGTCAGGAAGAATCTGGGGAGGAATTGCAGAAGTTTCTGGGGGGCAAGCACAGCTTCTAGGCTCTTGGGCTAAGTTCAAGAGCAGCTGGACACTCCACATGGCCCATGGCCATTCTCATGTTTCAGGTGGTGAAGTGCAGCTTCTCTACCATTTGGCTATGATCAAGCACTCCCTGCCTATTGGCAAAGAATGGTGAAAGGCAGCTCCCAGCTATGGGACCCACTTGCGCCCATTTTAGGAGGGTCATAGTGAAACCTCTGTAGGTGACTTCACCACTCCTTTCTCAAGTTGTATTGGGTGGGAATCAAACCCAACTCAACAGCTTAGAAAGCAGCTATGCTCACCACTATACCACCAACACCTGTACCAGTTTCTTGCAATAGCTGTGGAGTCTGGGCAGCAGCAGCCACAGCTTCAGGACGACAACCCTGATGACCAGCAGCTCCAGGATGAGGAGGAGCATTCCAGGAACGTTGTGACCCTCACCCTGGAACTGGTCCCCCAGATGCAGGAGGTCTCCCAAACATCTTTGGGCACGTGGGAGGGAACATCAGGCGAGTGCTGTGAGGTTGCAACACACACAGGGCAGGGAGGCGGGAGCACAGTGGATGATGAGCTATTGTGAAGCATCATGCTGATCATAGGTTGGGGAACACCACACATGACCGACCCTATGGAGGGCCATCCTCCCCCCGCCATGTGTGCAAGGCACCACCTGCTCCTGCAGACAGTACTGCCAGAGCCTAATTTCCCAGCACTGGAGGTGACTATGTAACAGGAATGGGGGTGTAACTCAGTGGTAGAGTGTTTAACTGCAGATCAAGTGGTCCTTGGTTCAACTCCAAGTGCCCCCTTTGAAATATTGATCAAAGGCATTTAAACCTTTGCATCTCCATGTGTCACATTTTGGATTTCTATTGTGCAGGGATTCTTAAAATGACCCCAAACCCCTAACGTGCTCCTGCATCAACGCATGTAAACCAGGCAAACCCATCTCTTAACTGAAACAAGTTCAAACCTGCTCTATGTCTGGTTTGTATTCCCATCAATTCAACAAGGCTGAGATCTGAATGCCCATTGGCAGGTCCTTGGTCTCCATGGTCTGTGCTGTGTAGAAGAACAAGAACCACACCCAGCGGGAGAGGAATGGCCACAATCAATCTTATGGACTTTGATTTAGCAAGTCCAACTAAGACTCACGAAATCAAATCCAGAGGGTACCCCACCAGCTTCCAGCTTTGCTCCCTTTCAGTCCCCGCAGTAGGGACATAGTCAGGCTCAACTGAAGGAAGCCAACTCTAGCTACGTAGGGTATGTTTACACTTACACCCTCTTTCCAAAAAGGGATGCAAATGTAAACATTCAAACCTGTAAATGGAGCCAGGATTTAAATATCCCGCACTTCATCTGCAGAATCACATTATGGTTCTATTTCAAAATAAAAAGGCTGTGTAGATGCGGTTATTTCAAAAGAAAACCCTTCTTCCAAAATAACCATTACACCTCATTTTGTAAGGGATAAGTCACACAAGGGAGGCAGCAGGAGGAACCCACCCCATCACCCAACCTCCAGGGCAGGGGAGGCCACGCCATACGCCTCCCATAGGTGCCTGGCCTGACTCATCTTACTTCCCCAGGCTGGCACCCAGGGGCATCCTCAGCTGATGTCATTCCCCCCCCCATCACATGGGAGTTGGGCTCATTGCAGGTACAGGAGCTGCACTTACTTGGGCACCAAGGAAAGCCACAATAGGAGAAAAGGCTGTAGGGCTGCCTGGCTTTGAACCAAGAACCCTTTGTGAATGAGGCAAACATGATAAACTCTACACCACAGAAACAGCTTTGAAGGGGAGGCTCTTCTCCTGCACTTAAACTTGAACAAAAATTCTGTTACTAACTCTTTGGCCAACTCAGATTGCTGCAGGGCAAAGGAATTCTCTGTTATTAATTCTGTGCCCTCAGGAAGGGACCAAAAAGAAGGAGGCCAGGCCCCACCTGGGGACTCCAACCCAAACCCTGAGACCCAGGGGTTGCTAATCTAGATAATCAATGTTTGCTCCACTTCTCCCTCCCCTCCACTTTGCCAAACCTCAAAAGCAACTCTACAGTCCCAGAGGCTGGGGGAGAGGTGCATGTTAAAGCCTCTGCCCACTGAGCTGTAGCTTTCTGTGCTCAGGGAGCAAGACACCACCAGGGCTGGAGGGAAATGTGAGTCAAAGGTGTTGTCTAGGACCACAGAGTAGAACAATTTTATAACTGCTTTTTTTTTGTGTTTGGGTATTTGTTGAGCTTGGTGTGATGGCTTAGCTGGTTAAAGCACTTGCCTTGTCAGCAAAAGATCCTGGATTCAATTCCCCCTGGCACCTTGTTGTAGCCTTTGCTCACATTTTCCTGTATCCTTCTGTGACACAGAAGAGGCTTCCCCTGGGCACCCATGGAACTGCTGGTTCAGGAAAAGGCTGATTGGGGAAGAAGGAAACCACAAGCCAGGAGCGGGTGCAGAGGCTGCTGTGACTGGCACTGGCAAGGCAGGGCTCTGACTACAATTGCTGGGACAGGAGAGCCAGCGCCACATGCCCTTGTGAATCTCTGGGGTGTCAGCACCTAGACAGTCTGAGTGTGTAACCTCTGCAGGTCCTGCAGCCATGGAGAGTTCGGGTAAGTGGGCATCAGGTGCTTCTCACTTGTGGTTTCCTTCTTTCCAACTATTCTTTTTTTAGAAACTATTCTGAGGTTTCCCTGCAGTGTAGACGTGCTAGTTCAAAATAAACTATTTTGGAATAACTATTTGAGAACAGCTTATTCCAAAATAAATGTGCAGTGTAGTCATAGCCAGAGAGATGAAACAGCAGGAGGGAAGCCAGAAGTGCAGAGGCCAGCCTGAAAACTGACTATTCTAGATGCCCAAGCTTAGTACACTGGGTTGGTCATATGGTGGAAGGGGCAGTGCTCAGGCCTTTGAGTTCTGCAATTTGAGTTCAAATCTCAGTGGGACCTGCTGTGGTGGGGCTTGTTATTGTGAGGTTTTTCACACTGCACGTCTATGCTGCAGGCTTTTTGCACAAGAACGGCCATTCTTGTGCAAAAACTAGCAGCGTCTACCCTGCATGTGCATTCTTGTGCATGAAAATTTACAGTAAACCATTCGGAAAGAGTGCTTCTTGTGCAAGAGTTATTCCTCTCCCCATAACAAATAAGCTCTCTTGCACAAGAAGGCAGTGTGTACAGGCAAGATGGTTTCCTTGCACCAGAAACCCCAAGGGCTACAATGACTGTTAGAGCTTTCTTGCACAAAAAAGCATGCACCCATGCTCTTCATAGAGCTGGAAGGGACCTTGAGAGGCCAGCTAGTTCAGTCCCCTGCCCTCGTGGCAGGGCCAAAAACCATTCCTGACAGAATTGCCCCACACCCGTAAATGACCACCTCAAGGACTGAGTTTGTTACTGTGGGTTTAGGAGACCAATGCTCAAACCACTGAGCTATCCCTCCCTCTTGTACTGAAGCACATGGCAGTGTGGATGTGCTCTTGCACAAGAACTCTTGCCCAAAACAGTTCTTGGGCAAGAAGCCTGCAGTGTAGGTGGAGCCTAAAGTTTTTCATATTTTTTGTTTAAAAATATTTCAAACCGTTGTTCAATGTGCCACAGGCCTGGAATTGTGCTGCAGCCGCCTCCCTTGGTACGGTCGCTGGCTCCGTGTGCACTGGCCTTCTGTCTGGGTGCTGGCAGGGGGGTGGGAGGTGGCAGGTAACGGGTGCCAAGGCGCATACAGAGAAGCCAGCGCCTGCATCTCTGCAAGTGACCTCACTGTGCTCACCTCAGCTTTTAGCAAACACTCTCCTCCTGTCTGTGCCTAACACCAGTGTCAGTGTCTGCTACTGAAGGGTCCTGTCTGGGGGAAAAGGGCAATTCCAGGGGACACTTGCTCAGTGTTCACACATCTCACAGATAACATGGCAAAAAGGAAACCAAAGAGACTTTGCATCTACTAGGAAATATCACAACTGTCACCAGAGATGGGACCTGAACCCACAGCTCAGGAAGCCAACGTCTTGTCCATTAGGCCACTGGGGCACACAAGTGATAGCAAAAGGACAGAAATTCCCTCTTCCAAATGCACATTCCTCAACTTTTAGGTGCCAGATTTGAGCCCTTGGAAGGAGCCAGTAACACAGGAAGGGCTGATCGCACCCCCCTCTGAAAATCAGCTCTCAGGAGGCACCTCCAGCTGCCCCCAAAGCGTGGGTCACCCCACACTAGCCATGGGTGAAACTCAACACCTTGACAGCTTGTCTCCCTCCCAATGCCAGGGGCTTGTATCCAACAGCTGCAGCTTCAGCAGGGAGCCGTGCTGGTGCTCACTGCTCCTGGGGAAGGGAGCGGGTCCCACAGGGGCTGGGGCTGGCGGGGAATGGCTGGTTGTTCCTGAAGAGAAAGGATAAAATGCAGCCACATTTCTGAGGGCAGGGAGAGCAGCTGGGGCTAGACTGGCGGTGCTGTGGGACGTCCCTGGGGGGGCTCTGAAATGTGACCTTGGCTCCCAAGGCATCAAATGCAGAATCCTCCTTGGCCAGCGTGAGAGGCTTCTACTGCCCTGGTCTGAATCCAGCTGAAGGGCTCAAGTGCCCCACTGCTGGAGTGTCAGAGCCCCTGTCAACCAGCCCTGTGTTTGTCCCCACCCCCCAGGTAGGGCAGGGCCCACGCTCCCACCAGAACTCCCAGGAGGGACTTACAGGCACGTCTCATGCACCCAGAGCACTAGGACGACCATGGAGCAAGGCTCAGTGGCCAGTGTGTGGTACCCAGGGGCTCAGAGTGGGAGTCAGAGCCCTGCCTTGCCAGTGCCAGTAACCTCTGCACCAGCTCCAGCCTTGTGGTTTCCTTCTTCCCACTGCTCCTCCCCAATCAGCCTTTTCCTGAATCAGCAGTTGCGTGGCGGGGGGAGGGGGCCAGCGGAGGCCAAAAAGACATAAGAAAATGTGAACCAAGTCCATAGTAAGACACCACTGGGAGTTGAACCCAGGATCTCCTATTTATTAGGCAAGGACTTTAGCCAGCTAAGCCATGGTGCCCTCCTCAAGCTGTTTAGTAAAACTGTTCTACTCTATGGTCCCAGACAACAGCTTTGACTCCCAAAGTGCAGCCATTCCCCATTTCCTTCCAGCCCTGGCAGTGTCTGGCTCCCTGGGCACAGAAAGCTACAGCTCAGTGGGCAGAAGCTCTAACATGCACATCTCCCCCAGCCGCTGGGACTGTGGAGCTGGCCTTGAGATTTAGCATTGCTGGGGGAGGGAGAAGTGCAGCAAACATTGATCGTCTGGATTGTAAACCCCTGGGTCTCAGGGTTTGGCTTGGAGACCCAGGTGTGGGCCCGACCTCCTTTGGGTTCGTCCCTTCCTGAAGGCACAGAATTAAGAGAGAATTCCTTTGCCCTGCAGTCATCTGAGTTGGCCAAAGTGTAAGTAACAAAATTTTTGTACACATACAAGTACAGAGATCCATCTCCCACAGTAGTGATGGCCAAGTGGTTAAGGAGTTTGATTAAAAACCCCTTGTAACCTCACCCAGAGGCTCCTGACAAGTCTGTCTCCTGTGTCCCTCTCCACCTCAGTCCCAGTGTTTGCATGATTTCATATCTGAGGAAATGCCTCCTCCCTTTTTCCCTGCCAATCCTTCCCGAGCAAGCTGTACCCTTCTGTGCCAATATTCCAGTCGTGTGTATTATCCCACCAAGTCCCTGTGATACCAACTTCTTCCTGCTTATTACCCATAGTCCTTTGTGTCTGTACCAGCATCTAAGACACAGATTAGAGTTTGCTTCCCAGTGGTCCCTCGTCCCTCCTTTATCTCTGCTGTTACAGCCCGCGCTCTCTCCTATTTCTGCCCCATCCCCCGGGTGTCCATGTTATTCACTTACCTGTGGGCTTTGGTCACCTGACCCCGTCAAACATACTTTAATGCCTCCTCATTCGGTTAGCCAGTCTGCATCCAAATACTCTTCCCCTTCCTCAACAGGTGAACCCCGTCCCTGCTGAGCAGCCCTTCCTGCAACAGCATCCCATGGGCAAGGAAGCCAAAGCCCCCTGCCCACTGAGCTGCAGCTTTCTGTGCCCAGGGAGCCAGACACTGCCAGGGCTGGAAGGCTGGAGGGAAATGGCTGCATGTTGGGAGTCAAAGGTGTTGTCTCGAACCTTAAAGTAGAACAATTTTATACCAATGCCGGAAGAAGGCACCATGACTTAGCTGGCTTAAAGCACCTGTCTCATGAACAGGAGCTACTGGGTTCAGCTCCCAGTAGTGCCTTGTTGTAGCCTTTTCTCATATTTCTGATATTCTACCCCTGATGGACTGGTTGGTGTCCACTTCCATAAAGGAATCCTTCAAAAGAGATAGAGAAGTAGGATGGTACAGAAGTCAGGGCACAGGATTAGGGATGCAGGGGACTTGGGGTTGTGTGTGTGTGTGTGTTTAGGGGACCAATGGGACTCAAACCCCAGCTCTCTCAGCTCCCTCATGCCCTTTAACACACAAGGGCTTTCTCTGGAGTGCACTGGGAGAGAAACCCCTGAGCCAGTGATGCTGCTTTGTCCTGGTTGGTAGGGACAGAAGGCAGGCTGGGTGCCCACTAACCCCAGACAGATGTGCTCATCTGCACCCGAGCAGCAGCTGTTGTGGGACTCCAGAAATCTCTCCCTAGATCTAATTCCCCACATGCTGGGGCGGGGGACACCAGTCAAAGCCAGGGCTCCGGGGTCTCAAGCAGAACACTGCGGGGGGGGCACATGTCTCTTTGAGGCAGGTTCCTCACTCCCACATCCCAGACATGTACTGTGGCACAAAGAGGAAGGGTCCCTGCACAAAGTGTGTCACAGGGATAAGTGTTAGCCAGCGGTTTCCCCTCTTCCACTTCTTGTCAGCTCCCTGCAAAACACCTCTCAACTTGGCTGAGTGTGGATAAACCCAGCTGTGCTGCAGAGCAGCTGTTAGGTGTGAAAATTGATGGGCTCCCTGGGTCTCCCTGAACAACTCACACATGTAAGAAAACTGCAGTTGAAGGTGTTTGCAGGCGAGTCAGGATGGCTGAGTGGTCTAAGGCACCAGACTCAAGGTTCTGTCTTTCCCTCAGTGGACTGTTCTGGTCTCTGAATGGAGGTGTGGGTTCAAATCCCCCTCCTGACATGTTCTCTATTTTGTATCTAGAGAAGTGACCTCATTTCCCTGTCTCCCATGACATTGTAGAAGCACTTCCTCAGCATTTCTCTGAGGCTGCACCTACACAGCAGCATTCGTTGGGGAATAATGGCTGTTATCCTGCAATAACAATGTGAGCGTCTACACAGCAATTCCACTATTCCGACTTATGTAACGCTCCATCCAGACCAGTGGTCTGAGAAGCCAGGAGGTCTCCAGGCTGCAGACAGCCAAGCCCACATGCAAAGACAAAGCAAAGTCCCAGCCACTTCCTGCTCAGCCCAGCGGCGTCTCTGTGTGGCCCCCAGGGCTTTTGTTTGCCATTGCCCAGGCACAGGGGCCCAGATTCTACAACACTCAGAGGCCCCACAGGAGGGGGCTGGTTTGCTGCTTCACTCCACGGCCCAGCAACAAGTCCCCAAATTCCCCCTATGCTCTGAGAGCCCAGTTCGCTGAGAGCCGCCCCCGCCTGAGACTCTGTTTGCTTGAGACCCCAGAGCCCTCCCTTGGGCTGCCTGGCATATGGGGAGTTAGGTCTAGTGGTGGATTTGTCGAGTTCCACAGCAGCTGCTGCAAGTATGTGGATGTGCATGTCTGTCTGGGGTTACTGGACACCCGGCCTGATTTGGTAAGTGCCAGATTCTGTTCCTGCCATGATGGACAAAGCAGCAGTCAAACAGGAGCTTCAATAGCTCAGCTGGCAGAGCAAGGGCAGGTGTTCTGAGGGGGCTGGCTTGATGCTGCTCTAAAGAGAGCTCCTTTTTCCTTCCCTGGCAGAGGAGGGGCAGGACTTACTGGCTCCTAAGTGGAGCAGCAGGGCAGACAAGGCCCTTCCAGGAGGCACAGCTGGGCTCTTCACAGAGGAGCCAAAGAAGGGACAGGCCTCAAGAACAAAGGGTTTTGCCAAAGCCTGGGATTGAACCAGGGAACCTTAAAATCTTCAGTCTAACACTCACCCCACTGAACTACTTTAGCACCTGATATGCTTGCCTGCCCCTGCCTGCCCCTTCTCTCTCAGTATGTCTCCACTGCATGTTGTGCTTGCACAAAAACCTCCCCCTGTGTGTGTCGCTGGCAGTGGTTGCTGGATGGATCCATTCACATGTAGCTTTCCTGAAACCCCCCCTTGTTTCTGCCTTGAGCCTCCCATGGCCCAAGGGGTGGTGCCCAATAGAACAGGCCCTGTAAGAAATGTGTCACTTTCACCCCTGGGAGCAGCTCAGCCATGCAAAGGGGCTGCCTGGGGCAGGACATTAGCCCTGGAGGGCAGGGGTGGGTGGGGCAGTGACATCACAAGGGCCTTTTGCAGCCCTTCATCTTATTGGCTAACAGAGGTTGGGAGGCGGTGACCTCACAGAGAGTCCATGACAATGGCCAGGTGGGACAGGCTGCAGGGCAGGGGCCATCTCATAGCCACGGCCTTCCTCCCGCCATGGCTTTGCTGCTGGGAGTCTCCTTCAGATCTGTTCCTGAGGCCAGAGAGAGAATGGGAGTCACAAGAATGAGTGTGAGGAGGAGCCTTGTAGGAGCCTTCTCCTCCTCCACCGACTAACTGACCTACAAGACAGACGTCCCTGAGGCAAAGGTAAGAGTCACCAAAATGTTCCATAAATTGACAGCAGGGTAATTAGCTCAACTGGGAGAGTGCTTGCTTAAGCTGCACGAGGTAGTGGAATTAATACCCACATTCTCCTGTGACCAGCAGGTTACCAATTTTTTTTTGCAAGCAGAGGGCCAAGTGGCTGCAGTGGCCCCTCCCTCTTCCTATTCACTCACCTCAAAAGCCAGCCACGGCTTAGTTCCAAATCTGTAAACCTCATTGCACGAGGGATAACGCCTCTTCTGAAATAGCTATTTTGCAATATCCGGAGTGTAGATGCTCCACTGCAGCTATTTCAAAATAGCTCCTGCCCAGGGCCAGTCACAGTAATTACTCCCCAGTGCCTCCTGGGGCTCTAAGTCGAGGCTTCTCTATAGTGTGGATGTGCTACTTAGAAACAAGCTTTTAAAAAATAAGTGCACTGTGTAGATGAACCCTGAGAGCTGAGTGAAGCTGTTAGTGTCCCTGCTCCTGGCACAATCCCATTGGCTGGTTTCTGGCCATGTGAAGCACCATCCCCCCTCCACTCAGGCTCTTATTCACCAACCCACATGGCCCCTGCAGCCTGCGTGGGGGCAGGGCAGGTAGGCTGGCTGGCTGAGAAATGTGCTGGGCTGCTGGCGAGGAGTCAGCCAGGTATGTCTCCCAGCCAGAGTCTGCCTCTGGCACCCCAGCCCCTCCCTTCCCTCAACCCACTGGTACCCCACGTAAACCAAACCCTCTGCCCCCTGAACCCACACCCCTCCCAGCTCCTGCACCCCAATCCTCTACCCCACATCACAGCCCAACCACCTGAAACCGTTCCTGCACCCCAGTCCTCTGCCCCAAGCTCCTGTCTGCACCCTCCCTCCATCCCAGACCCCCACCTCCTCCATTAATAGCATGAAAAAGTGCAGCCCTGGGAGTGGTTCCCAGTTCTTGCCCACCCCTGCTCTAAGCTGTGCAGCAGCTCAGCCCCACAGCTGCTTAATGAGCCCTGCCCAGCCAGGGGCTCAGGAATTTGCCCACGAAGCTGCCATGTCTTCTCCAGAGCCCTTAGGCTGGCACCAGGGAGGCCTGACTCAAGATAGTGCCCAGCGGAGCCCAGCAGGGGCAGAGAGAAGGGCTGGTACTTGGGGGTGGGGCCGGGGGCTGCTCTGAAAGGCTGCAGGTGCCATTAGACCCTTTTGCCCTTCCCTATCTCACCCCAGCGCTGAGCAACACTCAGTGTCGGTCTGAGCATCCGTCCTGCTCTGGGACGTGTCTCTGTGGCCAGAACCTGCCCAGGCGGCTCTGGCAGTGAGGCCCCTCCCTGGCAGCACCGAGCAGGACAGGGGCATCTACACAGCAGCCGTGTAAGCAGGAGGCTCTGCCTTGGCCAGTGGGGAATTGTTGCCTCTCAGAGGTGCCCCCAGCTGGTGCCTCATTTCCCCAGGTTACTGAGTGGGGGCTGGAGCCAGTTCTGTGTTGTCTCCTTCAACAACAAAACACACCTTGTGTCAGCCACAGAGCTTCCTTCCTTGCTAGTCATGAGGGTGAAGGCGAGCCCATAAGGAACCTGCTGTATTACAGGTGCTTTAATCTCTCCTTGCAATCACAGAAAAGAATTTGGCTATTTGTAGGCTAGTAGAGAACACAGGCTTTCTTGACTGGGAATTGAACCCAGGTTATTGCAGTGAAAGTGTTGAATCCTAGCCACTAGATCACCAGGAAGACAAAGGAGCTGTTTTTTTCTCAACCTGAAGTCACCTGCCACACAGAATTCAACCAGCAAACCTGCCTCCCAGAGCACAGGGGGAGTTTGGGGGCCTCGTTTCTGAGCCAGAGGGTTCAGCATCAAACCAGCCTCAAACCTGTGGGGCTTGTAGCTGTGGTGGAATCTGGCTACTCTGTGATGTGTAAAATAATAAACAAATAGTCTGGTGGGCCAGACACAGAACCCCAAGATGGGCACTTTGAGGGGAAAATGCACCAGCATTTCAAAGAGCACAGAGAGGACCCTGTTGTACCTAGAGACATGCCAACACAGGGGATTGAAGCAGCCACCTGGAGAGTTCCACTTCAAAGCTCACTGAGCTGAGCTACCTTGGCTGGTATAATTTAACTTTCCTTGGCCTGTAATTCTCTGTTCAAGGTGCTTGGCAGCCCTGCCCCACACAAGCCGTGCTCTGCCCAGGAAGGCAAGACAAGCATTTCCCTCCCCCCACTGTTTGACTCACTTCTTCCTCCCATTGCTGCCTGAGCTCCTGGTGGCTGAATTGGTCAGGGGCCCAGCACCATGGGGAGGAAATTGGGCAGCTAGACCCTGGTGGGAAGACTCCTGGTGCTACTTGCTTCCCTGCCAACTCAGTTATCTCATGCCCTCACTCCCACCCACAGCCCCCTGATCCCTGCCCAGGCACCTCCCAGCTCCATGCTGCCCCTAACTCCTATTGTGCAGCCCTTCCCAGCCTGGCCCTGTGGTGCCCTCGCTCCTGAGTTGCAGCCCCTGCTACCTGCCTGGGTCTGGCTGGAGTAAGAGTCTGATATTTTTTGATATTTGTATTTCTGGTTTAATAATGTAGCACTGTGTGATTTCTGTTAAGGCAGGGATAGCGTTCTAGGCCTTTGGTTCAATAGCTATTTCTTTGTTCTAAGGTTTAGTAAGTGAGAGACAGAATCTTGTCTTGTGTCCATGTTAAGGACATTAGAGGAATGCTGAAGGCTCGAGTCTCAATGTGAATTGTTTTGATTAGGGCCTAATTTACAATGCCTAATGCATTGGCTCAATATACACTGCACTGGCAGCTTCTTGTGCAATAATTCTTTTGTGGAAGAGTTCTTGTGCAAAAACTCTTCCACAAGAGGGCATCTACACTGCCATGTGGTTTTGCACAAGAGATGTGCTTTTGCGCAAGACCATCCATGCCAGTGTAGACACTTACTTGCGCAAGAAAGCTCTGATGGCTATTTCAGCCATAGGGGTTTCTTGAGCAAGAAATTCATGTTGCCTGTCTACAATGGCCTCTTGCACAAGAACAGTTGCACAAGAAGGCTTCTTCCTGAGAGGCAGCGTCAGAGTTCTCGCGCAAGAAGCCCTGATATCTGACGTTATACTGTAGATTTACTTGCGCAAGAACACACGTACAGTGTAGACAGCGGGCAAGCTTTTGTGTAAGAACGGCTGTTCTTGCACAAGAACCTGCCAGTGTAGACATAGCCTAGGTGTAAAGTAAAGCCTTCTTCAGCAGCCAGACTGACTAGCAATTAGCTATAAAGTCTGGAGTTACATGCTCACATTCCATCTAAATGACATTTAAATAGTGTCACACCAGGCTGTGAGAAGGGGGGGTCTTATCCTAGTGGCACCCACTGTCACCACGCAAAAAACAGATCTCAAGGTGGGTAGAGAAAACTTAATTAAAAACATTTTGTCTGGCAAAAGGCTACTTACCAGTAGTTGTGGTTGTGCAGTCGACATTCTATGATTCTTGTCCTCACTTTCCTATAGTTTGTCTGTGTGATATCTGTCCGGTTTATATCTGTATGCTGTATAATTGATTTTGCGAGGAGTAAATCAACAAAGGCGGTGGGGTATGATTGGTAAGGTAATTCTGTTACAGTATGTTATGACTGGATAGTGAAATTATACTAAAATAATTGGTTAAGGTAGAACTAAGCGGTACTTGAATTTCTCTTTTTAAACTGGGGTCCAAGAAGGAGACCAGCAAGAAGAAGGAAAAGGAAGGAGAAGGGAAAGGAAGACCAAGAAGGAGGAGAGAAGACCTTGAAGCAGAACTCACCTCCAAGGCAGCCTAAGAGCAGAATAGCCAGGACTCCTTTGCACGACTGTTGAAATGGTTTTCTGTGTGAATCCTATGGCAGGTGATGTTAGGCCTGTGCACTGGGATTATTTACCAGTTTCCCAGACTCATCTTTGCTTGCAGCTGTGATGGCCGAGTGGTTAAGGCGTTGGACTCGAAATCCAATAGGGTTTCCCTGCGCAGGTTCAAATCCTGCTCACAGTGAGGCCTGTGTTTTGCCCACACCTCTTCCTCGGGCAACAAGGACTTCTGTGAGTTACCAGCAGTGGGGCTGTTACTGTTGGCATCAGGGCTGGATTAAGAGGTGGGCAAGTGGGGCAACTGCCTGGGGTGCCTGATGGCAGCTGTAAGGGGGGTACAGCGCCCCTTATAGCTGTCATCAGGCACTGCGCACCCGGCTCCCGGCAGACTGCAGTCTCCCCGGGGCTGGGGCTGCATTAACCTCCACAGCGCCTGTCAGCAGTGCCCTTCCCCACGCAGCTGTGGGGCCCTGCACGGCCTGCCCCAGGCGACCCTGGGCTGCATGCCAGCGGTGGTGGCTGGGCCAGGCTGGGCAGCACAAGGACATCCTGCCACCACAAGCTCCGCGCACCGAGGGGGCGGGGCTGTACATGCACTGTGCACCCAGGGTGGAGCCTCACATGTGACGCGCGCCCGGGGGCGGGACCGCACATGCACCATGAGCCCGGGGGCAGCGCCACATGCCTGGGGAGTTGGAGAAAGAGAGCGCAGGCTGAGTAGTTGGCTACTGTCAAAATATTCAAAATTAGTTTTGAAATAAAGAAGAGGAGGGATTTCACTTTATCATCCTGTCCTGGCTTTTCTTGAATTCCTGGTTTTACTTGTACAGTAAAACTCCAGGGCTGTGTTTAGACTGGTATGATTTTCCGCAAATGCTTTTAACGGAAAAGGTTTCCGTTAAAAGCATTTTTGGAAAAGAGCGTCTAGATTGGCACAGACGCTTCTCCGTAAAAGCACTTTTTGCGGAAAAGCGTCCCTGGCCAACTAGATGCGCTTTTGCGCAAGAAAGTCTCGATCGCCATTTTAGCCATCGGGGCTTTTTTGCGCAAAACAATTCTGGGTTGTCTACACTGGCCCTCTTGCGCAAAA
>CM064344.1:29476464-29888964 GCA_032595735.1 Pelochelys cantorii | reverse complement strand
CAGGAAAAGGGGGAGGAGGGTTGGGTGTGAGTTTGCCTGGGACGTGGGGGTTGGGGGGGGCAAAGTGGGCACACTTGGAACCTGCAGACACGTGTCTTGCACCAATCAGAGTCACCGGTTCCAAGGCCAGAAGGGACCCGTGTGGCCATTGACTCTGAGCTTCTGCACCGCACAGGCCTGGGCCCCTGAAAACTCCTGGAGTGGAAATTTCTGATCAGCCCAGGGGCAGAGAACGGAGAACCCCCCATGGCAGGTGGTGAGTTGCCCCGCTGGTTAATTGCCATGTACACCTGGTTTCCTGTCTGACTGTGTCTGGCTTCTCTTGCTAGCCACTGGGTTGCGTCAGAACTTCCTCTACTAGAGACAGGAGCCCCTTGGTAGCTCTTTGTTTCCCATGGAGACAGGAACAGTCATCAAGGCACCCCAAGGATCTCTTTGTTAAGCTGATGAGATTGAGCTCTGAGTCTACCACCAGGAGGCAGGTTTTTCGTCCTTTAATAGCTGTCGTGGCTTTTCTCTGGCCCCTGCCCAACAGATCAGCGTCTTGCTGGAGTTGTGGACACCAGAACTGGAGACAGGTTTCCAGCAGCGACTGTACCGGTGCCAAATGCAGAAGTAAAATAGCCTCTCCTCTCCTACCCGAGAACCCTGTGTGAGCTCCCAAAGATCACGATGGCCTCTCTGGCCACAGCCTCGCCCTTGGAGCTCCTGGTCAGCTGGTTCTGCCCCTGCTGAAACACTTTCCCCGTTGCAGGTCTTATTGTGAGACATCCCGGTGTCATACTGAGAAACCCAACCCCGGACATGGCTGCAGAGCCAGAGACCACCGAGATCCCGACAGCCTCCTGCCCAGAGAAGAGCCATTTCCTGCTGAGAACAAAGAGCAGGGGGGACAAGGAGGGAGAGATTCAAAAACCAGTAAGAGGGACCAAAAAACGGTCTTGGAGATGCCCAGGCCAGCAGAGGCCCCACCCCGATGGCAGGGGCATACGCACACACCAGCTCTGCCTGAATCTCATGCCTCAGAGCAGGGCTAGGCCAGCGGGCTAAGAGCCTCTGGGTGGCCCCTGCACGTCCCCTGCCCGCCAGGCAGAGCCCTGCACACCCCTACGACAAGGGCCATCACGTCTGGACATGGAGTAACATGTGACACCTTCCTCCGTGCTGGGCAGCCCAAGGCAGGGGTGTCACAGGGCTCCCTGGGGTGAGCCTGGCCTGGCACCCTGCCAGGCCCCCAGCCAGCCCCTCACTGCCAGCAGCCCCCCTTTAAGCCTGCCTTGTCCGGGGTGGGGCCAGGGGCAGCCCAGAGCGCCCCCCCCTCACGCCCTTAGAGTCACTTGGAATGTGCAGCATGGCGCCCCAGTGGACGAAGGGCCCGGGGCCCCATCGCCGCAGGCCCCTCCCCAGGGCAGGCACCGCAGCTCTGGCAGGTGAGGATGGTTTGACTGGCCAGAGGGCTGAGGGCTGGAAAGCTCCATTCTGAGCCTCCATTTTGATCCCCTGCATAGCACTGGCCGCAGTGTCTCCCGCCGGCACCTCCGGCTCGTGACAAGCCTGCAGTCAGCCATCCTGCTGACAGCTGTTTCCCGTAAGGCTGCCTCCCCAGCATGAGCTCCAACACTGCCGTTTACATTGATGTGGCTGATAAAATAGTTTCAAAATTGCTTTGAAGCCGTCAGCCAGTGAGTAGGGCCCACATTTGCTGGCTGCCGCAGTCCAGCGAGTTGGGATGCTGTTTGGAAAGGAAGCAAAGCTTGGACACTCTGCAGATTCTTGCTGGCTGAAAGGGCTGGAGTTCAGCTTGTCCACGTGGCTCCAGGACCCCACAACTCCCGTGGCCCAGGCTGCTGGTCCTTGAAGAGAGTTGGCAGGTTTTCAAAGAGACATTAGTAATGGCACAAGAACAATCTATCTCCCCATGTAGGGAAGGTAGGAAGGGTGGCAAGAGACCACCCTGACTTGACCAGAAGATGTTGAATGATCTAAAACTCAAAGAGTCTTACAAGAAGTGGAAATTAGGTCACATTACAAAGGATGAATATGAACAAATAACTCAAGTATGCAGGGGGCAAAATTAGAAAGGCCAAGGCCCAGACTGAGCGCAAATTAGCTAGAGATCTGAAGGGTAACAAGAAAACATTCTACAAACACATTCGAAGCAAGAGGAAGACAAGGACAGGGTAGGCCCGTTCCTCAGTGAAGAGGGAGAAACAATGGCAGGTAAAATAGAAATGGCAGAGATGCTTAATGACTTCTTTGTTTCCATTTTCCCCAAGAAGATGGGGGCAATTGTATCCGTAACGTCGTGAACGCCAGTGAAAATGGGGAAGGTTCAGAAGCTTAAAGAGGGAAACAAGTAAAAATTTACTTAGGCAACTTAGGTGTTTTCAAGTGACCAGGCCCATGAAATGCATCCTGGACCACTCAAGGAGCTGACTGAGGAGGTGTCTGAGCCATTAGCCATCATCTTTGAAAAGTTGGAAAATGCAGGAGAGATTCCACAAGACTGGAAAAGGTCACTTACAGAGCCCAGCTACAAAAAGGGAAATAAGGACAACCCAGGGTATTATAGACCAGTCAGCTTAACTGCAATAGCAGGAAAGATAATGGAGCAATTACTTAAGGAATCCATTTGCAAGCATCTGGAAGATAATGTGATAAGTAACAGTCAGCAGGAATTTGTCAACAAATCTTGTCAAACCAACCTGGTAGCTTTTTTTGACAGCTTTGTGGATAAGGAGGATGTGGTAGATGTGAGATTCAGTTTTGCATGACTTTCTCATTAACAAACTAGGGAAATGCAAACTAGATGGAGCTACAAGAAGTGGAAATTAGGTACCATAGCTATTATAACTGTTTGGATAACCATTCCCAGAGAGAAGATATCAATGGTCCAGTCATGCTGGAAGGGCAGAACAAGTGGAATTGCACAGGGATCTATTCTGGGGCTAGTTCTGTTTAATATCTTCATCAACGATGTAGGTATTGGCATAGAGAGTACACTTAGAAAGTTTGTGGATGATGCAAAGCTGGGAGGGGTTGCAACTGCTTTGGAGAATAGGGTCAAAATTCAAAATGATTTGGGCAAACAGGAGGAATGGTCTGAGATAAATAGGATGAAGTTTAATCAGGACAAATGCAAAGTGCTCCACTTAGGAAGGAACAATCAGTTTCACACATACAGAATAGGAAGTGACTGTCTAGGAAGGAGTCCTGCAGAAAGGGATCTAAGGGTCGTAGTGGACCACAAGCTAAATATGAGTCAACAGTGTTATACTGCTGCAAAAAAAAGCAAGCGTGATTCTGGGATGCATGAACAAGAATGACACAAGCAAGACCCGAAAAGTCGTTCTTCTACTCTACTCCACACTGATTAGGTCTCAGCTAGAATTTTCTGTCCAGTTCTAGGTGCTACATTTCAGGAAAGATGTGGACAAATTGGAGAAAGACCAGAGAAGAGCATAAAAAATTATTAAAGGTTTAGAAAACATGACCTATGAGGGAAGGCTGAAAGAATTGGGTTTGTTTAGTTGGGAGAAGAGAAAACTGAGCGGGGATATGATAGCGGTTTTCGAGTATCTAAAAGGGTATCAAAGGGAGGAGGGAGAAAAATGGTTCTCCTTGACCTCTGAGGTTAGGACAAGAAGCAATGGGCTTAAACTGCAGGAAGGGAGATTTAGGTTCGACATTGGGAAAACCTTCCTACCTGTCAGTGTGGTTAAACACTGGAATAAATTGCCTAGGGAGGTTGTGGAATCTCCATCATTAGAGATATTTAAGAGCAGATTGGACAGACATCTATCAGGGATGATCTAGATGGTGCTTGGTCCTGCTGTGAGGGCAGGGGACTGGACTTGATGACCTCTCGAGGTCCCTTCCAGTTCTACTATTCTATGATTCCGATTCTATAACCTCTGGTGACAGGACAAGAAGCAATGGGCTTAAATTACAGCAAGGGAGGTTTAGGTTGGTCATTAAGAAAAATGTCCTAACTATCAGGGTGGTTAAACACTGGAATAAATTGCCTAGGGGGGGTTGTGGAATCTCCATCACTGGAGATTTTAAAGAGCAGGCTGGACAAACATCTGCCAGGAATGGTCTAGATGGTGCTTGGTCCTACCATTAGTGCAGAGGATTGGACCTGATGACTTCTAGAGGCCTGTTCCAGTTCTATGTTTTGGTGATTCTGTAGTCTCCTTATGCACACCAGTAATGATTTTATAGACCACTTTGTCATCTCTTTTCTAAGTTGAATAGTCCCAGTCTTTTAAATTTCTCCTGGTGTGAATGCTGTTCCGTATCCCTATGGTTTTTATTGTCCTTCTCTGTGCCTTTTCCAATTCTGCCATTGATTTTTTTTTAGATGAAGTGACCACAACAGCACACAGTATTCAGGCGGTGGGCCACCTGGATTACGATAGCTTCTGTCTTGTTAGCCATTCCTTTCCTAGCGGTTGCAAACATTGGTTAGCGTGTTTGACCCCACTGCACAGTGAGTGGATTAATTCGGGGAACTGATGCATCCTGAGGTGACTGCCTGAAGTGAACGCATCAGAGGCAGATTGACCCTGAACGTGAATGAGGTCAGGAGGAGAGCGTCAGCTTTCTTGCCCACGGGATGCTGGTCTAAGAAGAAGGACAGGTAAGCAGAGATGCGGGCCACCACTGAAGAAGGAGCAGAGCATTTTTTAATACAAAATCTGGCTAACCCAGTGAGGAGGACTTTAGACTAGTTTCAACAGAGGCAAGTGAGAAAAGCCCCAAATTGAGTCAAAACCATGGAGACCTGGGAAAAGGGTAGAAATCTGGGGGGAGCAAGGCCATTGTAGCAGGGACAAGGGAGAGACAAGAGAGAACAGAGTGAGGAAATTGATTCAGTATCTTAGATGTCTGTATATTAGTGCAAGAAGTTTGGGGAATAGGCAGGAAGAACTTGAAATGCTGGTTAACAAACACAACTATGGAAGAGTTGGCGTCACAGAGACTTGGTGGGATAATACACACGATTGGAATAGTGGCAGAGAAGGGTACAGCTTGCTCGGGAAGGACAGGCAGGGAAAAAGGGAGGAAGTGTGGCCTTATATATTAAAATGTATTCACTTGGACTGAGGTCAAGATAGGAACAGGAAAGAGTCTAGTTGAAAGTTGCTGGGTAAGGATAAAAAAAGAAGGGTGATCCCATGTTAGGGACCTACTACAGGCCACCTGACCAGGAAAAAGAGGGGGTAGCGGGCAGAGCCAGAGCCGTCCTGAGGACCGATGGGGCCCTATTCAGTACTATTAGGCTGGTGCCCCTATTTCCAATGGCAGTCTGGGGGAAGGGATGATTTTTAAATATATGTTTTTACAATCTTCAGAAACACGCCAATATTATTAAAGCAAATTTTAAGCTAACGTCTGTAGACTGACACAGCACATTCAGAAACTGACAGTGTATACCTGTTAATTGGGTTCATTACCAATTGAATGACTTTCACAGGGTCAGGGTTCTGCTAATAGGCTTGCAAGTAGGCTATTGCACTTTTAAGATCCCATGTGATTGGAAAAGGCTAATGGAACGCCCATCTTCAGAAAGGGGAAGAAGGACGATCCAGGGAACTACAGACCAGTCAGCCTCACCTCAGTCCCTGGAAAAATCAGGGAGCAGGTCCTCAAGGCATCCATTTGAGGAAAGTGGGAGCACTTGGGAGAGAGGAAAGTGATCAGGAACAGTCAACTTGGATTCACCAAGGGCAAGTCCTGCCTGACCAACCCGATTGCCTGCTATGATGAGGTAACTGGCTCTGTGGACATGGGGAAGGTGGTGGATGTGGTGTACCTTGACTTTAGCAAAGCTTTTGATATGGTCTCTCACAGTGTTCTTGCCAGCAAGTTAAGGAAGCATGGCCTGGATGAATGGACTGTACGGTGGATAGAAAGCTCAAGCTGAGTGAGTATTGATCAATGGCTTGATGTCTAGCTGGCAGCAGGATTCAAGCGGAGTGCCCCAGGGGTTGGTCCTGAGTCTGGTTTTGTTCAACATCATTAATGATTTGGATGAGGGGATGGATTGCAAGTTCACAGATGACACTAAGATGGGGGGAGAGGTAGATAAACTGGAGGGCAGGGACAGGGTCCAGAGTGACCTAGAGAAATTGGAGGATTGGGCCAAACGATATCTGAGGAGCTTCAACAAGGACAAGTGCAGAGTCCTATGCATTGCTACAGTCTGGGACTGACTAGCTAGTTGTGCTGAAAAGGACCTGGGGAGCATGATGAGTCAACAGTGCACCCTTGTTGCGAAGAAGTCTAGCAATATATGGCTGCATTAGGAGGAGCATTGCCAGCAGATCTAGGGAAGTGATTATTCCCTTTGATTCGGCTCTGGTGAGGCCACATCTGGCATATTGCATCTAGTTTTGGGGCCCCTACTATAGAAAGGATGTGGACGCATTGGTGAGAGTCCAGCGGAGGGCAACCAAAATGATGAGGGGGCTGGAGCACATGACTTATAAGGAGAGGCTGAGGGAACTGTATTTATTTAGTCTGCAGAAGAGAAGATTTGATTGTAGCTTTCAATTACCTGAAGGGGGCGGGGGTCTAAAGAGGCTGGAGAGAGGCTGTTCTCAGTGGGGGCAGATGGCAGACGGAGGATCAATGATCTCAAGTTGCAGTGGGGGAGGTCTAGGTTGGATATTAGGAAAAACTATTTCCCTAGGCGGGTTGGGGGAGCACTGGGATGGGTTCCCGAGGGAGGGGGTGGAATCTCCATCCCTGGAGGTGTTTAAGTCCCAGCTTGACAAAGCCTGGCTGGGATTATCTAGTTGGGGTTGGTCCTGCTTTGAGCAGGAGTTTGGACTAGATAACCTCCTGGTGACTCTTCCAACACTAATCTCTGATTCCTGCCATAAGAGCCCCGCTCAGTATTCCTTACTTGCTATTTGCCATTCATCATTTTCCCATTACAAAGTTACAGTCAGGCAGTCACAAAGCAGGAGCAAGACCATCTGACCAATCTCATGCCAGAAACAGGACCAGCTGTAGTGGAGAGTTTGATCACTTGTAGTCTGAAAATTGTCTGTGCTCTTGAGTGAATGTTACGGAAATGTGCAGAACCCAGGAGGGTCTCACAAAACGGTCTAAGCCGGTTGATTTGTGTGTTGGGATGAACGCTCTTTGCCCGGCTCTATACATTGTCAAGTCAAAGTCAAATAAAACCGCAGAGCAGCAGTAACAAATCACGGGTGTATCCCTGGCCTGTCTCAGTGGCACCAGATGGATCTTGTCCCGGGCTTAGTCACCCATAGGTACATTTGGCCAGAGTGGCGCCTCTTGCTGTACACGGCCTTGCTCTGTCACCCCTCACCCGGAGCACAAACAATGTCCCCCCGAAGCCACGGTGCACTGCCCACCTCTGCGGAACCTTCTTCTTTCCCACTGGGATTCTGAAAAAATGAGGCTCTGACACTGAATGAAAGGTCCCTCCCCAAGGACAGCCAGGGAGCTCAGAATGGCCGGATCATGTTTCCAGTCCAGAGACCTTTGGAAGGAGCCCCAGGGCCAGGGGAAAGGAAACACATTCATGCTTTGTGTTTATATTCAACAAACAGCGCAGACTCTGCAAAGCAGCAATGTCCAGCCCAAAGTGTCAAGACGTTTATTTTTGTTCCAACCTGCAGTGGAGCTGAGCTTGGGATGCGCTTGGCTTTTCAGCCTGTAGTTACCCTGCGTAAACAGTTTATTTAACATCGCTTTTGGCACTTCTTCAATAACCCCCCTAATCACCCTCCTGGCAGACCAAACAGATCGCAGATTACAGACAGAGCTGCTGTAAAACACCACATCCCATCCCCTGCTTTCCTGTTTGTGCGAGATGTAAAGTCCTGCACTTAGCCATGTTTATGCCTTGTTTCACAGCCACATGTGTGGGTCGGGAGTCGTTCCTATTAATACCCTACTTCAGTCGTCCTTGGAATTGCTACAGGCAAGGGGGAAGCAGTTCCCGGCTTTTTTGAAGGGGTTTCAATGCATTTGAATGGAACGTGTGAAACATGGTGAGGTGTTGGCTGGGGGTCCCAGGGACGGCGCTGTGCTTTGGCCAGGAATGGAAGCATCTCTGGACTAATGCTAAAGTCACCTTCTGCTTACATTTCATTTTCACGGGCTCAAGTTCAATCAAAGTTTATCCTCTGCGTTCAAACGGTGCCTATTGAAACTGATCTAATCTTGTTAGCGCAGGAACCACATGAAAGAAACCGAGGACACAGACAAGGCTGAGCCCAGTTCCTTTCGGAGCATAAATCACATGAAAGCAGCAGAGGCTAAGCCAGAGCCGCAGCGCCTGGCACCTGCATTGCAGGCACATTTGCACCCGTGCGCTGTGCCAGGGCAGGGCTTGGTCGCAAGCCACATCCCAGTGGGCCCAAGTGCCTGCCAAGGCCGGAGCAATCGGCTGCTTAATGTTACAGCGTCAGCAGGCTCCCGCAGAGCCCGGGACTGTGTTGCATTCGAACAAACAATGGCATGGGGAGGTGCCGGTCAGATGCCTCCTGGCGGCGATACGACCGATGCTGCCTCCCACACACCCAGCGCTCCTTGCCGCTGTAACGGAGCAGGGGCAGCTGGGCCACTCGTTCCGTGGCCGCTCCTTGCAGCAAACAGCCATCTCCCCGGCCTGGTCGGGGACTCACACACCCTGCTACTGCGGATGAGCAGCAACAGGAGAAAGTGCCGCTATCGGGATCAGCCTTGGGCCCATGGTGCAGCATTTTTGCCAGCCCCTGCTAGCTGGGCCCTGGGCTTGCTGTAAATACTCTGGAGGGAGCAGGGCTGGCCGGGTCTGCCCAGAACCACACTCTGTCCCTGCCCCAGCTGGGAGCACAGGCCTGGCTGGCCCAGCCGGACGTCCATCCAGGGAGGCCTTTGGGATGCAGGGCTGCACGCCTGCTTGTGATGAGAAGTTGTGATGACAAGGTCCCTCACCAAAGGCTCTTGTGTAAATTACATGGCCATGGGATAAGAGGGAAGGTCCTTTCTTGGACTGAGAACTGGCTAAAAGACAGGAAACAAAGGGTAGGAATAAATGGTAAATTTTCAGAATGGAGAGGGGTAACTAGTGGTGTCCCCCAAGGGTCAGTCCTAGGACCAGTCCTGTTCAACTTATTCATAAATGATCTGGAGAAAGGGGTAAGCAGTGAGGTGGTAAAGTTTGCGGATGATACCAAACTGTTTAGGATAGTCAAGACAGAAGCAGACTGTGAGGGACTCCAAGAAGATCTCACCAAACTGAGTGATTGGGCAACAAAATGGCAAATGAAATTTAACATGGATAAGTGTAAAGTAATGCACATCGGGAAAAATAACCCCAACTATCCGTACAGTATGATGGGGGCTAATTTGGCTACGACAAATCAGGAAAGAGATCTTGGAGTTATCCTGGATAGTTCTCTGAAAACTTCCACGCAGTGTGCAGCGGCGGTCAAAAAGGCCAATAGGGTGCTAGGAATTATTAAGAAAGGGATAGAAAATAAGACCCAGAATATCTTACTGCCCCTGTATAAAACTATGGTACGCCCACATCTTAAATACTGTGTACAGATGTGGTCTCCGCACCTCAAAAAAGATATTTTGGCCTTGGAAAGGGTTCAGAAAAGGGCAACTAAAATGATTAGGGGTTTGGAACAGGTCCCATATGAGGAGAGGTTAAAGCGACTGGGACTTTTCAGTTTAGAAAAGAGGAGACTGAGGGGGGATATGATAGAGGTCTATAAAATCATGAGTGGTGTGGAGAGGGCTGATAAAGAGAAGTTATTTATTAGTTCCCATAATAGAAGAACTAGAGGACACCAAATGAAATTAATGGGTAGCAGGTTTAAAACTAATAAAAGAAAGTTCTTCTTCACACAGCGTGTAGTCAGCCTGTGGAACTCCTTGCCAGAGGAGGCTGTGAAGGCTAGGACTATAATAGAGTTTACAGAGAAGCTAGATAATTTCATGGAGGTTAGGTCCATAAAAGGCTATTAGCCAGGGGATAAAATGGTGTCCCTGGCCTCTGTTTGTCAGAGGCTGGAGAGGGATGGCAGGAGACAAATCGCTTGATCATTGTCTTCGGTCCACCCTCTCTGGGGCACCTGGTGCTGGCCACTGTCGGCAGACAGGATACTGGGCTAGATGGACCTTTGGTCTGACCCAGTGCGGCCGTTTTTATGTTCTTATGTTGTGGGGCTGGATTCTCAGGGGTCCTGCTCCCACAACCCTCCCGCCATGTGTTGCTGACCCAGGCCAGGTGTGCAGGGCGGAGTTACCACCCGCAGGGCCACACAGGAGGACACAATAATGCCTGGGACTGATGCAGCAAAGTGTGACACTTTCCCTTCCTCTTGCACATCCCAGCTCCCTGGACCCTTGAGCACTGGCTCAAAATGCTCCTTGGTGCAGCGTGTGCAAATTGCTGGCTCCATGGAGGAGCCTGGCTGAGAGCAGGCAGCCCTAGAGGGCCTGTCGCTGCCTCTGGGGCACTGATACACAGAGGTGCGCTGTGGGGCCCAGCCGAGCACTGTGCGCAGCTCCCTAGTTCTGTGCCAACGGCTGTGAAAAGAACGAGAAATCCCAGACCAGGGCCTCTTTTCCAGCACCTCTCGTGAGCCCTGTGCTGGGTCCCGGAGCGTGGGCCGGACGTGCCCTGTGCTGGGTCCCGGAGCGTGGGCCGGACGTGCCCTGTGCTGGGTCCCGGAGCGTGGGCCGGACGTGCCCTGTGCTGGGTCCCGGAGCGAGCTGAGTGCACACGTGGGCCGGACGTGCCCTGTGCTGGGTCCCGGAGCGAGCTGAGCGCACACGTGGGCCGGACGTGCCCTTTGCTGGGCCCCAGAGCGAGCTGAGCGCACACGTGGGCCGGAGGTGCCCTGTGCTGGGTCCCGGAGCGAGCTGAGTGCACACGTGGGCCGGACGTGCCCTTTGCTGGGCCCCAGAGCGAGCTGAGCGCACACGTGGGCCGGACATGCCCTGTGCTGGGTCCCGGAGTGAGCTGAGTGCACACGTGGGCCGGACGTGCCCTGTGCTGGGTCCCGGAGTGAGCTGAGTGCACACGTGGGCCGGAGGTGCCCTGTGCTGGGTCCCGGACCGAGCTGAGCGCACACGTGGGCCGGACATGCCCTGTGCTGGGTCCCGGACCGAGCTGAGCGCACACGTGGGCCAGACGTGCCCTGTGCTGGGTCCTGGACCGAGCTGAGCGCACACGTGGGCCAGACGTGCCCTGTGCTGGGTCCCGGACCGAGCTGAGCGCACACGTGGGCCAGACGTGCTGCCCTGTGCTGGACACCAGAGCAGAGGCGCTGGCAGCACCCCAGTAACAGCGGTGTCTGACGTCACAAACCCAGGGGGGTGTGCGGAGACTGTTAGGAGCCAGTTACAGCCCTCGCTTTCCTGGGCCTCCTGGAGTCACCCTGGGTGAGGGCCTTTGCCATTCAGCTCCCTGGGGTTGAGTCCCGTGATTCCTCCCCGCTTGGCCTGAGAACAGAGGCCAAAGCCCGGCGCACAGAGAGCTGCCCCCTTGCAGGACACAGGGCAAAGCTGCCAGCAGACCAGTCAGCAGGGCTCTCCACACCGCGCTTAGTTTGCTATGGAAAAACCTGGAGAAAGGAGCCACTCCCGTGAAGAGCGAGGCTCAGTGCCCCACGGTTTGCCTGGCCCGTGGCGGGTCTGCCTCGGCGACAAGAAGCATGAGCCGGGCTTTGTGGAAGCAGCGTCCTGCTGTCCCGGGGGGCTCCGTTACCGTCGTGCCCACACTGCTTAGCTGAGCCCCACGGCAGGAGAGGCAACGCCTGCGGACTCCAGCCCAGGAGATGGGTGGGAGGGGCCATTGGTCTCCATGACTGCCTGCTTCCTCTTCTGGCTGGGGGGCACGGGAGATTGCCAGGCCAGGTTTGCCTTCAGAAAATAGCCCCGGCCCCTCTCCTTTCCCCACCCCCAGCAATAATTCCAGAAGCAGCACACGGATTGCACAGTCTCACGTTTTAAACAGACACATCCACGTTTCTCTTAAGGCTCAAACCAAGCCAGCCCCACAGTTCACCCCTCCCGCAGCCTTTGTCCACAGCTCAAACCTCCACCCTGCCCAGCGCTCCCAAGGCTTCAGTAACGGTTTGCATGGGCCCCTGCCCCCAGCCGGTGGACTCACAAATGCTGCGGCACCCCAGGAAAGCAGGGCCCATCCCTTTTCCAGCAGATCCAGGCAGCTGGGTCAGTGGGTGCTTCTCCAACCCCTCCCCCACCACGGACCAGACGCCTCGCTGGTCTGTTTCGCTTCCCCTATTCTGTCACAAAGCAAGTGTGGTACCAGCTCTGGGCATCACGCAGGGGTATTTTAGGGAGCCCACTGGGAGTGCCCATGGCCTCGCCATGTTCCCACCGGGCCACTTCAAAAGGCCCCGTGGCAGGGATGAAATGGCCTCTCGTGCAGCTGCTGGCCATTGCCACACAGGCCCCGAGCTGCTAGAGCGGGACTAGCGCGCCATTCCGTGTAATCGATACAGTGAACACTGATCTGTCGCCAGGCCCAGGTGCTGCCACACAAGAAGGCCGAAGGACTCCAAGAGGAGATTGCAGAACTCTTGGGTCAGCCCCTTGGTCTGTACCAGGTGACTGAGGAGAACTAATGTGATGCCAGAGGTGGTCTGGCAATCACGTGCCAGTGGGCCTGACTTCACTACCAAGCAAACTGGTTGCTACTGTAGTGAAGAGACTTGTCTGACCCATAGAGGAACACACTTTGCTGGGGAGGAGTCAGCATGGTTTGCGTAAACAGGAATCATGCCTCACTAATCTACTTCAGTTCTTTTGGGGGATCCATGAGCATGTTGGACAGGAGTGACTCAGTGGATACTGCAAAAGCGGCGAGGAGTCCTGTGGCACCTTATAGACTAACGGAAGTGTTGGAGCATAAGCTTTCGTGGGCAAAGACCCACTTCATCACATGCATGTTTCATCTGACGAAGGGGGTCTTTGCCCACGAAAGCTTATGCTCCAACACTTCCGTTAGTCTATAAGGTGCCACAGGACTCCTCGCCGCTCTTACAGATCCAGACTAACACGGCTACCCCTCTGATACTCGACTCAGTGGAGACTGTGTTTGGAGTTTCCAAAAGCCTTTGACAAAGTCCCTCACCACAGGCTCTTCAGCCAAGGGAGCTCTCCCAGGATGAGAAGGAAGATCCTCTCCTGGATCAGTAACTGGTTAAAAGAGCGGAAACAAAGAGTGAGATTAGAAAATCATCTTTCTGAAAGAAAAACCTAAAAACAACAAACAGTCTAGTAGCATTCTAAAGGCTAACAAACCATGAAGAAGTGGGTTATGATACAATATATGGAGATATATCTATCTCATTGAGCTGGAAGGGACCTTGAGAGGTCATTGAATCCAGTCCCTTGTCCTCATGGCAGGACCAAACACCATCCCTGATAGATTTACCCCAGATCCCTAAATGGCCCTCTCAAGGATTGAGCTTGCAAGCCTGAGGTTAGCAGGCCAATGCTCAAACCACTGAGCAATCCCTCCCCCTGGGGGTTGACCCCACAAAAGCTCATGATCCCATTTACAGGGTGTGTTAGTCTTTAAGGGGCTACCAGACTATTTGTTGGTTTTTGAGTTTTTCCTGCTACAGACTAACTCAGCTGCCCCTCTGGAGTTCCTGAGAGGTAAATAGTGCTGTCCCCGAGGGGGTCAGTACAGGGACCCGCGCTGTTGAATAGATTCATAAATAATCTGGAAAAAGGGATAAACGGGAAGGTGATAACATTTGCAAATATGACTGAAGATTATTAAGTCCAAAGCAGACAGCAAAGAGTTACAAAGGGATCTCACAAAGCTGGGTGACTTGGCAACAAAATGGCAGATAAAGATCAATGTTGATAAATACAAAGTAATGCACCTTGGAAAACATCATCCCAAATAGACATATAAAATGACGGGGTCTAAATTAGCTGTTACCACTCAAGATAGAGATCTTGGAGTCATTGTGTATTATTCTCTGAAAATATTCACTAAATATGCAGTGGCAATGAAAAAAACTAACAGAATATTAGGGATCATTAGGAAAAGGATAGCTAATAAGACAGAGTATATCATATTGATTCTCTATAAATCCATGGTACGCTCACATCTTGAATACTGCATGCAGATGTGGTCACTGCAACTCAAAAAAGCTATCTTGGTGTTGAGAAAAGGTCAGAGAAGGGCAACAAAAATGATTAGGGGCATGTAACAGGGGCACGAGGAGGGATTAAAAGAAATGAACTTTTGAGATTGGAAAAGAGATGACTAAAAGAGGATATAAAACCATGAGTGGTGTAGAAAAAGTGAATAAGGAAAAGTTATTTACTTGTTCCCATAACACAAGAACTAGAGGTCACCAAATGAAATTAACAGGAAGAATGTTTAAAAAAAGGAAGTATTTTGTCACACAATTCACAGTCAACCTGTGGAACTCCTTGCCAGAGGATGTTGTTGTGACGGAGCGTTGGGGTTTTCCCGTCTCCTGCACCCCTGTAGTGGCATGAACAGACTCCACCAGCCAGTAGAATGGAGGGAGTTTATTGCTTCTCCAGGATACAGCACAGCACAGATGTAATCTGGTTACAGGGCAGGCCTAGGATGCCTCAGCCCCCCTTGAGATGCGGGGGACCGGGCCCCTAAATTCCAGCCCCTTCCCTAGGCTGTCTCCTCCATGATCCCAGACAGCAGCTAACTCACTATCCCTTCCAGCCCTGCCCCCAGCCAGGGGCGGCATCCACCTTCCTTTGTTCCTTTCCCTGGGAGGTAACTGGTCGAACAGGTTACCTCCCTGTCCCACCAGCTACTCGGCTGGGCCGTGGTACAGACAGCAGCCAGTGGGGGGTCACCCACAGCCCAACCTAGCAACCAGCAAGGTCCCCACACTACGTCACAGTTGTGAAGGCCAAGACTATACAAGGGTTCAAAGAAGAACTAGATAAGTTCATGGGGGTTGGGTCCATCAATGGCTTTTAGCCAGGATGGGCAGGGATGGTGTCCCTAGCCTCTGTTTACCAAAAGCTTGGGATGGGTGACAGGGGAGGGATCACTTGAATATTCCCTGTTCTGTTCACTCCCTCCGGGGCACCTGGCACTGGCCACTGTCGTAAGACAGGACACTGGGCTGGGTGGGCCATTGGTCTGGCCCAGCCTGGCCGTTCTTACGTTCTAACGTACCAGTCATGGCCCTGGCTGCCACTCAGCCATTCTGAAATCGAATGCAGATCGATGTATAAACGTGCCTAAATCCCGCCTGTACAGCAGTGGCTCTGGAGCTGCTTGGTACACTGCACATGCCTCACTCCCACTCTGCGACCAGAACAAGCGGGCAGCCCTGAGCCCCGGCTGGCGGCAGCTGCTGTCCTTGAGGTACAGGCCGGGGGGGGTTGTCAGAAGAGGGTGACAGGACTCCTGTGGTGAATCCGCTGGCCTGGCCGCAGTGGGGCTTCCTTTGGAAGGGTCACACCCCAAGCAGGCCCCACCTCAGCGCTCCGCTCCGTGTTACAAAGCTCACGGGGGCTAGTGCATCCCGCTTCCACGGAGCCTTTCATCTGAAGACATCAAAGCCTGCTACAAAGGCCACTGTGGCAGGCGGGAGTAGCTTATGGGTTCTGCTCGAATGCCTGCTCAGTGCCAGGAGAGGCTGCGATTAATTGACACGTGCGCAACACTCCTGCCATGTGCACGGCGTCTCAGGGTCACTGGGGCATAAAGGAGCCTCCTGGAGCCCTTGCTCCCAGAGACAGCTCTGTACGATGCTGTTTCTCCACCAGCGTCCCCGGAGCAGCCCTCCTCACAACTGGCACCCCGTTACTAGGCTCCACTGACTCGCGGGGAGTTCCCCAAGGGCTGAGCAAGCGGCTGCCGGTATTCACCGCTCCAGAGGGAGAGAACGAGTATGAAATGCAATGAGCAGGCACCCACTCAAACCCGCGGCCTGACCCGCTTCCCGCAGCTCTGCTGTGCGGCCAGGGCGAGACGCTGAACCCCAGCACTTTGCTCCTGCTGTGCTCGGAGAAGACACACAACGGAAGAGACAGGACTTTGAGCTCTCTGTTCCCAACCCTCTGCCTAAGGGAAGTGGGCAGCTCTGCCGTGGGGGTGCAAAGCCATCCCTCGCACAGAACCTGGCGCCCTCGCCACAAACCCGCTGGTCCCAGAGGATGTGCCCCGCCCCCCCAAGGGAAAGCAACAGGTGGGGGCCGGTACACAGCAAGGGGCGGGGTGACATGCACACGTGCCGCATGTGGGAACAGTGCTGCAGAGCTACTCCAGATCTTAGGGATACGCCCAGGGAGAAATCAGGGGCTTTCTAGTTCCCTGAATTGGAGCCTCCTGCCACATGCGTTTTTGCCAAGGCCATTTCCTCCTCTACCCGTCTCACATGGGCAGGTGTCTCGGACCGGTTCAAATGACTTGCCACCTGACTAATGGCTTCTGCTGTCACGGGGCGGAAAAGTCGGCTGTGCGGCAGAAAGCAAAGCTCCGTCAGCCCAGCCTTGTCCGAGGCCACAGCTCGCTGTCCCAGAGCCAGGCTGGTGCAGCAGTAAAGAAAGTGATTGATTCTTTCTGGCAGGAATGACCATTTTGACTTGGCCTTATTGCTGCACATTTAAACTATACGCCTGGCTACTTTGCAAGGATGCAAATGCAAATCGCTCTGCTATGATGCTCTGGAAATCAGGGAACTCTTAAGACTGGCATGTTTGAAGCTGTTCAGAATGGGCTTCCTGACATGATTTACTAGTTCACCGCATGGATGGCAGCAAGTGCCTCCATCACCGCGCATTGCCCTGCATTGCCTGGAGCACTGATGTGATTAGAGCAACCCCGCTCCCCTGTTGGATCTACTCCTGAGCGCACATCACGGAGCAGGTCCCCAGGCCAGCGCCAGCGCCCCAGCAACCTGCCTCTCTCCAGCGGCTAGAGTGTTTCACTCTTGCAGCCAGTCTGTGCTGAGCCTCTCGGCTGCAGCCTGGTCTCATTTGCCCCCGTGAGGAGTAACTCTGCTGGAGCCGATGGCACAGATGGCACCAGTGTGAGAACCCTGTGAGGGCAGAATCAGGCCCACTGGGTCTGAGCCAGTCACTTAACACAGTGGGGAGGACCCCATCCCTTCCCCTCTGGAACCCCCATGCTAACGGGACACCTCAGCCCAGGCTCTGGGCGGCTCATCCCCGCAGCACGGCAGCCCTTCCACAGGATGTAAGCAAAGAGCAACATTGCAGGGCAGAGCAGGCATGGAAAGCCAGACTAGGCCTTCATCCCATGGAACTGCCCAGTGTCAGCGGGGGCACTAGACAGCGTCTGCAGAAATCCATCTCCATTTCCTTTGTGTTCAGCGCCTGAGCTACCCCTGGAGTTCAGCGAAGAGCCTCTTCGCCAGAACGGTGCACTCGGGGTGCTCTCTGTGGCCCCTCCTGCGCACCACTGGAGTGTGGCCCCAAGAGGCAGGTCACAGCAGGGATTAATGAGGGGCCCCGGGTGCAGAAAAGTTATTCGTGAGGAGATTCTTCGATGTGCCTGACCCCAGGAAACGTCTGCCTCTGTGCACTACACAATCCATGTGCCACACACGCTCTGCTCCTGCCACGTAGCCGGCGGGCCCTTGGGCCTGCACCCCACCCATTGGCTGTCTCGTGCACTTTGAAATCCAATGAGCTTTCTTGCCAGTTTCCTGTTCGCCCTGAACAACAAGCCAGCCCGTGTTCGCCTGTCAGAGCTGTGCTCTCCAGGAGATGCCCCCTCGGGGCTCCATCCTACCGCTGCCAAGGGGTGTCATGCGCTGGCCTTTGTGGGCTGTGCCCAGGCCAGGCTAGAGAGCGGGGCGTTGCAGTATTGTCAGGCCAGCCCAGACTAGGAAGCTGAGGTGTGTGTAGCACAGGTGTTAGCCAACACCTGCGGATTAACACTGCTTGCCTCTGGTGGAGCTAATGGGTTGGATGGCGGTGGCCAGGTTGAGGTGCCCTCTGCTCTGCGTGTCAGTCCAGGAGCTGCAGGCTGGAGTTGGAGGTGTATCCAGGGCTGTGTTCTGCACAAGCAAATAACAGCAGGAAAGCTCTTTTCCTCACAGAACTTATGGCTCCCACGACTGACCTGCTGTTTCTCCAACAGCCTCTCTGCGAAGGTCCAGCTCATAGACAAGAACCGTCTCCTCGGTAGGAATTTTCAGAGCTGTCTTTCCAAGCAAAGAGCATAAACCATGCCGAGTCCAGCTGCGGAGACAGAGGCCCGGAGACGCTCTGGCTTTCTGAACGAGGCTTTGTAAGATCAGAATTTTGTAGAAAGGGCAATAAATGTGTTTCCTCTGTTTGCATGAAACACTGCAGATTCCTGTCATGAGGAATGAAAGCAGGAGTAGGGTCAGCAGATGATAATGAGTCTCCGTGTGCCTTTCAGGGGGTCAGTGCCAGATCACCGAGCCAGGCCTGAGCCAAGAATCTGAGGGAGGCTTCCTGGACCGGCTCAGAGTAAGAGCAGCGGAGACGCCCCAGTCACAAGCCGCCGGACGCATCCCAAACATATGAGTTACGGCCAGAAGCTCTGGTGGGCACTGGAGCTCTCAGGGTACTGCCCTGGCTCCTAGGTCTTCCCATCAAAATGTTTTCTTGCTAGAAAATGGCAGTTTCAACAGCCTGGAACATTGCCCAACAAAGCTCCATTTTGGTTGAACATTTTTTGGGGTGCGGGAGGGGTGTCAAAAAACTAGAAATGTGGGACACAAACACTTCTCAGGTGCCAGAACCCAAGGGAAGCCAAATGCATTTCCTGTGGCACCTACACAGGGGGATGAGAAAGACGAACAGTTCGCTGTCACCCAGGAACACGCCAGACGCTGCTCCCCGTGCGCCAGAAGTTACACAGAGGCCTGGGCTGGGCGTGTGCCCGGTCTCGTGTCCCCCTGTGCGTCTCCATTGCCCCAGGGTGCCTCCCATCGACACAGCGACAGGCCCAGTCTCTGCTCCAGGCAGCAATGGTGTCACTCGGGCGGATTTTTAACTAGTGCCGAACCGCCTGCGTTCCTGGGGGGGGCCGGAGCCGAAGGGCTGACCCGGGTCAGGCCTTGGGGACTGCTGAAGCTAACGCAGGGCCAGGAGAGGCCTGTGAGAGGAGACACCAGGCCGGGGCAGCCCTGCGGGAGCACAACACCTGCCCGGGAAGGCAGGAACTGCACGGAACTTCCCAGCCCCACGGCTGCCAGGAGCACAGAGCAGGGCCAGGCGGCCAGACGCCCCAGGCTGAGCCCCGGCAGGGAGCTGGGTTCAGGCCTTAGAGCAGGGGGAAGCACAAGGCCCTTTTTGAATGTAAGTGGAATCCAGAATCTACCTCAGACCCAAAGACCCTTCTCCTGGCTCCTTCCCCGTGGCCCAAGGCCCTGCCCCACTCACTCCATCCCTCGTATCTCCCCCACCCTCACTCGCTTTCACCAGGCTGGCCGGTGGGTGTGGTGTCGGAGGAGGTGCAGGGTGCAGGTGCTGGGAGGACACTTGGGTGCAGGAGGGGGTTCAGGACTGGGAGGTGGGGTGCAGGAGGGGTTCAGGACTGGGAAGTGGGACACAAGAGGGGGTTCAGGACTGGGAGGTGGGGTGCAGGAGGGGTTCAGGACTGGGAAGTGGGACACAAGAGGGGGTTCAGGACTGGGAAGTGGGGTGCAGGAGGGGTTTCAGGACTGGTAAGTGGGGTACAGGAGGGGGTTCAGGACCGGGAGGTGGGGCGCAGGAGGGGTTCAGGACTGGGAGGTGGGACACAAGAGGGGGTTCAGGACTGGGAGGTGGGACACAAGAGGGGGTTCAGGACTGGGAGGTGGGACACAGGAGGGGCTCAGGGCTGGGAGGTGGGGCGCAGGAGGGGGTTCAGGACTGGGAGGTGGGACACAGGAGGGGCTCAGGACTGGGAAGTGGGGTGCAGGAGGGGTTCAGGACTGGGAAGTGGGACACAGGAGGGGCTCAGGGCTGGGAGGTGGGGCGCAGGAGGGGGTTCAGGACTGGGAGGTGGGACACAGGAGGGGCTCAGGACTGGGAAGTGGGGTGCAGGAGGGGTTCAGGACTGGGAAGTGGGACACAGGAGGGGCTCAGGACTGGGAAGTGGGGTGCAGGAGGGGTTCAGGACTGGGAGGTGGGACACAGGAGGGGCTCAGGACTGGGAAGTGGGGTGCAGGAGGGGTTCAGGACTGGGAAGTGGGACACAAGAGGGGGTTCAGGACTGGGAAGTGGGGTGCAGGAGGGGTTTCAGGACTGGTAAGTGGGGTACAGGAGGGGGTTCAGGACCGGGAGGTGGGGCGCAGGAGGGGTTCAGGACTGGGAGGTGGGACACAAGAGGGGGTTCAGGACTGGGAGGTGGGACACAAGAGGGGCTCAGGGCTGGGAGGTGGGGCGCAGGAGGGGGTTCAGGACTGGGAGGTGGGACACAGGAGGGGCTCAGGACTGGGAAGTGGGGTGCAGGAGGGGTTCAGGACTGGGAAGTGGGACACAGGAGGGGCTCAGGGCTGGGAGGTGGGGCGCAGGAGGGGGTTCAGGACTGGGAGGTGGGACACAGGAGGGGCTCAGGACTGGGAAGTGGGGTGCAGGAGGGGTTCAGGACTGGGAAGTGGGACACAAGAGGGGGTTCAGGACTGGGAAGTGGGGTGCAGGAGGGGTTCAGGACTGGGAGGTGGGGTGCAGGAGGGGTTTCAGGACTGGTAAGTGGGGTGTAGGAGGGGGTTCAGGACTGGGAGGTGGGGTGCGGAGGGGGTTCAGGACTGGTAAGTGGGGTGCAGGAGGGGCTCAGGGCTGGGAGGTGGGGTGCGGAGGGGGTTCAGGACTGGGAAGTGGGGTGCAGGAGGGGGTTCAGGACTGGGAAGTGGGACACAGGAGGGGCTCAGGGCTGGGAGGTGGGGTGTGGAGGGGGTTCAGGACTGGTAAGTGGGTCACAGGAGGGGCTCAGGACTGGTAAGTGGGGTGCGGAGGAGGTTCAGGACTAGGAGGTGGGGCGCAGGAGGAGGTTCAGGGCTGGTAAGTGGGGCACAGGAGGGCCTCAGGACTGGGAGGTGGGGTGCGGAGGGGGTTCAGGGCTGAGGCAGTGGTTCAGGGTGCAGGCTCCAGCTGGGCACCGCATCCCTCAAGCAGCTCCCAAGCAGTGGCACAGTGGGGCTAAGGCAGGATCACCCCCATCCTGGCCTTGCACCACTCCCAAAAGCAGACAGGCTGTCCAGCAGTGGCGTCTGGGGGTGAGGGGCAGGAGGCTCTGTGTGCTTCCTTCCTCTACAAGGCATTGCCCCACAGCTCCCATTGTCCATGGTTCCCCTGCCCCACCTTCCCCAGGGCTGCAGAGACATGCCAGCCACTTCCAGGAGCAGGGCAGGGCAGGGGAAGTCTGCCTGAGCCCCGCTGGGGTGCTGGACTGTCAGCGGCCGATCTCCTGATTTAGCTGCAGAAGCCTGATTCCAGGAACTCCCAGCCAGGGTTCGGCACATGGATGGAAACAATCATGCCATTGCAGCCATGGCAGGGCAGGCATTTTAGAACACCCCACTCAGAGAACTAAAGTGTCACGGTAAGATGGCAGCCCTAGGTTCAGGGAGCCCCACAAAAGCGTCCATGGTGAATGGGCCCAGGCCTTGCCGAGGCCTCGGTGGACATTAGCACAGCCACAGGGGTTAGTTCAAGGCTCCCTTGAACCACATGATCTCATCTAACCCTGAATATCGACTATATTGGTCACCAAAACGATCAGTGTGACAGGCCAAAGTGACCCAGCCCGGGACACCAAGGCCTAAATAGAAAGCTTCCAAACAAGTGCTTCCTTCAGTGACACAGACATGCCCCTGGATGTGAAGTCTGCCCCACGGTGTCATTTCAGCTGAGAATTTGGTGTCAGAAGTTAGGAGCGTCTGGGCAGCAGCCTTGTCCTGGGCAGCAGCGGCATAGCTGCCTTCGAGTCTGAACGCAATGGTCCTTCAAGGGCGAGATACGGTTTCAGGGTTTGGGCAGCTCTGCATTGGATCATTCAGTACTGCTGGTGTAGTCCTCTCTCCTGGAGGCCGTGCCAGCCTGGCCATCCCCAGAGCTGGGCAAGAGGGAGGGTCAAACAAGCCAAGCGTAGCTGTTGTTGATTATGTCTCTGGCAGCGCATTGGCACTGCAGACTGTTGTGCTTGGTAGGTACCTGCACAGCGCATTGTGCCCTGCCTAAGCAGTACCGCCTGGGTTGCAGCATTGCCTAGATGAGAAGCAGCAAGTCTCACAGTTATCTCCAGCCAGGGGGAGCTTCTGAGAGAAACGCGGCAGGTTTGGACACTCCGTCTTTAGATCAACACCTCCCCACGGGTGGCAACACAGAGACATCAGCACCCAGGAGAAATGGCTACATGGGCGGGGTGCCAGGAATGGCTATGTTGGCTGGGTGCCCTTGTGCAGGCATCCAAAAGCATGTTGGTCTGCCCCCATCCAAATGCAGGTGGCAGGTTTGTAAAGCAGGCAGGTTAGCAGAGCCAGAATTGGAGAGTAGCCCCCTCAAAAGCATCTAACCAAAGGGGCAAACCCGGTAATGTGTTGGACATTGCCCAGCTCCAGATTGGTTCTACTTGCGGGGCTCTGTGCAGACCCTTGCGGAAGATGACATAGATTCCAGAAATGCTACAGGAGGCCAGTCCAAGATAGAATCATAGAACCATAGAGCTAAAAGAGACCTGAGGAGTCATCAAGTCCAGCCCCCTGCTCTAGGCAGGACCAATCCCAACTAGATCAACCCAGCCAGGGCTTTGTCAAGCCGAGACTTAAACACCTCTAGGGATGGAGACTCCACTACTTCCCTAGGTAACCCATTCCAGTGTTTCACCACCCTCCTCGTGAAATAGTTTTTCCTAATATCCAACCTGGACCTCTCCCACCACAACTTGAGACCATTGCTCTTCGTTCTGCCATCCGTCACTACTGAGCAAAGCTTCTCTCCATCCTCTTTGGAACCTCCCTTCAGGAAGTTGAAGGCTGCTATCAAATCCCCCCTCGCTCTTCGCTTTTGCAGACTAAACAGACCCAACTCCCTCAGCCTCTCCTCATAGGTCATATGCTCCAGCCCCCTAATCATTTTGGTTGCCCTCCGCTGGACCCTCTGCAATGCGTCCATATCCTTTTTGTAGTGGGGGGCCCAGAACTGGACACAATATTCCAGATGTGGCCTCACCAGAGCCGAATAAAGGGGAATAATGACACCTCTGGATCTGCTGGCAATGCTCCTCTTAATGCACCCTAATATGCCATTAGCCTTCTTGGCTACAAGGGCACACTGCTGACTCATATCCAGCTTCTCATCCACTGTAACCCCCAGGTCCTTTTCTGCAGATACCTTTCTCCAGTTTGCATAAAGTCCAGATTTGGGGTATGTCTAGTCTACATGGCTCCATTGACGGAGCCATGTAGATGAGTTTACTAGACATAGGAAAATGAAGTGGCGATTTAAATAATCACCGCTTCATTTACATCAAAATGGCTGCCGTGCTGTGCCAATCAGCTGTTTGGCGGTACAGCGGGGCAGTCTGGACGCGCCGCAGTCGACAACAGAAGCCCTTGTCGACCGCTCCGGTAAAGCCCTTGTCGACCGCTCCTCATTTCACGAGGCATAACGGAGAGGTCGACAAAGGCTTCCCTTGTCGACCACGGCGCGTCCAGACTGCCCCGCTGTGCCACCAAACAGTTGATTGGCACAGTGCGGTGGCCATTTTGATGTAAATGAAGTGGCGATTATTTAAATTGCCGCTTCATTTTCCTATGTCTAGTAAACTCATCTACATGGCTCCGTCGACGGAGCCATGTAGTCTAGACATACCCTTTGTGCCCTCAATGGCATAGCTGGGTCAACCTAACCCCCTTGTATAGACACAGCTGAGCCAATGGAAGGGCTCCTCTGTCGACTTAGCTGCCAGCAAGGAGGAATTTGGGGGAGTTGAATGAAATGTTTTCATGTTGGTTCTAACGGGGACTGAGGTTCTCGCAGTACAACATTTGCCTGAGGACAAGGCCAGAGCTTGCAGCGATTCCTCCGCTGCCAGCCAGCCGGGCACCAACTCCAGCGGCTGAGCCAGCGCACTGGGAAGCTGGGGGTTTCTGCAAAGACACTTTCTGCTGAATGACAAGGGCAGAACTCAGCCCCCAAACCCCAGAGGCTGGGGATCTCACACTGGCCATTTCCCCAGGGGCTGGGGTCCTCAGCAGAACCAACCAAAGTTGAACTCCCTCAGAAATCGCACACGCCACAGTCCAAGCAGCAAACTTTGTGTCTGCTCAAGTTCCAGTCCCGAGTCTCTCTGCGCAGGTGGGTGGGAAGATCGCTTCACTGCTTCCTTGCAGTCAGTGAGGGGTTAAGCACGGAGCCAATCCGGGTGCCTCTCGAAGCCCCATGGGAAGGCTGCTAACCAACACAGAGCGCTACCAGCAGCACACTTGTTCCAGGCAAGAGAGCATGGTCCATGTGTCATAAAAAAGCAGAGACATCTTCCAGATGTTTCTGTGCTTTGGGTCTGCACAGATGTTTTCTATGTCTGCCCATAAATGCTAGAAATGTAAAACATTTGTGTCCCACAGATGTAGAGATTAAATTATGCAAGAGATGTGATAAATCTCCTGTAATGCGAGAAGACCATGAACTATTCACATGCCCATGTTTTCAGTCAGATCAGTCCCATTTTCCAGGGCGAGACTACGAAGGAGACGTTTATTGTTATTAAATGTGACTAAACATTACGTAGACCGTTGAAAAGCAGCGTGCATGGAGCTGTGTAAAACAATACACTGCACATAATGCTGCGAGGGCTCCTGCTTCAACTGCCCTTGCAAACAGGGAGGCCTGGAGACAGAGTAGGCCGCACTGCCAAGCCTGGCCAGGAGCAGGCCGAATGTGGCAAGGCTCCCAAATGCTACTAGCAGCAACCCAGCAGCCCTGACTGTGGCCTGAGTCTGCAGCAAGGGGCGGCACTCTCCATTCTGCAAGCCACACAGCCTTGGAGTCTCACCTTCAGGCCGGGTTCTTGTAGCCGTCTCAGTCCCAGGACATCAGAGAGACAAGGGGGGGTGAGGTACCATCGCTTACTGGAGCCACTTCTGTGGTGACAGAGACAAACTCTCAACCTCGCTCTGAGCGCTGAAGAGTCATGGAACGCAGACCACTAGAGCTGGCAGGGTCTTCGCGAGGTCACCGAGTCCCGTCTCCTGCCCACACAGCAGGACCAAGCACCGTCTAGACCATCCCTGACAGTGTCTGTCCAACCTGCTTTTAAATATCTCCAGGGATGGAGACTCTACAACCTCCCTAGGCAACTTATTCCAGTGTCTCATCACCCGGACAGGCAGCAACTTCTTCCTGATGCCCAACCTAAAACCTCCCTTGGTGCAGTTTCAGCCCATTGCTTCTTGTCCTGTCCTCAGAGGCCAAGGAGAACAATTTTTCTCCCTCCTCCCTGTGACACCCTTTTAGATACTTGAAAACCGCTATCACGTCCCCTCTCAGCCTTCTCCTTTCCAGACTAAACAAGCCCAGTTCCTTCAGTCCTCCCTCGTAGCTGCGAGTAGGTTTAGGAGCCTTGCGACATTCAGCCTGCTCCTTGCCAGACCCACTCCTGCTCGTGCACATCTGCCCAGAGCCATCTTCCCAGGCTGCGTGGAGGTGTCGCTGTGATCCCGAAGGCCGCGTCGTGCCCTCTGCAGTGTGGCTCATGGTGCAATCCAAGCTCTGCAGGCTCTTTGTGCTCCAGGCCCCCATCACGCCTCATGGCACCGCTGACATGACTCCAAAGCCTGAAGTCCTGGATCTCACAGGACATCGAATTGCTGCACATCGATCCCCGGGGCCACTTTGGCCAGGGCAGCGGCGTTGCACCCCGGAACGCTCTATAGGGAACAGCTGAGCTTGACCTCCTGCTGCCCTGCCAGACCCCAGCTGATGATGATTCTTAACACAGGAGACAGATGTCGGGTTTCATCTCCGATGTGCAGATGAATCGGGCATGGAAGGACTCGCTGTGTGATGGAATCAGAACTCCAAGGCAGCCTCCGTGCTATGTGCAAAGGGGCTGACAGCCACCGTGGGGTCTGAGGCAAGTGTGTGTGGGGCAGCTCAGCACCCCAGAAGGGGCGGGGCCTCGGGTGGAAGGGGCGGGGCCTCCGGTGGAAGGGGTGGAGCTGGGGCAGTTAGCACATCCGACATTCTCTGACAGCAGGACATCCGCCCCCCAGCTCTCAGTGAGCCAAGAGAGACGGCCTTAGCCGCATGGGAAAGGGCTAACTGCTGCCTGGGCCAGTGGCGAGGTGCTCCAGCCCACAGGCCAGGGCCTTTGCTGGACATCTCCCAAGCTATGGGCTGCCCCTTCCAGCCAAGCAGCACAGAGTGCTGGGGGAGTCCCATGGTTTGCCTTTTCTAAATTGAGTTTTGGGGGGAACTTTGAGGGGATTTCACCTTTTTCCCCCAATCTGGGAGAAAACCAAGCGTCACAGACTGACATTCTGAGTTTCCCAGCAGGAGCTCTCTGGGCTTCCCGAAGGACCTGCCCACTGAGGGTGTCTCATTCCCCAGCTGACAGCCTTTCCCTCCTTCCCTTGCTCACGGGGCACTGGGGGGAAGCACGTTGCCTCAGCCAGCAGACCCCTGGGCTATGGAAGAGTCAAATGGAGACACTGATCCTCAGGAAATCCCAATGAGCAGGAATGGGAGAGCAGAAGCCAGCCCTTGCTGGAGCCACTTGTGAAGGGTTTCCATTCCAGATGGCTGCTGAGATCACACAGCTGGAGGGCAGGGGACTTCTGTTAATTATTCGGAGGGTACCTGATGCTCACAGCATTCAACTCTCCCCGAGTGTTTTTAAAGGAGTTTCTTGCTCATTGAACGTCAGGATTTGCAGGGTCCCCTCCATTCCCTTGCAGAGATGGCTAGTTAGAGACTCGGGGCTCTCAGGGCAGCTGCTTCTTGTCCAGACGGAGGTTCATCCCCTGCATCTCCCTCCGCTATCCCCGCGGTGAATGGATTTCGGTGCAGTCACTGCTGATTTCCACTGCCGGGGACAGGGCAGACCCCGCCCTGAGTCACCTGTGTGTTTCTGACAGCCCCCTGGCTACAGAGTGGGCAATGCCATCCACAGCCGCTGGAAGGAGGCCGCCTCTCCTCACCCCTGAGCTCAAAGCAAAGGCAGCTCTGGTCAGAGGCTGACAGTCTTCTTGGGAATTCTCCGCCTAAGAATAACCTGGACTGATGTCATGGCTGGGCTGGGGGCGGAGCAGTACTGCATGTACTGGGGAAACGTCTGTTCATTCCTGAGAACTGTGCGGGCCACGTAAGCCCCTCTCCTGACCTGCCCCCAGCCTGCCTGGGGCTACCGCGTGACTGACAGCCTCTGCCACATGGACGCCCTCTCCTCCCCCACTGCCCTGCAGCAAGGATCAGGACTGTCAGCTCCCCATCCTCTGCCGGGATGTGTCTGTGTGTGCATGTGTGTGCACATGAGAGTGTGTTTGTATGGCCATGTGTGTTTATGTGCACACGTGTTTGTGTGTGCGTCTCGCAGCTCCCTGGTCTCTCTCCATTCCGCTCAGGCCCTTGCCTGGGAGGCTCGGGTGCCCATGGAGCTCACTGAAGAGCTGACTGGGCAGGGGCGTTGGGGACAGGGAGGGCCTCACTGTGGTGTCCATCTGCGCGCTGCCCGGGAACTGCAGCCCGGGGCCAATCTCTTGGTTTCGACCCATGTGCTAAGACCCGGGTGTGGAACCAAATGTCCCGCCACTGCTGCTGGCCCCCAAGAGGCCCATGCGGGCCCCACAGGATGGAATTTGCCGCTTGTGGTGTACGAATGGGGGCTCGTGCACACCCCAAATACGACGTTAAACGCCCCGCCACGACCAGGTGGCCCAGTTTGGCATCCAAAGATGGGACGTGCGCGTGAGGCCTGAGCCCAGACTAGTGCTTCTGCCTGTTCCCTGCAGGGTGGAGCGGGGTGAGAATTCGCTATTTCCATTCCATGGGTGGCCTCTCCGCCATCTCCTGGCCCCCTCTGAGCCCTGCCCTGACTACAGGAGACTCCGTCCCTTCGCTGGCCCCATGGGCCCCGCAGCCTCCCAGGCAGCAACAGGCAGGGCACTGAGAGGGGAGGGGAAGAGAAATGGGTGAGACTTTCAATGAGCTCGCACCCGGCAGCTCCCACTCAGGCACCCACATACAACTTGGGGGGGTCTGAGCAGGCCGTCACTCTGCGAGGCAATGCAGGGAGAGGGAAGAACTCACTGCTACCCAGGCCCTCGCCTCCCCCTGGCCGTGCTGAGCAGGGCTGGAAATCAGCCCATGGGCGTCTCAGGAGGGGCACCCAGGAAGTGGGCAGCACCCAGTTCCTGGAGAGCAGCTTGTGACCGCGTGGGGCTGGCAAGGCTGAGATCCTGCTCTGCCTGGCAACCCCTCTGCTTGGTGGGGCCATGTGGGGGGAGGGAGAGCAGAACTCAGCCCATGCTAACCCAAGGAAGCATGGAGTAGCAGCCAGGGTGCGAGCAGGGGGCAGAGTCTCCATCCCTGACACCTTCCCAGCAGCCTCCTGGGAGCCAGCACACAGGCCGCAGCCCTGCTGTTTGCCCTGGGCCGCCGGGCTGCGGCGCTGCGCTCGCTGGCGTAATTCCCCTCCTGCAAGGCTCTGTCCTGCCAGGGACCTGGCACGGGGACACTGGCTGTGGCTGAAAGACCAGCCTCTTGCATTTTGTCACAGAAACTGGGACTCCCGCTCCAGGCGGCAAACCGCTGCACTGAGAGTCAGTTTGGCCTTAAAAAGCCTCTGCCTGGGGCAGGAGGGCGCCTGCTGGGAGGGTTTGCTTGGGTGCCACATGCCCTCTGCCTGCGGTGCTGGCTGCCCACTTGTCTCACTCGGGTGCTGGTGAGCATGCACGGTTTGCCAAGGCCGCAGGGTTTGCCGGGGTGGCGGTCAGGGAGCTGCCCGGCGAGATGAGCTAACTGGGCCGCTGCTACAGTCACTTTGCAACCCAATCCAGAGCCCAGGGAACCCTCCCTGCTGCCCTCTGCAATCCACGCAGGCCCTCTCCGCACAGGCAGAGCAGGGCTCCTCGGGGGAGGGAGAGGAAGGAGCAGATCACAGATGAGCTGATAGACCGTGGCTCTGGGAGCAGCGTGACCTCCGTGACACGCCCTGCCCCTGTTTGTCTTTCCCACACAGCGCGCAGCAAGCGCGTCGAAAGCGCTGCTATATATATGGCTTGCTGTGCCACTCGGCCCCGCAGCACCATGACCCGGCTCCCGCTGATCTGCCTGGCATCACAGGGCTGAGAGGTTGTGTTGTTGGGACATTTCTGCACAGCCAAACCATGAGTCACTATTTCCAAGAAGCCTAATATCTATTTACAGGATGCTGGTGCAACTAAGTTGTGCATCACAAGCGGTATTCCCACTAAACTTGCCCAAAGTGAACGCAGACCGTGCCTGCTGGCTCACAGAGTTAATTAGATTTTGGCACTGAACGCGGAGCTAATGAAAAAGAAATGTTACAGGGAGGGGGTTTCGGCAGCGAAGCAAATCCTGCCTGCCTCTGAGTTGGCTCCCATCTGCAGCACAGCGGAGTTACAGCTGAAAGCGGGCACACAGAGCGATTCAGACGGCCTATGGGGCAGAGAACCGCACATGTCTACACACAGACAGAGCACACAGGGCTTAGGCTGAGATCGGGAATGCTACTATTTCCCCTTCAAGCACAATTTGCATCGTTATTGCTATTGCTACTGGTATTTAAATTGCCTGATGTTTTTTAATTTGCAAACATTCAGAAATGTTCAAAAATGTCATGGCACTAATTTTCTATCACGAGTTTTCTACAGAATTTTGTCCTGAAAACAGTAAATGAAAACAAACCAACAAACCAACCAGCCAACCAACCAACCAACAAACAGGCTTTGTCCAAAGTGGAAAACTAGAAGAAAATCAATAGGCTTTCAGGAAAATCCCTTTTCTAAAATGGCCAGATCCCGTCAGAAAAGCCACCTGCTGGGTTCAAAGCACCTCTCTCTCCTGCTGTGGCTGCGCGTGTGGTCCGGGCTGTGCAGTGCGAGGTGCTGCTCAGATCCAGTGACTCCAGAGGCAGCATTTCTGCCTGTCCAGCCGAGGCGATCAAAGACAGGGCCAAAGACTTGCAGAGGGAAAAGCCCCGTTCCTCTCGCAGGGCTCAGTCACTGGCACCATCAGGGCTGATCCAGTGGCCCCATCCCCAGCCGCCAGGCCAGCCTGCAGAGAGGGGGAAATGGGCTGCACCATCCCCCCCGCTGGGCTCTCCCAGGCAGCCATGGCACTGCACAGAGGCAGGGACTGGGAGCACCCTCACCATCCCTCCTCCTCCGCTCCCCCCACTGGGCCTGGCTCCCAGGGAGAGCAGCTGAAATGTGGGAAGAGGGAGACACAGCAGGAGGAGGGCAGAGTCTCCCAGGCCCTGGTGGGGTGGGGAGAAGATGGCAGTTGCGCAGGGAGGTTCACTGAGGAAGGTGCTGGCAGCAGGTCGCTTGGTCTCAGCTCAGCCAGAGGTAGGGCACTGCCTGCCCTCCGCACCTCCTGGCTGAGGTATCCTTGTTCTGGGGAAAGCAACATGTTCCAGGCTGATGGGCTGGTTCACGACACGCGAGACTCAAGAAGTCATTTGTCTGCTCCACTCTGTGCTGATTAGGCCTCAGTTGGAGTGTTGTGTCCAGTTCTGGGACCCACATTTCAAGAAAGATGTGGAGAAATTGGAGAAGGTCCAGGGAAGAGCAACAAAAATAATTAAAGGTCTAGAGAACATGACCTATGAGTGAAGGCTGAAAGAATTGGGTTTGTTTAGTTTGGAAAAGAGAAGACTGAGCGGGGACATGATAGCGGTTTTCAAGTATCTAAAAGGGTATCACAGGGAGGAGGGAAGAAAATTGTTCTTGGCCTCTGAGGATAGGACTTAAACTGCAGCAAGAGAGGCTTTGGTTGGACATTAGGAAAAACTTTCTGTCAGGGTTAAACACTGGAATAAATTGCCTTGGGAGGTTGTGGAATCTCCATCCCTGGAGATATTTAAGAGCAGGTTGGACAGACACCTGTCAGGGATGGTCTAGACAGTGTTTAGTCCAGCCACAGGGGCAGCCCATGCGTACAGGCAGACTCAGCCATCGCCTAGGGCACCGCGTTAAACGGGGCGCCTAATGATGACGTCACGCCATTGAGGGCTGTGGAGGCGGGGGCGCTGATCGCGCATTCCGCCTGGGGCGCCAGCTGCCGGCAGCCCGCCTCGGGCCGCTCCGTCCAGCCACTAGGGCAGGGACTGGACTTGATGACCTCTCGAGGTCCCTTCCAGTCCTAGTGTTCTGTTCTATGACACCAGTGAAAAATTGTGATGTGAGTAGGGTAGCTTGGAAACTTTCCAACAAAACACCAATTCATTAGAGTCTGGAAAATAGTTTAGGTAAAACTTTCCTTGGAGGGTTCTTAGAGCCAGAGTGGAATCTGGGGTTAAAATCAGAGTGTGCCACACTGGAACAGCCCCAGTCCAGTGGCCTGGCACACAGCTCGGATATAGAAGAGTCAGATTCAAGTCTCTGCTCTCGATCAGGCAGAGCACAGGGTGTTGGGGTCACCCTTTGCAGGACGGGGAAGTTTGTGGAATCTTGACAATTTTCATCCTCTTCCCAGAGAGAACCCTGTTCCCCAAATCTGCTGCTGGGTGATGGTGCCCACGTCCCATCCCATCACGCTGCCTTGGTTTCCCCTCTGCAAACGGCTAATGGGGCTTGTGTGTGGATGAGGGATGAACGTGGACAGAACCCCAGGAAGTGAACTCAGAGGCTCTGGCCTGGGCTCTGGCTTTCCATGCCGTGATCGCCATGCAGGGCACTAGCCAAGTCTAACCCCAGGGCACCGGGCCCTTTGGCAACGCCTCAAGAAACGGGGGTGTGGTTAAGAGGAAACAACTCTCCACGCCAAATGCCTTAATTCAGACCCTGCCCCAGAGCAGCACAGGAAAGACGCACGGCTTGGCCCCTGGGCTAGTGCTGTGTGACGAAGAAAGCAGCTTGTTTGTGCTTTTTTGGGAGGGCGATGTCTTGTCAGCCCTGCAAACTACTGTGGTGGGCAGAGCTCCTGGGACAGAAGACCGTCCTCAGAGTGGGACACTGAACACTGTCCAACCGATGGGACCAAGGTTCCACTAATCTTTTCCATTCCGGTGTGGAATAATTGTGTGTGCACTGAGGCATGTGTGAATGTGCACCATCAGGAGAAACACAGACCTAGCTATGGGCGCTCTGCTAATCAGCTGGGTGGCACTGGACTCTCCCGCTCTGAGAAGCTGCTCAAGCGCCCGGCTTCCAGGCACTGTTATCACTCTGCCATCGCTCACCCCGAGGGATGTGTGGGATGAAGCGAGACCAGCCTAAACCCCTTTTTCTCGGAACGGCTGCCCCCACAGCAGGGCTGCTGCTGCCTTAGCCAGGGGCCTGCACGCTCAGCCCCAACCTGCAGCAGTGAGGTGAGACCAGGCCTAAGGTAAAAACCCAGCCCCCGCTACCGAAGCCTCCATTGGCCGCCCAGGCGGCGGGAAGGGCCCAGCGCGGTCCTTGCAGATCCCTCGCGCAGCTCCAGACAGGAGGGCTGAGTGAGCGGCCGCCAGCTGCCGGAGAGGCTGTCGGAAGCAGCAAGCAGGATGGGGGCAGCGAGCTACCCACGCATCAGCCAGGCGTGTGGCACTGAGCTGAGGTCAGGCCGCCTCCTCTCCCACCGTGGGAGCGTGCTGTGCAGCCTCCGTGCGGGCCCTGGTGAGGCGCAGGGCGTTTGCTCATGGCTCTCCGCCGCCCAGCTGCAGCTGGAATGCAGCGTGCCGCAGATGGCTCACACAGCTGTGGGGAGCTGGACAGCAGCTGCTGCTCTCTGCACTTGTTCCCCAGTGCAGGACAGAGAAATCCCCCTGCAGGTGGGGGGGTTCCCCAGAGCGCTGGGTGCCTGAGCCCAACCTGCCGGGCCCCTGGGACAGTCAGCAGCCCAAGTGGGGCTGCAGGGGGTGCCCTGGGTTTTACCGGAGCAGGGTGGGGCTCAGTTGCACCCTCCCTCCATCCCTTCCCCTTGGGCAGAGCAGCCTGCCCCCAGCAGCTCCACGGCGCGACTGGAGGCCAAGCAGCCCGTCCTCCCTCGTTCTCAGTCCCAGCGCCAGTGACGGGACCTGCCCAGGGGTTCTCAGAGCTGCTGCTGCCGGCGCCTCCGGCCCAGCCCAGGGACGGGCAGGAGGGGGGCTCAGAGCACGCGGGGGCAGAGCCGCGACCTCTGGCTCCGACAGCCCCATCTGCACACCCTTGTCCTGCGCAACTCTCCCCTCCCCATTGCCCTCGATTGGGGCAGCCCCGCTGGGACTGGGCAGGGGGGGAAAGCCCCCTTGCCAAGGGCAGTGTCTGCCCGGCCTCCAGCAGACGGCTGTGCTGGCTGACAGGGAGGCTGTTTGGGAGCTTGGAGCACAGCGCTGCTGGTTAGTTGGAAGGGAGCGAGGAATATATTAATAGCGGCACGGCACGCTCCAGCCCCTCGGAGCGAGCTGTTTGCTTTAGGAAAAAAACACTTCACTTTTTCCATTCATTTCAATGCTTTGTGAGTGGCTCCAGTGCCCGTCCACAGCACATGGAGGCTGGATTAACACTGCACCTGCCTCCTCCGGAGCCTGCCCTTTCGGGCCTCAGAGAGGACTCTGCTGGGCCCGTCGACTCCAAACCCTGGGCTAAGAGAGCTCCTGTCACTGCCACAAACACCGAGCCAGCAGTGCCGAGGCCACAGGCCCACAGGCGCCAGGCTGGGGCATTTACAGCTGACTCTGGGGAATGTTGGTGCCACCTTTGCCCTCTGCCGGGCCGGGGTCATTCTCCTGTGCCTCCCTCCCCCCAAATTAATGTGCACTGGTGAAATCTATTCCCGACCAAGGGCTCCAGTCACCGATCCTGTGACCATCTGCAAGTGACTTTCCCAGGCCTTTCGACCCCGCAGCACAGTCACTAGCCCTGAGTGATGGACCGGGCCGGGTCTGGGCACCGCTCAGGGCGAATTGCTCAAAACAAGGGCTCTTTACAGCCCCAGACGGGAGACCTTTTCAAACAGGCCACAAACCGGTCACACCGAGCGCTCCAGCTGCCTATCTGGCCAGCCTGAAGCCTCACAAGCAAAACCCCTCAGACAGCCCAGCTCCCTCTGTGCCGCCATCAGCCCCGGGCCTGCACACAGGTTGGGGTTATAGAACCCAATGCCACCTACCCCCAACAGGTTCTTCCGGTCCCAAGAAACCAGCCACAGTTCCCAGTCAATTTACCCTCTGGATCTTACCCACAAGATCACGCTGGGCCAATCCTTTAGAATCTAACATCTAAAGGTTTATTAATAAGAGAAAGAAAAGCATGAGAGTAAGATTGTTAAGGGGAATACCTTACATGCATCGAATCACCCAGTTCTCGATACAGGCTCTTCGCAGAGATGTTGTAAACTGCTGGCTTAAAAGTCTCTGGTGTCCATCCTATGTCAGGATGGGTCCACGGTTCTTCCTGGCTCGTTGTTCCCTGCTGTTGTGTACAGTGGAAGGTTCGGGAATGTGGCCAGCCCCGGGAGGTGCAGAAACAGGCACCCTTGTACTGAGTATCTTTTAAATTTTTATTAAAGTGTTTTTTAACTATACCTTTCTATTTAACAGTTTTTACAGGCGCGGGAGCCAAATAACTATTAACAGGAACAGTAAACAGAATGTAATACAATAAAGGAGAATTCCTTGAGGTCTTTCTAAATCCAAGTAATTATCAATAACAACCCAGGGATTTTTAACAGTTATATTTACATTAATCTCACTCAGAAGGTCTAACATCTATCTAACTCTTAACACTATTTAACAATCCTTTAACTAACTTACTCCTATCACTATTATTTAACAAACTTCTAACTAACACTAAACAGCAAGAGTACTCACCCTTATCAGACACACAAGGGACAACAGAGAAAACAGCATATTCTTATTCTTTACGCTCTGCAGAAGATTCGGTTGATTCGGTGAGCGGGAGGGGGTCCTCGGGTGGTCAGCCCTCAGACCTGGCTCGGGAACCCTCAACTTAGTGCAGGAGGGGAAGCTGTTATATTTTCCCGCGCTCCCCAGCGAGAGGCTTAGCAGGTTCTGTCTGCCCAGTGACAGGACTGAGGGGAAGGAGAGGGGGTGAGAGGGCTCTTGGCCAGCGCAAACTTTGCATGACCCTTATCTGCCTGGCTTTTGCTCCTGCTTAAGTCACATAGAGCAGGACTTATGGTTTGAGGGGAAAGTGATCCTGGGCTAGGAGGCCATACGCACGAGGCCTGGCCAGAAAAGAGCCGCTTTCACACCTGCAAGGCTGCATCTGGGATCAGGAGCTGAACTCAGGACCAAGTGGAGTCTGCCACATGGCATTTTATATCCATCCCTGGTCTCTCCCAAGCTGGAGTGGGTCACATGGCCCAGGGACCTATCCTTGTGTCCCAAGCCAGCAATCATTCTTCTGGCTGGTCTGCAGGCACCCAGATTCATTCCCCAGGTGTGTCTTTAGCACCTAGAGATCCATTGTCCCTGGAGCCTCGCTAATTAGCACAGCCACTGAACGAACATTCCTGGCCCATTGCTCTGCCTCAGACAGAGAATCTTCCAGCATCAACCCAGAGTACATATTGATAACTCCACATACAGATATCATACAGGTACATGAATAGCACATACAGAATCAGTAGAACAGAAGTTTTCACGTGACACCTCACACGGCCCCCTTTGTATAGACTTTTGGGGCAACCCCCCCCCCCATGGGTGCAGCAATGACCTTTAAAATCCAATAATGTGACACCCTGTGTGGGCCAGGCAGCAGGAACCCACAGTCACAGCGCGATCTTATGACTTATCCCGCCTGTATACCCAGTGCGGAGAGGGACAGTGGGTTATCCCGCCTGTACACCCAGTGCAGAGAGGGAGTGTGGATTATCCCACCTGTATACCCAGTGCAGAGAGGGACAGTGGGTTATCCCGCCTGTATACCCAGTGCGGAGAGGGACAGTGGGTTATCCCGCCTGTATACCCAGTGCGGAGAGGGACAGTGGGTTATCCCGCCTGTATACCCAGTGCGGAGAGGGACAGTGGGTTATCCCGCCTGTATACCCAGTGCAGAGAGGGAGTGTGGGTTATCCCACCTGTATACCCAGTGCAGAGAGGGACAGTGGATTATCCCTCCTGTATACCCAGTGCGGAGAGGGACAGTGGGTTATCCCGCCTGTATACCCAGTGCGGAGAGGGACAGTGGGTTATCCCGCCTGTATACCCAGTGCGGAGAGGGACAGTGGGTTATCCCGCCTGTACACCCAGTGCGGAGAGGGACAGTGGGTTATCCCGCCTGTATCACCCAGTGCGGAGAGGGACAGTGGGTTATCCCGCCTGTATACCCAGTGCGGAGAGGGACAGTGGGTTATCCCTCCTGTATACCCAGTGCAGAGAGGGACAGTGGGTTATCCCGCCTGTACACCCAGTGCGGAGAGGGACAGTGGGTTATCCCGCCTGTACACCCAGTGCAGAGAGGGAGTGTGGATTATCCCCCTGTATACCCAGTGCAGAGAGGGACAGTGGGTTATCCCGCCTGTATACCCAGTGCGGAGAGGGACAGTGGGTTATCCCGCCTGTATACCCAGTGCAGAGAGGGACAGTGGATTATCCCGCCTGTATACCCAGTGCGGAGAGGGACAGTGGATTATCCCGCCTGTATACCCAGTGCAGAGAGGGACAGTGGGTTATCCCGCCTGTATACCCAGTGCGGAGAGGGACAGTGGGTTATCCCGCCTGTATACCCAGTGCAGAGAGGGAGTGTGGGTTATCCCACCTGTATACCCAGTGCAGAGAGGGACAGTGGATTATCCCTCCTGTATACCCAGTGCGGAGAGGGACAGTGGGTTATCCCGCCTGTATACCCAGTGCGGAGAGGGACAGTGGGTTATCCCGCCTGTATACCCAGTGCGGAGAGGGACAGTGGGTTATCCCGCCTGTATACCCAGTGCGGAGAGGGACAGTGGGTTATCCCGCCTGTACACCCAGTGCGGAGAGGGACAGTGGGTTATCCCGCCTGTATACCCAGTGCAGAGAGGGACAGTGGGTTATCCCGCCTGTATACCCAGTGCAGAGAGGGAGTGTGGATTATCCCACCTGTATACCCAGTGCAGAGAGGGACAGTGGGTTATCCCGCCTGTATACCCAGTGCGGAGAGGGACAGTGGATTATTCCTCCTGTACACCCAGTGCAGAGAGGGACAGTGGGTTATCCCGCCTGTATACCCAGTGCAGAGAGGGACAGTGGGTTATCCCGCCTGTATACCCAGTGCAGAGAGGGAGTGTGGATTATCCCACCTGTATACCCAGTGCAGAGAGGGACAGTGGGTTATCCCGCCTGTATACCCAGTGCGGAGAGGGACAGTGGGTTATCCCGCCTGTATACCCAGTGCAGAGAGGGACAGTGGGTTATCCCGCCTGTATACCCAGTGCGGAGAGGGACAGTGGGTTATCCCGCCTGTATACCCAGTGCAGAGAGGGAGTGTGGGTTATCCCACCTGTATACCCAGTGCAGAGAGGGACAGTGGATTATCCCTCCTGTATACCCAGTGCGGAGAGGGACAGTGGGTTATCCCGCCTGTATACCCAGTGCGGACAGGGACAGTGGGTTATCCCTCCTGTATACCCAGTGCGGAGAGGGACAGTGGGTTATCCCGCCTGTACACCCAGTGCGGAGAGGGACAGTGGGTTATCCCGCCTGTACACCCAGTGCGGAGAGGGACAGTGGGTTATCCCGCCTGTACACCCAGTGCGGAGAGGGACAGTGGGTTATCCCGCCTGTACACCCAGTGCGGAGAGGGACAGTGGGTTATCCCGCCTGTACACCCAGTGCGGAGAGGGACAGTGGGTTATCCCGCCTGTATACCCAGTGCGGAGAGGGACAGTGGATTATCTGGAAGGGACCCTTTATTTTGCCTGGAGCCAGGCTGTGAGCAATAGGCCAGCCACCTGCCTGCTGAGATGGACCTGCCCAGGATCAGGGCCGACAGGGACTGGTGAGGCATCTCAGGAGTCTGCTATAAGCCGGTCGCTGTCCCCCTCTCCCATTGATGAAAAGAGAGTGAAGCGCCTGTGCCAAGCCCGAGCTATCTGCTTTTGATCACAGAGGACTCCTTGTGGGCTGGGGGCTGTTCTGCCCGCTGGCCTGGATTCTTCCTGGAACAAGCAATGGCTTTACAGGCCCCAGACCAGAAGGGGCACCCTGCGGAGACCCCGTCCATCCTGAACTCTTCCTAAGCCAGAGTCTATTTGAACGAGCGAGGCCTAGAACCGGGTTGGTGTCCAGGGGCGCGAGGCAGCTGGCAGGGTCTCTCTGCGCAGCACTCAGCTGGAAGCACAGGGCAGTTGGGTTGTAATTGACAACAACACTGCGTGCCCTGGCTCTTAGGGGCTGAGGGCTGGGATGTGTCTGCAGGGCAGATGTGAAAGGCAACGCTACAGTGTGACTGACACCTGGCGTGTTGACTGGCTCTCCTGCAGCACTCCCTCTAGTGTGCGCCTTACGTCTGCGGGTCTGGCTTTAGTTTAGCAGCAGGGCTGGTGGGGACAGGACGTTGGCTCCCGAGTAGCAGCATGGTGGGGCCACTAGGGACAATGCTGGAGCCATCAGCTGGATTGGGTGCTGTTACGGTGCCGGGCTGAGCTGCACCTGAGATCTTCCCCTGGTCTCTGCCTGCCCAGGTTCCAACTGGCAGGCCAGAGTTCACCCTGCATCAGCTGGCTAACGAGGCTGCTCCAGCCTGTTCCCCTAACTCTGTGCACCCCAGAGCTCCCGGGGGGTGGGCCAGTGACCTGTGTGAAATGCAGAGTCCAGAGGCTCCAGCCCAAAGCAGGTGAGAGACTGGTCCAGAGAACCGGAACTCAGGAGTAAAACAACAGCTGTCTACAGGCAGTTCCCTGGGCCATGGGGCCATCCCTTTGCCCCAATCATTGGGCCCCCATGTTGTATGATGCCATCAGTGCTGGTGCAGCTCTGAGTGCCGCTCTTCACTCCATGCATGGCCACAGGGGCCTGACACTGGGCAGGAGGGGTCAGTCCAACACCACCCGGCGTCCACCCGGGGGTGCCCTAGCACCAGAGGCGGCGGGGACAGGACATCCCACCTGTGGATGGGAGTCTGAGATGTGGCAGGTACCACCCTGGGAACTGCCCAGTGCCGCCTGCAGGAGAGCAGTCCTCCCACCCTGGGCTGGGATGCGAGGCAGCATTTCTAAGGCTGCTGACGTCAAACCAGCTGGTGAGCCCGTTGGGTGTCGCTGTTACACGTGGGCTAGAAGCACTTTGCTTTCAGCCTGGAGAATAGCAGCTCTGTCCCCTGGCCCTGCAGAGAATCCTCAGGTGCTCCCCTGGAGCCTAGTGCCTGACAGAGCCATTGCATGCCCAGGGCACCCTCAGCTCCCCCGGCAGGGCATAAAAACATAGGAACAGCCACACAGGGTCAGACCAAAGGTCCTGCCAGCCCAGTGTCCTGTCTTCTGTGGCCAGTGCCAGGTGCCCCAGAGGGAATGAACAGAACAGGGAATCATCCAGTGATCCCTCCCCTGTCGCCCATTCCCAGCCTCTGACAAACAGAGGCTAGAGACACCATCCCTACCCATTGTGGCTAATAGCCATTGATGGACCTGTCCTCCATGAACTTTTCTAGTTCTTCTTTGAACCCTGCTAAAGTCCTGGTCTTCACAACATCCTCTGGCAAGGAGTTCCACAGACTGACTGTGTGCTGCGTGAAGAAAAACTTCCTTTTGTTTGTTTTAAACCTGCTGCCTATTAATTTCATTTGGTGACCCCTAGTTCTTGTGTTGTGGGAACAAGTAAATAACTTTTCCTTATTCACTGTCTCCACACCACTCATGATTTTATAGACCTCTATCCTATCCCCCCTTAGCTGTCTCCTTTCCAAGCTGAAAAGTCCCAGTCTTTTTAATCTCTCCTCATATGACAGCTGATCCAAACCCCTCATCATTTTTGTTGGTCTTTTCTGAACTTTTTCCAGTGCCAAGTTATCTTTTTTGAGATAAGGTGACCACACCTGCATGCAGCATTCAAGATGTGGGTGAACTATGGATTCATACAGAGGCAATAAGATATTCTCTGTCTTATTCACTATCCCTTTTATAATGATTCCTAACATTCTGTTTGTTTTTTTGACGGCCACTGCACACGGAGTGGATGTTTTCAGAGAACTATCCACGATGACTCCAAGATCTCTCCCTTGTGTGGTAACAGTTAACTTAGTCCCCATCATTTTATACATATCTTTGGGTATGTCTACACTAGCCCCCTAGTTCGAACTAGGGGGCTAGTGTAGACATACCCTTTGGGATTATGTTTTCCAATGTGCATTACTTTGCATTTATCAGCATTAAAATTCATCTGTCATTTTGTTGCCCAATCACCTACTTTGGCGAGATCCTTTTGAAGCTCTTCACAGTCTGCTTTAGTCTTAACTATCTTGGGCAGTTTTCCATTATCTGCAAACTTTGCCACCGCACTGTTTATCCCTTTTTGCAGATCATGATGAATACATTGAACAAGATGGGTCCTAGTACAGACCCTGTGGGACACCACTAGTTACTTCTCTCCATTCTGAAAACTGGCCATTTATTCCTATCCTTATTTCCTATCTATTAACCAGTTACCAATCCATGAGAGGACCTTCCCTCTTATCCCATGACGGCTGCATGCGAGGGACACATGTCCCTCAAGCCTGGGGAGCTGGGCGTACATATCCACCCAGCACAGCACTCCATCTCAGACGCCTCAAAACCTCTCGCTCCTCAGCCAAAGCAAGAGAGCAGAGTTGCTAGCAGGGAGGGAGGCTGGCTGGTTGTCTGGTTCAAAGAGGGAAACCACTCCTGTCCACAGGCGTACGCCCCACAGCAAACCTCGGGGGCTTAAGTGGGACGTCCATAGTCCCTGGGGCGCTGCTGTAGCCCCCTGCCCAGGGCTGGATTTCACTCCCCACCAGCCTGTGGCTTTGTGGCTCTGCTGAGCACTTCCAGCCTGAAATGTTTATTATTGTTTTAAAAGGACGCATAAAGGTTAGTGCGTTTGGGTAAAATGTTGTAATCACGGTGGGGACGGCTGGCTGAGCACTGAAGAAATGCTCCCGCGCAGAGCAGCCCGCCCCCCCCTCCCCCCGGGAAGAAGGAAGTGAGAGGGCCACGCGTTCCCCTGAAGATGCAGGAGCGGGAGGAAGGCATGGGGCAGCACAGGCCCTCGGGGTCAGTCATGTGAGACCCTCAGCGGAGCGTCTGTCCTGCTGACTGTTTATGGTATGTCACAGCATGTGCTGCTGGGGCCGCTCGGAAGTTCATAAATCAAGGCGCGGGTTAAACTCTGCCAGCTAGCAGCAGTGCTCCCAGTCGTTCAGCCGGCAGAGCTCTGTGAGCAGCAAGGCCCCGCCGCTGCCTCCTTCAGCACACGCCACAGCCTGCTGGAAGGATGCTCCACAATCGTCCCCCTGGTGCGGGGACCCAGCAGAGTGCAACACGGTGCTGCTGGACTGAAAGCCCCCCCCCCCCCATCTGCTCTGCACTGCTCACTCCCAGCTCAGCAGACCCCCTTCCCGGCCCACTGGGGCTCCACACAGACGCAGCCCACGTGCTCCATCCCCTCCATCTTCCGCGCTGTCCCCCGGGCACAGCCCCACACGCTCCTAAGGAGCCCAGCCAGGAAACCAGGATTTCCCCAGAATCCTGTCTCTGGCTCCTGCCCTATAGCACCGCAAGCATCTCCTCTTCCTCCATGGTGCTGTCACCCTGCACCTGCCTGCAGACAGCCCCTGGCTCCATTTGCTGTCCGTTAGCTGAATTACGCCTTCTCCTCTTCGGCGCAGATCTGCCCTAAATCCCCCCTTTCAGATCCCTTCTCTGAGTTTCCTTCAGTCCACTGATGGCTCCTGAGCACAATGCTCTGGCACGTCTCACTGGGGCTGCCCAGTGGGACACCTGTGCCTAGGGCGACCCTAGCTCCCTATGCGAATACAGGACCCCTGGGGAAATTACTCGTATGCAAATAAGGTGACTGGCAATCAAGTATACAAATGTTCTAATTAACATCAAGATGACTGAGCCCCTGTTAAAATATCGCATAGTTGTATTCTTTTTATTTACCTTCTGATCTTTAAGACTCTAGGGTTCAAATGGGGAAAGGTCACACACACACACACATGCACACACACACACACACAGACGCACATACACACATGCACGCACGCGTGGTCTCCTATACACTTCTCTCCCATGGGGGGCAGTGAACAACCGAGCCAACACTTCCTGCCTACTGCACTCTGTCTCCCACGCTTGGCTGGGGCCTCAGGAAGGGCCTGCCTCTTCTGGTACCTGGCACAGTATTTTCCTGCTGCAACATGTGTGCGTGGGGGTCACGCAGGGTCACTGACCCCCCCTCCCAGTGACAGGGGTCCCACCAGAATGTGGCCAGCAGCAGCCTTTCGGCTCTGTGTGGGAGAGAAGGGATGGGAGCTGCTTCCAGACACGGGGGTGGGGGGGAGGATCACACAGAGCTCGTCTCCCTCCCCCCCATTGCCATGATGTAGCTCCAAGCAGCTTGTCCCTTCCTGTCCCCACAGTGTCAGATGGCAGCTGCCATTCCCAGGCTGCTGCTGACCACCAGCAGAACCCCGCCTCCTTCTGTGCCCTGGCTGCAAGGTAGGCGGGAAGGGGTGGAGGCCTAGGGGTTCATTGTGCACCAGGGCCCAAGGTGACGAAGCAGAGGAGGCTGCCTAGGGCTGGAGCAGTCCTGCCTCCCTTGGGAGCAGGACCTTTGGCTGGAGGTGGGTGGGGGTGGGGGAAGAGGGTGACGCCGAGGGGCTGAGCAGGGCCCTTCTCTCCACTGAGTAGCTCTTGTCACAAATGGTTTTTCCCATGAGAGAAGATCTTTTGGGGAGCTGTGCCGTTTGAAAGCCCCAGTTGGGAGGGAGACCCAGGACTCCAGCCAGGAGAGGGGACAGCTGGGTTAAGTGCTGACCTTGTGGGAGCCTGGAGGTGGAATCTGGGTGCAGGGGCCCTGGAGCTGGGAGAGATACCAAGTCCCCCGGCCACTCTGAACTGATTACAAAAGCAAGGGGGAAAGATTCCACAGTTGCTGGAGCCTCCCCTGCCCCCGTATCTTCAGTTGCTGCCAGTAGCAAGGAGGACAGGGAAAAGACATGGCGGCAGGCTCAGGAATGGGAGGGGAGGAGTTCTCCGGACAGCTCTTGCAATGGAACGGGTTCTGGTGAACTCACAGGTAAAACTCCTGTTGTCAGGCAGGGGGACAGGATCTCACCCTTGGCTCCCACAACATCAGCCCTTTGCTTGGAGTGACTGAGAACGGCCCTCCCGTCCATAGCGACCCCTTGGCCAGGCGTTCATTGCTGACCAGGGTGAGCCTGGCTCCAGACATGCTGCTGCTCTCTGGATCCCTCACTCTGGATCGGAACGTCGGCCAAGGTGGCTTCTCACGGTCACTTTTCTCCCCACATACTCCTCTCCGAAGCACCTGCTCCAGCGACAGGTCTCTGGGGAAGAGCCCTCCGATTTCCCTGGGACGCTGAGCGACAGGCTGGGAGGTAGGAACCAGCAAGGAAAGCCTGAATGCCTGTTCCCCAGGGTGAAGTGCTCCCTTCAGTGGTCTCAGTGCCACCCATTTATCAGGGACTGTGGCTGAGATCAGATGATTTCCCTTGGCACTTACATGGCTATCGCTATGCTGATAGGCCCCCATCCCCTCAGTTCTGAGAACCAGGCCACAGATAACCACCTGTTCTCACTTGGCCCATGCGAAGACAGCCAGGCCTCGCAGCCTCTGCACGCTATCAGGAAGGAAGCAGGGGGTTGATTTTCCCCTCGCTCCCCATGGCAGCCATTCCTTCCCACAAGAGGACAGATATGCAGGGCACATGACCACTGCCATCCCAGACAGCCCCATACAGATCACACATGGCACCATGACAGTTCCTAAGAGCTCTTAGCTGGGCAACTCCTTGTCAGCTGGTTTCTGAATAGAAGAGATCAAAACTGCTCTTAGAGCCTATACATAAGATTGCACCAACAGAAAGAGCTTCACAGCTCTGATTAGCAACACGCTCTTATATGTTGCTGGCCTACTGTGGCATGATATGTTTAGTCAGGCCTGCAAAATGGCATCCTGCGTGGGCCATGACTTCATGCATATGGGCGTGTGGGGTCCCACTGTGCAGAAGATTCCATTTTGTTCCACAAAATGGCATCCTCTACACATGTTTGGGGCTGGATAAAATCACACCACTGGCATAGCTGGTGCTGGGGTATGGAACACAGGCGTTGCATGGACAGCTGGCACGCTCTGCTGGTCAAAGCTCAGACTTTCTGTTCTGGGAAGATCCCAACATTTCCAAATTTGGGTCCATGCTGAATTGGAACAAAAACCAAAAAAATTAAATTCTCACAGGACAACATCTTTTGGGGGAAAATCGTTCTGGATGAATCATTTTTATTCCAATTTTATTTTATTTTATATTAAACTATAATTTATATTCTGCTACAAAAAGAAAATATTTTCAAAAAGAAAAGGTGTCTCAAATGAAAAACCCCAAAGTTGCATTCTGATAAGGCTGAAATGGAATGTCCAGACCCTATCAAAATAAATTCCAAAATCCTAAGGCCAGAAGGGATCACTGTGATCATCCAGGCTGCTCTCTGGATACTATGGGTCAGAAAACTGCCCCCCAATTATTCCTTTTGAATTGGAATCTATCTTCAAAAAAATCTCCACAATCCTTTTTTCCCCATTTTTTTAAAACAAAAATTCCTCAAATCAACCGCTTCCAGCAAAAAGTTTCTCTTTCAACACAATGGCATTTTTCAATGCAAAATTGTTTGGCTGGAAATGTTTCAAGCTGCTCTACTCATGAATTTCCCTAGTTCAGTTTACCCCCTGCGATCCTGAAGCAGCTGTGTGAGGAAGACGGACTGATCTTGTGGTCTGAACAAACTAGACTGGGACTCCCAGGCCTGCAGGCAGCCTCTGGCTCTGTGGGTCCCTGGCAAAGTCACTTCATCTCTCCACACGGCAAGTCTAGTGCTGGGGAAAGGGACTTTATTTTTCCAGAGAAAATTTTGGGGAAAATGAAATGAACTGTTTGTGTTTAAATTTTTCCATGGAATGTTTTGATTTTCAGTGGAAATTTGAATTACCCCTCCCCCCCCCCTGCAAAAAAGGCCACATTTTTCCGTTTGCGAATCGTGGAGGGGGAGGTGTTGAGGGTGACCATTTTGGCTGGGACAGTCCATTGTTAAGCCCCGTCCAGGTGGGCGACGCTGGCTATTCGTGCCGTTCACTCTTGCCGAGTGATCATCCAGAAGCAGGATGTAGCCCCTAGGGGCGGGGGGGGGGCGGTTGACTGCCAGGAGGGAGGGCGCGGGGAGCAGCCCTGCCAGGGAGGGAGAGCCAGGAGAGTGGCTGTGGCCAGGGCAGCTCCACACGGGCAGGCAGCAGGGGCCAAGAGTCGGTCGCTGGGACAGCAGTGGGGGCTCAGGACAGTCCCACACGCGTGAGAGGAGGGGCTTGGGCAGGAGGCAGGGAAAGGGGGGGAGCTCCCATGGGGAGCCTTGGGCCAGGCCTGTGCAGGAGCATGTGATTTCCTGGCCTTTGTCCAGCCGGGCATTAAAACCCTCTAGGGATGGAGATTCCACCCCCTCCCTCGGTCGCCCATCCCAGCGCTCCCCCACCCACCTTGGGAAATCGTTTTTCCTGCTGTACAACCTGCACCCCTCCCCACCTTGAGACAGTTGCAGAGTTTTGGTGCAGAACTGAAGTTCCCTGTGGAGACACTTTCAGTTCCCTCCTGTCTCCCTCCAGCTCCCTGCTGACGTCCTGTCGCCTGGAGTGGGACCTTCACCCTCAAGCCCTGGAAGAAGAGACTTGGCCTCCTCATGGATGTCAGTGCCCCCCCCCCCCCTTGCAGCTGGCATCTCGCTGCAGGGGTGGCCACATCACTCACCCCACAACTCCCTCCCACCCCGTGGATACCAAGCCAATAGAGCCAGTCCCCCCCCCTCGCCCCCCCCAGAGCTCAGAGCACTTTACAAAAGTGGGGGCGGGAGTGGCTGTCAGCCTCATTCCACTGTGGCCAGGAGGGGGCTAAGCGACTTGACACAGGCCACTGGGTGAGTCACTAGAGGGGCTAAACACAGAACACCCGAGTTCCACTCCAGCAGGGACTGAGGGGACCGTGCCTGCAGCAGCCTCTGCCATGCCCCGGCCTGGATCAGGGCCAGCTTGGGTCAGTCGGGTATAAAAATAAATATCCTGAGCTATAGTAAGACTCTGGTCCCTGCGCTGTGCAGGGAGGCTCTGGCTCGCTGGGCTACCCCGCCTCTCTTGCCCTGGGGTGATGGGCAGCCTCCAGGGAGCCGGAATGCCAGGAATTCAACACACTCAGACCCGACTTTTTCTCTTCAGGAAGGCAGAGACTCATCCCAAAAGCAACACCTGGGAACGGGCCTCTGCAAGAGCGAGACAGCGACACCCCTGGAAGTGGGCAGAAGGGGGGAGCATCCCCAGGGCCTGTGTTATCCTAGAGGGCAGAGAAATAGACTGGGCGGTCCAGCTGGCAGATTTACCGGGGCTCCACAGAGAACATGCTGCCCCTCCGAGCTCCTAGGAGAATTTACTGACACTCTGGCAAAGGAGAGAAGCTGACACTGCCAAGCACCGCTCTGCAGGCCGGCAGGCTGTAGGCTGGAGCAAGGGTGTGGCCGATATGTGTCTGTCTGTGTGTCTGTCTAGGTGCGGACACTGCTCCCATCACCATGCTATCTAGGCAGCAAGCTGCTCTATTAGTGAAGAGATTCGCCATGGCCCAGCATGTGATCCCACTGCCGTGGGAACCAGTGCAACAAAGGGCCCATTTCCCTGGCGGGTAGACACCTCGGGCCAGGCCTGCTCCGACCCCGCAGTGCCAGTTCCCTCCCTTCTGAAATCTGGTGTTTTCTGCCCTGGCTACCCGAGAATCGCTGCTTCGCTGGGAAGAGCAAAGCTCTGAGTGCACAGAGGGGCTTGCGAGGGCTCCAGCCCACGAGGCAATGCACAGAGAGCCGGCAGCATGGAGTGTGTTAAACTCTGGCTCAGGAGGCTGGGCCGCACGGCTCAGCTAGTGCATGTCCCTGCAAGTCAGAGGCTCCTTGCTGGCTCTAACAGGAGAGCCAGGGTGGGCTGACCCTGAAATCCAGAGACCCCCTTCTGCGGGAGGCCAGCTGTGTGCGCTCAGGCCTCTCCCCAGGCGCTCAGTGGCCATGGCAACAAGGATGGTCCTGGGCAGCCACTTACTGGGAAGGCCGAAGCCCCCTCCCTGTGCCCCTGAGCTGCGCGGGGGTGAACTTGCCCCTCGGGGCCATCACACGGCTCCGGCCCTGGCAGTCTGTAGCTCCCTGGAGGCACAAGCCAGCCCAGAGGAGCCCTGAAATGGGCCTTAGCTAAGACATGCCTGAGGGGACCGAGCACAAAGGAGAGTCCGGCTGCATCTGCAGTGCTATGCAGCTCCAGAAGCACTGCCCACAGGGGCGCGTCCTGGGGGCTGCACCTCAATGACTGAGTTTGGTCTCCAAATGCAGCACGATTCCCCAGCGCCCCACAGCCCCAGTCCCCCGTGCTCCCGCCATTGCTCTTGGAAACAGGCTGCTCGGCGCTGTGGCTGGCCCACCTGGGCAGGTCACAGAGCCGGGAAGGAGAGCAGCTCGGGCACAGCCTGGGGAATTGTCTGACAATCACAGCCAGGTCTCTGGAGGGCATTCCCTGTCAGTGCAGCAGGCACCAGCCAGGCCAGAAACCACCAGCACAGCCCCCGTGCCCTTCATCCCAACCCTGTAGTGCCCTGAAACCCTGGTGGGCCCACACCAGACCCTCCCCCCAGCGGATCGCCAGCCGAAGGGCACCCCTCCGTTCCTGCTGTTACTCCCACCCCAGAACTCAGCCCCCACTCGGCACAGCAGGCCTAGGCCGTGGCATACGCTGCTGTGGGAGCAGCACTGGAGAGCGAGTCGGAAGGAGCCTTTCCTGCCTTTGGGATGCCAGTGCCTGAACTGGTGCTGAATTCGCACGAGCCTCGATGGCACAGCTCAGCTATGCCAGGTACAAAGCCGCCTAAAGCCATGTATGTGCTCGGAATGGCTTAGCCGTGCCACCGCCATCACTGCCCATGCTACCACAGCTACCCTGCAGAGCTCACTAGCACTGAGCTGGGAATCACATGCCTCGCTCCTAGCCCTTGCTTTTCCCCTTTGGCAGCAACTCTTCTAGCCCCAGCAGTAGACAGAGCCAGTTGGCAAACCAACACTAGCACTGGGGGCGCCTGCTTGCACGCACTCGAGCAGAGCTGTGCGGCAAAGGGAGAATTTCTGTCTTGCCTGCTTGCAGAAGGGAATGAATGGCACCGCGGTTTCCCACCAAGATTTTATTGCTATCCTGCCACTTCCCTGTTTTACCATCATCAAGTCCCAGGGAAGTGATCCAGCTGGCCGGGGCCAGCTTCTTCACAGGCAGTTCAGGAGTCTCCGAGATCTGTGAAACACACTGTTGACTTCTTCATCCTTTGTGAGAACAGAACAGCAGAGTGGGAGGGAGGAGCAGAGTGTGAATTAACCTTGTTTGGAGAAGCGGGCTGTTATTCCTGGATTTTGGTGTGTGGATCACAATTTACCACCCCCAGGAAAAGAGCCAGCCAATGGCACATTCCCAGTTGGAACTGGCCACCTTGATGGGCATGTTCTCGTTTCCGGTGTCTGCTTTCATAGTCTGATTTGCAGTCATAGACTGGCTCTACCTTTGCAACATGCTGGGTTTCCCTGTGTGCTGCCCAGCAAATAAGCCGTGTTTGAAAACTTTCTGCAATACTTGACATCATCAGGGAGGTCAGGAAAGAAAATTATATTTCAGGTATTTTCCCCATTTTTGCAAAAGCAAAATATTTTATTTTCAATTTCTTTGCTGTTTTCCACAAAAAGAAAAGTGATGTTTGCTTGTGGAAATGTGGTATTTGCCCAGGGGTGGGGTCAAGTTCAGCCAGGAAGAGGGTGAAAATGCGGGAATTTGGCCTTGAATAAATTTTTAACTACTCAACAGGTAAACATGGCTGGAGAAGAATCAGAGACCTCCATGGACACTGTCTGTGTTTAACCTTGGGCAAGGTTCCCCTGGCCAGCCCTGTACGGATGGATGCTGGAGAGGGCAGAGGACAGACACGAGTGATATTTATCTCATGGGACTCCTTGGGAGAGCTAAGTCTACGACTGAGCTACAGGTCTTACAGGCACCCCCCTTGTGCAAGGTGCTGCCAATGGAAAAGGTAAAATCGCCATCTTCCAAAGCCTCCAAGGTCTTGCCACAGTCAGAGAGGTGGATGATTTCCCATAGTTCCCCACTGCCCCTAGGAACCTCTCCTCTGCCATCAGCAGGGTCGCCAGAGGGCTGCCACTCCAGGGCATTGTCCTTGGAGACCTTAGTGCCCTTCTGAGCTGGCTCTGAGACGTGGCGCAGGGCGCGAGGCCATCCCGGCACTGGAAGGTCACACGCCAATGGCCAGCTGTGCCCAGTACAATCTCACTGTTAGCAGCACAGGCTGACAAAAGACCATCACTATAAGACAACATGGATGCCACCAGGGTCTCGGCTGCCAGGCCCACTGCTGCCTGGCAACTCCTCTGCTAGCCCCAGTTCCTGCTCAGCTGCTGGCCCCGCACCGGGCTCCAAGCACCGGGCTTCACACCGGGCCCCCTCTCTGCATGTGCCCCTGCACCATCAGCTACCCCTCCGTCCCTATCCCCATGTGGCCCTGTACCCTGCAGTCCTACCCCCATTTAGCCCCCACCCCAGTCTGGTCCCCCCCACTGGCTTTTCTGAACCCCGGCTTCTGACCCCCTGAGTAGCCCTATGCTGTCTGTCCCCCCATATGTGTCTCCTCACCTGGCCCCACAAGCAGGGTTCCACGAGGAATGCATTCTCACCTTCTTCTGTGAGCTAACACGGCTGGGGTATGGATGGGAACCCAGGCTCCAAGTTAACACAGGCTAGAACCAACTCACTTTGCACAGAGGAAACTGGCTAAATTACTCTAGTGTTTATGTCCCTCCTTTGCCTTCCAACAGCTTCCAAGGTCAGAATGGACCAATTTGACCATCTCGTCTGACCTCCTGTATAACATAGGCTAGAGAACATCCCCAAACTAATTCCTAGAGCAAAGATTTTAGAAAAACATCTGATCTTGATTTAAAAATGGTCAGTGATGGAAAAAAGCACCAGACCCTTGGTGAATTCTTCCCAACAATGTATTAGTCTCCCTCTTAGAAACATATGCCTTGCTTCCAGTCTGAATTCGCCCAGCCTCAGTTTCTAGGCATTGGGTTTTGTTAGACCTTTCTCTGTTGGACTGAAGAGCCACCACAAATCAAGACACCTCTTAAACCTTTCTTTGTTAAGTTAAATAGATTGAACACCTTGAGTCTAATATGTCAGGGCAGGTTTTTTAATTCTTGATTCATTCCTGTGGCTCTTCTCTGAGCCGTCTCCAATTTATCAACATCCTTCTTGAACCTGGGACACCAGAACTGGACAGTGTTCTAGCAGCAGCTACACCAGAGCCAAATGCAGAGGTAGAGCTTATGCTCAGTTGATAATCCACCATGACACCTCAACCCCAAACCTGTTTCAGGCTCACTGCTTCCTAGGAGAGAGTCCCCCAGCCTGTAAGTATGGCCACATTCTTTCTCTCTGGATCATATACCTACAGCTATTAAAAGGTGTGGGATTTGCTTGTGCCCAGAATCCAGGTTGCTCTGAGTCGGTGATCTGTCTTCATTATTTATCACTCCCCCAATTTTGGTGCCAGCTGCAAACATTGGCAGTGATGATTTTACGTTTTCTTACAGGTCATTGATAAAAATGTTAAATACCACAGGCCAAGAACCCCATCCCAGCTGGACTCCACTGGAAACACAACTGCTTGCTGACGATGCTCCATTTACAATTGTATTTTGAGACACATCATTTTGCCAACTTTAATCCATCTAAGGTATGCCATATTAATTGTATATCATTCCATGTTTTTAGATAAAAATACCATGCAGGACCAAGCTAGGCACTTTTCAGACATCTGAGTAAATTATATCAGCACTGTCACTTTTATCAACCAAACCTATAATCCCATAAAAAAGATATCAAGTTAGTTTGATGTGACTGACTTTCCATAAACTCATATTGAATCGCAGTCATTAAATTACTCTCCTTTAGGTCACTATTAATTGATTGCTATATCAGGATCTTGTCCAGGATCGATGTCAGGCTAACAACCCTATAATTACTGGGTCATCCTCTTTACCTTTTTAAAAACCCTGGCACATTAGCTTTCTTCCAGTCTCCCTTGGTGTTTCAAGACTTACTAAAAACCACCATGAATGTTTCAGTGAGTGCCTCAGCCCACTCTTCTAAAACCCCGGAGTGCAAGTTTTCTGGGCCCACTGAGGGAAAAATGTCTAGCTTTAGTAGCTGCTTTTGAACACGCTCCTGAAATGCGAGTGGAGTGGAAAGAGAAGAGACCGTATCATAATTCCCACTGAAGCACAGGTCAGCTCTCCCACAATGACTGCAGAAGACTCAGCAGCCCCTCAGCCCAAAGAGCCCTGGATACGCCCCAAGCCGACACCGTGAGCGCAGAAATGCCGAGGGTACATGAAAACACCAAGGGCGTGGCACTGAGAACACGCCCACAGACTAAGCTAACTAGGGGCTCGCACCCACCAGCCCCAGTTAACTATGCAGCCTAGAGGCGGCCAAAGAGACAGTCACATCCCAGAAGCTGGTGCATGCTGGGACAGGCCTTGGGAAGTGCAGACAGTTCTGCGCAGGGTCTCAGGAAGCCGAGGCATACTTGATTAAACTGACAGGCACTCGTTCTAGCCTAGAGGTTTGGTATTGCAGTTCAAAATGCTTTCAGTGATGGGGCTTCTTTGGACGCATCCCTAAGTTATGGACAGCTCCTCCAACCCACCAGCTTCCCAGCTGCAGCCCTGTCCAGCAGCAGCCTGTGACTGCCAGCAGGGGCAGAGCCCTACCCTGCTCTCAAGGTGCCTGTTCAATACAGAGGTGCATGGCTGAACACTGGGCCAGATTCTGCTCTGGGTGACTGCAGTGTTTCCATGGAGTAATGCCATGGCTACTCAGAGGGACACTGGGGCAAGCTGGGACACCCCCTCGGAGCGCAGCAGCATGGTTGGGGCATGCACTGATTCAGCCGCTCCCCTTTTTGTTGCAGCGGGCACTACCATGCGGCAAGGCCAGGTGGGGAGAGGCCGGTCACCAGCAATATTGCAAAATAAAGAGTCTTTTAAAATCAATCCCAGCACATCAACCCCAGCACAGTGAGGGTCCCGTGCTGGGAGGTGCACTATTTAGGGACTTGTGCAAAGCACATAAAATGACGATTACAAAATAGCTATTTAGAGAAAACTGCCGAAAGAGCGAGCGAGAAGTATGTGTTTTAGCATGGTCTGTTTACAGAGTATCAGTGCTGGGCTGCTGAAGGCTGTGCTGTAACAAAGCAAAAATGCATCTGCATTCCTTCAGTGCACAAATATTCATGTGCAGACACCACAGCAACGCCACAGCCATTTTCCTTCTCCTTGTGTTGGGGTATTTTCTGCTGCTCCTAGAAGTTCAGATCACTTGACCTAATGTGTCTGGGGAAAAGCAGGACTGTCCTCCAAGTGTGCAGGCTAATATCACTGATCGCCAGTGCTGTTGCTAAAGGACCCTTGTTGACAGATTTGGTATTTACATTCCAGCTACGGCTTTTTTTGCCGTGTGGAAGTGCTAGTAAATCTTGGCCCCCCTGCAGAACTCCCCCTCCACTCCACTCCACTGAGTTGGATGAAGCTTATAACAGAATAAATCTGTAAGTTTTTAAGGTGTCACAGGACTCCTTGTTGTCTTCTTCGTTATTTGCCACATGCTATAGTGCCAGGGGATCTACTAGAAACACAGCCATTCAGTGATGGCTCCCTGTTTACAGTTACATGTTGAGACCTATTAGCTGGCTAAGGCATAATTCATTAATGCATGCCAGGCTAATTAATCACAGTGTCACGTGGTCTCCAGTCAAGTGTCTAAGTCTGTTGCATCAACACCGTGGCCTCTCTCCGCCGCAGCAGTAATCTCCTCACAACCAGAGACTGCTACTCTGCAGGGTTTACTCTCCACAGACCCATTCTGAGACTCCTCTGAGCCAAGCAGCAGTCCCTTCCTCAGCGCAGTGTCTCAGATGTGTTGGAGCCTCTCACCGGCGCTGAGACATGCCAATGGGCACCGTGGCCTTTGGCCCTGTGTGGCGTGTCCAGGACAAGTGTGACATCTGCCATGCTGCAGCTCCTCCTGACTCTGCTGTGACTGCCCCAGGTACTCTCCTGCTGGCTCAGGTGCCTTAGCCCGAAGGCTACAAGCGTCCAACGCAGGAAGCGCCCCGCTCAGGTGGGCTCGCTGTCTGTGTGTGCGCTGGAGCTGGGGGGATTCGCAGCTCAGGGAGACACAGCCAGGCTAGCTCTGACCACGCTCCCCCAAACCGAGTGCAGCTCTGGCCCATCAGGGGCTCTGCGGGGCACCTGCTGGCCACTGGCCATGCCCACCTGCAGCAGCATGCTAAGGCCGGGAGAGTGAGCGCGGTTCTGGTGCCGCGAGCCAGAAGTTATCGCATTCCCCCGGCAACTAGAGTCATGGGAACCTGGCGAGTGCAAAGGCTGCACTGCCTGGTATGCTCTCCCCACTGGCCCTCATGTCATCTTGCTCCCCAGAGCCCTCGGAGCACCCTAGGAGCCAGCCCCCCTGGGCTGGCTTACAGGAGAGCTCACCCAGAGGAGCAGCAGTGCGCTGGGCCCCCCAGATTCCCACCAGCCCTCACAGAGACTGGAGCTGGTTCCTGAATCTCTATGCACCAAGTGCTGCCTGGGAAAGCCGCGGGAAAGCTGCTGGCAACAGCCTGCTGCTGCCAGAGGCACGGACAGGAGCTGGAACGACTCAGTGGTCAGTGCGCTCAGGAGAGCTGCCGTTCCCTGCAGGCTGCTCTCTCCCCTCGCCCGGGGTGTCACAGGGAGATACCTCTGGCAGGTGGGCCTGCCTGGGAAGTGACGCTTTGCAATGTCCTGCATTTCCTCTTCCCTCCTCGGCTGCCGTTGCTCCCAGCTCCGGGCCCAGGCAGCACCCTCTCGCCTGCTGGGTTTCTTGTTCCACTGATCCCTCTGGGGGGCACCGAGTGGCTCTAGGACAGAGCATTTATGAGAAGACACTTGGTGCGCTGCCTTAGTACTGAGACGAGGCTTTTTTCTTTGCAAAACCTTCCAAATATGTTTAAAAACTAAATACAATGAGCCAGCGCAACATCATTGAATAACGCCCGGAATATGCCAAGCATGAGCCTCGGAACAGCTGCCCGGCAGGCCGCGGCTGAGCAGGGTTTGAAGCCCCTTGGCTTGGAACAGAAACAGATTCCCAGCCCCGAGAAGCAGTCTAACCATTTCAAAGGCAGCAGGATGGGGCTTCGGAAGAATCGGGCTGCCTGTGTGTCCCAACCTTGCCAGCCCTTGGCGCACATGCATAGCCAAGCCCTTGGAATGAAGGCCCTTGCAGCAGTATAAAAGCTTAGGGGACTAATGTACTCAGTTTGGATTTTCCGAAATATTATTCTAAGTCACTGAGAGGCACGGTTGCCTTACTCTGCTAACTGAGTGAACACAGTGGTCCCAGTGGAGCCTGCCTGCTAGGGTGGATTTCTTCCCAGGGTGTGAATTGGGCCAGGAGATAACGCGCCCCCCCAAAGGAGATATTGCACATCGTGAGTGAGACCCATGCTCGCTACGGATACAGCCCCACCTGCCTGCCTTGCCGCAGGAGCTGGGCCTGCTCTCAGGTCTGCAGCCAGCTCCAGACACAGCACCTGAGTCTCGCCTGCCCTGGACCCTGGCTCCCCTCTGACCTGGCAGTGATTTGCACCCGCTTTGCCCTGGTGTAAATGGCGTGCACGGTGCAGAGCAACTAAGTCAGGCTCTAAAGCTCTGTTCCAGCTACTGCTGCCGCCAATGGCAAAAAGCACATTGACTCCAAAGGGAGTTGGCATTGGACTGGGCATTCTCAATGGCCGCTGCCGTCAGGTGCTTGGGACGTTCTAGCATCGGGCTCCCCTGAGGTCCTCAAATTAGGCAGGGCCTGAGGGTTGCGCACCGACTAGAGGGGGTTTTGGAGACAACAGCACTTGCCCGGGGACAAAGATTTGCTGGAAAGTAGGTAGAGTTTGGTGAAAAACATGGACCCCTCTGCTTTGGGAAAAAGCAGCTCTTCCAGGCCCTGGGCACCCACAGGCTCCAGCCATCTTGGTGAGCTGTAGGGAGAAGAGATTAGCTGCACTTTCCTGGCCGCGGGCTCTTGCTCTCAGTGACTTAGATGGCAAAGCCCGATAGGAATCAAGCCACACGCTGCAGAGATCTAGATTCTGCTTTAGACCAAAGTCCCACTAAGCAAGAAAGAGAAATCACTGACAGCAACCCACCAAGCTAATGAAGAAGCAGAGTGCCTGAGACAGAGCCTGCAGCAGTTCTAGACAGCCCATGAGCATGGGTCTTCATAGACTGAAACTCCTAATCAAACACTAATGTGACAAACAACCATATTTACTGCAGGAAAACAAGCTGTGATTACTGCAGAGATGACCTCATAAATCCCAGTGCCAGTTCAAACAACATTTGGAAAATTCATCTGTTTTGTGCTATTTAAAATGATAGTGTGGGATCCTATTTTAAGTGTGTGTGTGTGTGTGTGTGTGTGTGTGTGTGTGTGTGTGTGTGTGTGTGTGTGTGTGAGAGAGAGAGAGAGAGAGAGAGAGAGTTGATGTAATCATGTTAATGTTTATTTTAATCTTGTATTTATAAAATTGATGTCCCTACGCCTAAAATGGAAATATTCTGCTCCAAAACATCCTTTAATTATGGAAAATGATTTTATATATTTATGTCTCCCTCCCTATTTATATGTGTATGTTTATAAACAAGTATACAAATATACTGTGCTCGGTCACATACGCATTGGTGCGACAGAGACATGCGTGTGCATGCACACACATACACACCTATATATATTTTTATACTCAGAAAACTTTCTTGTGCACCATTATGTTTGTGCGCACACACACACACACACACACACACACACACACACACACACACACATTAGACCTGCATCAAACCACAAAAGCAAGGGCCTGAAAAGTGAAGTCCCTCCAACACACAGACTCTCCTTCCCCATCCTCGCACATAAGAACATCCATACGGAGGCAGACCAATGCCCATCTACCCCAGTAGGTTGCTGTCCAACATTGGCTAGTGTCAGATTCTTTGGAGGAAGTGAAAAGAATGGGGCAATTTTCGAGTGAGCCACAGGTTAGCGGTGCACTGTGTGAAGAAGCACTTGTGTTTGCTTTAAACCTTTTGCTTATTAATCCCATTGGTTGCCCCTGGTTCCTGTGTTATAGGAATGGATAAACAAGACTTTCTTATTCACGTTATCCTACAATTCATGATTCTAGAGACCTTAATTATAGCCCTGCTAAGTCATCTCTTTTGCAAGCTGAAAAGTCGCGGATATTTTCATCTCCCCTCACGTGGAAGCTGTTTCATGTGCTAATCATTTTTGTTGCCTTTCACTGAACCTTTTCCATTTCTAACACACTTTTTGGGGCTGCAGCAACCAGGGTTCACAGAGCACTAGAACTGGAAGGGACCCTGAGAGGTCAGCAAGTCCAGTCCCCTGCCCGCACGGCAGGACCAAGCACCATCTAATAATCCTTGACAGGTGTTTGTCTAAACCAGTGTTTCTCAAAGTGTGGGGGTCGCGACCAACTTACAGGGGGGGTCACAGCTGCCAGGGTCCTTTGCGCCACTTCCGGGGATTCCGGAAGTGCGCTCCTCTCCCATGGCTGCATAGCGTGCTGGGCACGCTGCGGGAGGGGGTGTTAGCCCTGGAGGAGTGCGGCGCCGGCGGCTTCCCTGCAGTACAGTGACTGCAGGAGCGGTGAGTCAAGCGTTTTCTGGGGTTTTTTTTCGCTCAACAATTTTGGTGGGGCGGGTCACGCAAATTCTATGAGCATTTTAGGGGGTTGCAGTATCAAAAAGTTTGAGAACTCCTGGTCTAAACTACTAAATATCTCCAATGATGAAGACTCCACAACCTCCCTGGGCAATTTATTCCAGTGTTGAACCACCCTGACAGTCAGGAAGTTTTTCCTGATGTCCAAACTAAACCTCCCTTGCTTCAGTTTAAGCCCCTTGCTCCTTGTCCTGTCCTCAGAGGCCAAGGAGAACCATTTTTTCCCTCCTCCTTGTACCACCCTTTTAGGTATTTGAAAGCTGCTGTCATGTCCCCCCTCAGTCTTCTCTTTTCCATACTAAACAAACCTTAGAAAACATGCCCTCTGAGGGAAGACTGAAAGAACTGGGACCTTTCCTCAGACCCAGGTCTGCCAACGGAGGGGAAGGGGTCGCAAAAGGGGCAGTTGCTGGGGTCCGGCAATTCAAAGGGGTTTGGGGCAGCAGCAGCAGCAGCTGAAGCTCTGGGCCCTATAAATTGTCATCAGAGTGCTGTATGCTCTGTGCACCCAGCCCCCCACCCTTCTGCTCGAGGCCCCACCCTTTCTGGAAGTGCAGAGATGCCCCCCCACACACACACCTTGCCCAGGGGCCCGAGGATGCAGTCAGCTCCCCTGCTCATATCCCCTGGCTTCTTTCTTTGCTTATGAGCCTTTGGTGAGGGACCTCGTCAAAGGCTTTCTGGAAGTCCAGATGCACTGTATTCACTGGCTCCGCCTTGTCCAAATATTTTTGACCACCGCAAAGAATTCTAATAGATCAGTGAGGCGTAAATTCCCTCCCACACGCCATGGTGACTCTTCCCCAACAAATCATGTTCATCTCTGTGCCTGATAAGTCTGTTCTATTCTACGGTTTCAGCCAGTTTGCATGGTGGGGAAGTTAGGCTTCCCAGCCTCCAAGTGCCAGGATCGCCTCTGGATCCTTTTTTAAAAATCGGCATTACATGAGCTCTCCTCCCCTTGTCTGAAACAGACACTGCTCTGAGTGCTAGGTTACAAACCACAGTTAGTAATTCTGCAATTTCATATCTGAAATGTCATTCCTTCAGAACTCTTGGGTGAATCCCACATGGTCTGGGTGACGTATTACTGTTTAGTTTATCCATTTGTTCCAAAACCTCCTTTACTGACACCTCAGTCTGGTCCTCAGATTTGTCACCTAAAACAATGGTTCAGGTTTGGGAGTTTCCAGGTTTGGGTCTTTCCCTCACATCCTCTGCAGGGAAGACTCATGCAAAGAATTCAATTAGCTTCTCTGCAAGGGCCTTGCCTTGCATGTAGCATCTCCCTCTCCAGTGGCCCCACTGATTGGTCAGCAGGCTTCTTTCTTCTGAAATACTTTAAAAAATTGCTTTTTAGTTTTTGAGTCTTGCTAGTTGCTCTTCAAATTCTTTTGTGGCCTGTCTAATTATACTTCTGCACTTGCCTTGCCAGAATTTATGCTCCTTTCTATTTTCCTCACTAGAAACTGACTTCCATTTTTTAAAAGATGCCTTTTTGACTTTTAATCACCCCTTTTAAGTTATTGTTTGGTAGCATTTTTTGGACCTCTTACTATGCTTTTTAGGTGGGATATACATTTACCTCTATCATGCATGTTTTTAAAAAGTTTCCATGCAATTTGCAGGCATTTCACTCATCACTTTTCTGTTTAACTAGCTTCCTTGTTAAAAACAAAAAACCCTCAACAAAGTCCCAAGCCTAATCAGTCAGTCTGGACTGAAACTAAGTAACAAACAAACAAACAAAAAACCCCCCAAGAAATCAAGAACTGAATGCCCCTATTAAACTACTATATCTGACACATATAGTGGGGAAATTATATACCTTAGTTGATACCGTCAAGACCTTTCTACAGTGATAAACCCCTGAATGAACTGGTAAAACCCAACACATCTTCACTGTGGTGGCCAAATCAAGAAATTGTGTCTCAAAAAAGTAAAAGAAACTATCTCGGCAGCTCCTGTTCTCCACTCCTGTGATGCGAACAAGCCTACCGTGGTCAGGATGGATGCAAACAGCTGACTGATCTATGGTTGCGACAGCAAGGCTCAGAGGGGGAGCCAGGGCGCTTTGCTCTCACTCCCTTACACAAATGATATGCTCAGATTGAAGAGGCGTCTGGAGAGTGTATTGACATTTACAGATATCTGCGTGAACTAGGATTGTTTATGCTGAGAACAAACCATAAACCACTTGTAATCCTGTGACAAACTGTACCTCAAAATAGCACCCTGTAAACCCCAGACTCATCATTCATAGATGGTTGTGATATTTCCTACAAAGCAGGCCATATAAGATACCATATGAAATGTCATGATCTGCTGAAACCTGCTGGTCTATCCAAATATGTATATCATCATCTGTGTGTATGACTTTATGAGATTTTGCTGTATAGTTGTTAGTGAAACATATTGTAAATGTGACAGTCTCTATTACAGGAGTGTGACCTAAGCCAGGAGGAGGTTAATCAATCATAAATCAGCAGAGGGTTGTAATAAGGGGTTTACAATTCAGTGACAATTACAGAAGCACCATACAATGGGGACTGCTCAACTCCATGACTCAGCTGCAAAAAATCAGACCGGGGGATTGCCTCACCGGTGACTAAGCAAAGACCACCCGGATATGTCTCAGCAAATATGATATAGGCACATGGCCTATGGCCATAATGTAAGAGGCAGGGACATTGTGCTTTTGCCTTTCTCCTCCCGCCACTGATGCTGGCAGCACAAGAACACTGGAAAGACAAGAGGAGACCGATCCAGGCTTAAAGGAGAAGCCTGTGGGTTAAAAATGACAAAATATAGTGAGGTGAGAAAATTGGTTCATCTAAATACTGCCTAGAGTAATAAGGTTTAAGATTTTGTACTTATCTTTTATTTCTTTGGTAACTATCTCTGCCCTTTTATGTTTTCAAAGCTATTTTTCTGCAGTTAATATGTCTGTTTTATATTCTACCTGAAGCAGAACTAGATAAATTCATGGAGGACAGGTCCATCGACGGCTCTTAGCCGGGATGGGCAGGGGTGGTATCCTTGGCCTCTGTTTGTGACAGGGGAGGGATCACGTGATGATCTCTGTTGGGTTCATTCCCTCATTGGCTGCTGCCGTAGCACAGGACCCTGGGCTAGATGGACCTTTGGTCGGACCCAGGAATGGCCGCTCTTGTGTTCAGTGTGTTGTGGGTGAAGTGATTGTGAAATTTCAGCTCAGGTTCCAAAGCTTGTGTGTGTCCTCCCTACAGTACAAAAGGAGCTGACTGGATAAATCATGGACATGGCTCAGGCTTCTGGCATATAAGCTGGTGCAGCTCTGGGGTGTTGGCAGGAACTGCTGGTGCCTTTCTCTCGTGACTGGCTCTGGTGCATCCATGCAACTGAGCTGGGCTTGGGACTCCATATGCTGTACTGAGTGATCACAGCATCTGGAGGAGGTTGCTGCTTGTCACTAGCAAAGCACGATGGGAGACAGTGCAGGCAGGAGAGTGAAGGGGGGAAAGCAGCACCCCAGTGGCAGATTGTATCCCAGGGACTCTGTCACAAACCAAAAAGTCCAGCGCCCACAGCTAGATTAATGCCATTTAACACAACTGCTAACGACGTTTCTGGGAATGATCTGATAGTAGCAGTCACATTGTCACAGAGCCCAGCTTCGGACTTAAGCACCTGTGAGCTCAAAGATGACTTAAAATCATCTGTGGATCCTGTGGACACATACAGGCCAGAGTCAGAAAAATGATCCCTCCAGCTCCAGAAAAGCATCTCTGAGAGACACGCAATGTCAGGAAGTCGACAGTTACGTAAGGGCAGCTGGCCCAGGTATCTAAGGGACTCTAACTACTCTGCAGTTCATGGACAATCCCGTGGGTTGAATGAACTCACGATTACAGGCAGTTGCATCATAATTCCCAGTGAAATGAGAGGAGAAATCTAAATCTCACCCATGAAGGATATCTAGGATTAACTAAATGCCATGAACTGAATGTCTAGTCAGTGTGGTGGCCAGGCGTCAGCAAGGCCATAAACAATACAGTTTCTGCCGGTGAATATTGCAGAACAGACAAACACAGAGCACCCTGACCAGAGACACCCTGGGAGAGACTAGCTCCCAATGTACATCACTTCAGAAAGCACCATTACCTGGTTCTCATGGGCTATTTTTCCGGGCATATAAAATAATGTACTCAAAAGACATGAAATGTTGAAGCATTATCATAAAAAGGAAGTACATTTTGCTCACTTTGGTATCCCAGAATAACTAATGGTGGACACACCTGATCACAATTCACTGCAATAAACTTTAAGTCATTCAAACAAAATATGAGTTTGATAATATTGCTAATAGCCCACATTACCCACAAATGAATGGAAAAATTGAGAAACTTGTACAAACAGCCAAGAAAATCCTGTAGTGGGAAGATCGTACTTTGCGCCTCTGAGATACAGATCAGCACCAATGGGAGCTACGGGGCATGGTCCAGTGCATACTGCTGACAGGAAGTCAACTCAAGCTCCTGTTCCAGCTTTGGAACAGATCTATCTCCAAAGTGGCCAGGCATGAAGAGGTTAGCCAAACTGCGTTAAAAGGCCAGAGTTATAAATACTTTTTAAAGAGACATCGCTCAAAAACCTGCTGGATCGCGAACCTGGAGACCATGTTCATGTCAAATTGGATGAAGACACGGGACCAAGAGCTCCCACTGTCAAAAAGAAAAAGAATTCAACATCCAGACCATATGTGATTGAGACCTAGAGTGGGGAACTCACCAGAAACTGTCAACAGCTACAGCTTGTTCCTCAGAAAGAACACTGAATGGAGCAAACTCTACAGACAACATCCAGCCATTGCAACTAATGGACCACCATATGATCAAGCTATTATGCCTTGTATTCATGCAAGTAGAAAACAAATACAGTTCAGAGACGCTTAGCAGTCTAATCCACACTGAACTTCACAGGGAGCGCAAATATTGTAAATGGCAGGAATGTAAAACTGAACGGGGGAGACCATGATGTGCTAAACTACCGGGTTTGTTAATCTCTAAGGTGCTGCTAGACTGTTCGCTGTTTTGTAAGTTTTTCCTGCTACAGACTAACTCGGCCGCCCGCTGAAGCGATTACAGGATCAGCCACTAGGTGGCACTAGGTGTAAAACCCTTAGTTCAGTGAGGCTGAGCCAGGCCTGGCAAAGCTTTACAAGCTTACGTGATCTTAGCAGGAGCACACCTGGTGTGCCCATGGGGGTGGGACAAAAGGGGCAAATGCCCCAAGGCTCTGGGATTTAAAAGGGCCCCGGGGCTCCTACTATTGCAGCAGTGGCAGCAGCCGGAACCCTAGGCCCTTTCAATTGCCGCCAGAGCCCTGGGCGGCATGGGCCAGGCAGCCAGGGCCGGCTCGAGCCATTCCTGCGCCCTGGGCAATGGGTGCGTGACGCATGCGCGGCTCCACCCCCGGGCACTCGGTGCATGCGCTGCCCCGCCCCCCGGCGCGCTGCGCACCTAACAGCTGCAATCGGGCGCGTGGCAGCTGATGGCAGCTCTAAGGGGCGCCATGCGGTCCCCGGCCCCGGGCACATGCGGCACCTGATGGCAGCTCTAAGGGGTGCTGCACGGCCGGGCGCGCGGTGCCCCTTACAGCTGCCATCAGGCACCCCCATAGGTTGGTGCCCCGGGCAGCTGCCCGGCTAACCCCCCCTTAATCTGGCCCTGCAGGCAGCCCCAAAGGTCTGGCTATGGGCGGCTAGTCTCAGACCCGCTCCTTTTGTCCAAGGCTCCACCCCTTTCGGGGGCCCAGAGCTGATCCCCTCATCTTGTTCAGGGGTCCAGCAATTCTGTCAGCAGCCCCTCTCCCTGCTTCCATTTCATTAGAGAGCTCAGTCCGTGTCATTACCTCCTGGGGATGACACAGGCCCCAGTTCAGTGCTGAGCAGTAGGAAAGCCCACAGTGCTGATTTCATCACCCGCATCATGGAATCTTGCACTCACTGCAACATGGACTCAGAGAACTAGAGAAGATTAGGGAGGGAAGAGACCTCAGGAGTCGTTGAGTCCAACCCCTGCCCAAGGCAGGAGCAACCCCATCTAAACCATCCCAGCCAGGGCTTTGTCAGCCGGGACTTAAACACCTCTAGGAATGGAGATTCCACCCCCTCCCTAGGGAACCCATCCCAGTGCTCCCCCACTCGCCTAGGGAAAGAGTTTTTCCTAATATCCAACCTAGACCTCCCCCACTGCAACGTGAGCCCATTGCTCCTTGTTCTGCCATCTGCCCCACTGAGACCAGCCTCTCTCCAGCCTCTTTGGAACCCACCTTCAGGTGGTTGAAGGCTGCTCTCAAATCCCCCCTCACTCTTCTCTTCTGCAGACTAAGCAAGCCCAAATCCCTCAGACCCTCCTCGTAGGTCATGCGCTCCAGCCCCCTAAATATTTTTGTTGCCCTGTGCTGGACTCTCTGCAATTTATCCCCTTCCTTTCTGTAATGGGGGCCCCAGAAATGGACTCAGTACTCTAGATGTGGCCTCACCGGTGCTGGATAAAGGGGAAGAAACCGGACGTGTCCCCGGACTGGGGATGCCCTCAGCTGTGGGACCAAGCCTCCCACCTTTGCTGTAACTGCGATTGAAGCAGTGGTGTGAGTAGGAGCAGTGCTAGGCTCCTCCTGTGGCCTGGACTTGAGTGACAGCCAACGGGAAGTCAGCCTGCAGAGAGATGCAGCTCTGCCACCATTGCAGGGCCTGGCCCTGTTTTCCTGCAATGAGGAGACAGGCAAGGAGCTCAGCTTAGACCACGCTACTGGAGAGGTGCCCTGGAGAACCAGAGCATATCCAGGTCTCAGGCTGCTTATCAAGCCTGTTTCCCCCCTACCCCAGATTCCAGGGCCTGTGAACTCTCCCAGGAAAATCCTTGCTTCACTGGAAGGAGGCTGGGTGGGGCACAGAGAGGCGAGCTGACAGCACCTGGGGCACAGAGATGGGACCTGTTCTACTCCAGGTGACACAGGAGGTCTGTGAGTCTCGGACTCCCAGTCTCACACTGGGGCCCTGGAGCATGCAGGGAAATGCTCGGGGCCTGAGCATGAGACCAGCATCGATTCTAACTCCTGCCCCTCTCAGCAGAGTTAACAGCTGTGCACATGGCTTGTTGGGGGAGCTTGGATGGTCCATGCTGAGGCTGCCAGCCCTGTGGGAAGAAGCTGCCATTTTGGTCCCTGTGTGTACAACACCTGCCCAGGGGTGCCCTGACCCATGGCAGGGCCATGAGGCACTCCCCAGACCTGGCAGAGCTGTGTGCCGGGCTGAAGGTATCAGAAATCCATTCCTTTCCCACCATGCCCTGTGCCTGGAGGACTGCATCCTGCAATCGTGACATCATTTCCCAAAAGGGAAGCTGACCCTAAGCCTCCCAGAGAGGTGGGCTCCCCCCCGCTCCCTCCACCCCCCCACTCCCAGGCATGACCAGACATGGCTGGAAGTTGCTTTCATCTGTCCAGGCCCAACAGCTCTGCTTCATCCTCCGTGGGTGTGTTATTTAGCTGTTGTTTACAGTCTTCACAGTCCAACAGAAACAAGCCAAGGAGAGCAGGCAACTGTCCCAGCTAGTGGGACTGGTTCACACACTGACCTACATCTGTTCTTGCTCCTCTGGCTGATCGTCCAGAGCTGTGCTTATGAGAACATAAGAACAGCCACGCTGGGTCAGACCAGAGGTCCCTCTAGCCCAGTAGCTTGTCTTCAGACAGTGGCCAATGCCAGGTGCCCCAGAGGGAATGGACAGAGCAGGTAACCATCAGGCGATCCCTCCCATACTGACTAATAGCCATTGATGGACCTATCCTCCGTGAATTTACCTAATTATTTTCTGAACCCTGTTATACTCTTGACGTTCACAACATCCTCTGGCAAGGAGTTCCACAGGCTGACTGTGCATTTGTGAAGAAAAACTTCCTTTGGTTTGCTTTAAACCTTCTGCCAATTAATTTCATTTGGCAACTCCTAGTTCTTGTATTGTGAGGAGTAAATAACAATTCCTTATTCACTTTCTTCATGCCAATCATGATTTCACAGACTTCTGTCTTATCTCCCCTTAATTGTATCTTTTCCAAGATGAACAGACCCGGTTTTAATAATCTCTCCTGGTATGGAAACCATTCCATACCACTAATCACTGTTGTTGCCCTTTTCTGAACTTTTTTCCAATTCCCATATAATCTTTTTTGAGATGGGGCAGGCCACATCTACATACAGTATTCCAAATGTGGATTTACATAGAGGCAATATGATATTTTCTGTCTTGTTATCTATCCCTTTCTTAGGGCACGTCTAGACTATGTTTTTATTTCGAAAGGGGATATGCAAATTCCCTTTTTTAAAAAAACGCTCTTCCTAAAAAAAGGAGGCTTACTCGGTGTGACGTAGTGGGGGGTATCTTGCTGGTTGCTATGCTGGGCAGTGGGTTGTCAGTGACCTCCCCTGGCTGCTGTCTGCAGCACGGCCCAGCAGGGCAGGGGATGAGTCATTATGCAAGGGGGCTTCGAAACTCGTCAGACAGGTATCTCCCATGGAGCGGAGCAATGGGAAGGAGGGGGGCGAGGCCAGACCTGGCTGGGGGCAGGGCTGGAAGTGAGTGGGTTAGTTTTCTGTCTGGGATCATGGAGGAGACAGCCTAGGGCCCAGAGGGGCTGGAATTTAGGGGCCCAGCATCCCCCATCTCAAGGGGGGCTGAGGCATCCTAGGCCCGGTTCCTGTAACCAGATTGCATCTGTGCTGTGCTGTATCCTGGAGAAGCAATAAACTCCCTCTATTCTACTGGCTGGTGGAGTCTGTCCGTGCCATTACGGGGGTGCAGGAGTCGGGACCCCGACGCGCTGCCACACGCGGTTTTTGGAAAAAGGGGTTTTTCCCCGAAAAAAACGCATCCAGACTACTTTCACTTTTGAAAGATCCTCTTTCAAAAATGTGATTGGAAGAAGATATGCAAATTCCCACAGAATTTGCATATCCTCTTTCGAAAAATCTTTGTAGTTTAGACGTAGCCTTAATGATTCCCAATATTTGTTTGGTTGTTTGTTTGTTTCTTTGTTTGGACTGCCCCTGCATATTGAATGGCTGTTTTCAGAGAATTATCCACAATGACTCCAAGATCTCTTTCTTCAGTGGTAACAGTTAATTTAGACCCCCATCATTTTGTATACATAGCTGGGATTATGTTTTTCAATATGCATTAGTTCCCATTTATCAAAATTGAATTTCATCTGTCATTTTGTTGCGCACTGACCCAGTTTTGTGAGATTGTTTTGTAGCTCATTGCAGTCTGCTTCGGACTTGAATAACTTTGTATCTACAGATTTTGCCACCTCATGGTTTGCCCCTTTCTCCAGATCATTCATGAATATGTTGAATAGGATTTTTCCCAATACACACCCTATGCAGAACACCACCAGTTACCTCTCTCCATTCTGAAAACTGCCCATTTATTCCTCCCTTTTATTTCCTGTCTTTTAACCAGTCACTGATCCATGATATGGCCTTTCCTCTTATGCCATGACAGCTTATTTTGCTTAAGAGCCTTTGGTGAGGGAGTGTGTCAAAGGCTTTCTAGAAATCCAAGTGCACTGTGTCCACTGGATCCCTCTGGTCTACATGCTTGCTGACCCCCTCAAAGAGCTCTAGTAGATTGGCGAGGCCTGATTTCCCTTTACAGAAACCATGTTGCCACTTCCCCAATGAATTATGTGTCTAACACAATTCTGTCCTTTACTATAGTTTCAACAGGTTTGCCTGGTAAGGAGTCAGGCTTATTAGCCTGTAATTGCCAAGATCACCTCTGGAGCCCTTTTAAAAAATTGGTGTCACATTAGCTTTCCTCCAGTCATTGGGTACAGAAGCTGATTTAAAGGAGAGGTTACAAACCATGGTTAGTAGTGCAGCAATTTCACATTTGAGTTCCTTCCGAACTCTTGGGTAAATACTGTGTGATCCCTGTGACCTATTACTGTTTAGTTTAGCACTTAATTCCAAAGCCTCCATTAATGACACCTTAGTCTGGGACAGTTCCTCAGACTGGTCACCTAAAAAGAATGGCTCATGTATGGGAATCTCCCTCCTGTCCTCAGCCGTGCAGACCAATGCAAAGAATTCATTTGGTTTCACTGCAACGACCGTATAGTCCTGACTGCTCCGGTAGCATCTCAGCTGACCAGTGGCCCCATGACTCCTGCTTCTGATGTACTTACAAAAATTGCTGTTACTTTTTGACTCTTCAATTTTTTTTGCCCTTCCTATTTTTTTAACACTTCATTTGCCAGAGTTTATGCTCCTTTCTACTTCCCTCGCTCGGATTTAACCTCCACTTTTTAAATGATGCCTTATTGTCTCACTGCTTCTTTTACTTTGATTTTAGCCACAGTGACACTTTTTTGCTTCTTTTACTATGTATTTTAACTTAGGGTATACACTTAAGTTGAGTCTCTTATCGTGTCTTTGAAAATTGTCCATGCAGCTTGCTGGGATTTCACTTTTGGCTCGGTCCCTTTTCATTTCTGTTTAACTAACCTCATTTTTTGTGCGGTCCCCTTTCTGAAATTAAATGCTACAGTGTTGGGCTGCTGTGGGTTTTGCCCGCCACAGGGATGTTCAGTTTAATACTATTATGGGCACCTCTGGGATCAGATCCTGAGCCCCAGGTAATAGAGCAGGCCAGCAAGTCCACTGCCAAGAGTTCAGAGCTACCTTGATCCCAGTCCTGACCAGAGAACCTGAGTATGCAATGCTAAGGCTGGGTCTACACCAGGAAATCAAGTCATCTCATCTACATCACTCAGGGAGCGTGACAAATCCACACCCCTGAGTGCGTAGCTATAGCACTCTACCCCAGCATAGCCAAATCCACACCCCTTGAGTGCGTAGCTATGGCGACCTCCCCCAGTGTAGCCAAATCCACACCCTTGAGCGTGTAGCTATGGCGACCTCCCCCAGCATAGCCAAATCCACACCCCTGAGCGTGTAGCTATGGCGACCTCCCCCAGTGTAGCCAAATCCACACCCCTGAGCGTGTAGCTATGGCGACCTCCCCCAGCATAGCCAAATCCACACCCCTGAGCGTGTAGCTATGGCGACCTCCCCCAGTGTAGCCAAATCCACACCCCTGAGCGTGTAGCTATGGCGACCTCCCCCAGCATAGCCAAATCCACACCCCTGAGCGTGTAGCTATGGCGACCTCCCCCAGTGTAGCCAAATCCACACCCCTGAGCGTCGTAGCTATGGCGACCTCCCCCAGCATAGCCAAATCCACACCCCTGAGCGTGTAGCTATGGCGACCTCCCCCAGTGTAGCCAAATCCACACCCCTGAGTGTGTAGCTATGGCGACCTCCCCCAGCATAGCCAAATGCACACCCCCTTGAGTGCGTAGCTATGGCGACCTCCCCCAGCATAGCCAAATCCACACCCCTGAGCATGTAGCTATGGCGACCTCCCCCAGCATAGCCAAATCCACACCCCTGAGTGTGTAGCTATGGCGACCTCCCCCAGCATAGCCAAATGCACACCCCCTTGAGTGCGTAGCTATGGCGACCTCCCCCAGCATAGCCAAATCCACACCCCTGAGCGTGTAGCTATGGCGACCTCCCCCAGCATAGCCAAATCCACACCCCTGAGTGTGTAGCTATGGCGACCTCCCCCAGCATAGCCAAATCCACACCCCTGAGTGCGTAGCTATGGCGACCTCCCCCAGCATAGCCAAATCCACACCCCTGAGCGTGTAGCTATGGCGACCTCCCCCAGTGTAGCCAAATCCACACCCCTGAGCGTGTAGCTATGGCGACCTACCCCAAAATAGACAGCACTACAGAATTTTTCCTTTGGCCTAGCTCCTGCCTCTCAGGAGATCCCCCTTGCAAGGTTATCGCAGGGGTTGCCATGCTGCTGCCCTTCCGAGCAGGGGTGGGTGGAAGGATCCGTATAGAGCAGGAAGTTTCTAATCAGGGGGAGTGGGGAGCCTGCAGACCCCCGCAGGCTCTGCACCTCAGAAACAAAAGCAACGCTCTGGGTAGTGTTATCTGGGATCCCTCCTACGCTTCCCCAGGGCCTACACATGCAGACGGCCCCTTCTCCAGCCCCTTGACATCTCCTCACCACCCTCCCTCTCAGGGGCGCACCAGTGGGGACCCCACAAGGTGAACATGAGTGTGCTGAGCCCTGTGCCCTTTCCCATAGACTTTACTGTGGCACTGGGCTGTCGCAGTTCCCTCTCCAGAGAGCAGCCATGGACAGCCAGCCTGAATCACTGCCATCGTCAGGAAGTGGGAAAGAAAGAACGAATGTCATGTCTCCACGAAAGAGCAGTGTGTGACTGCCCTGACATCACCCACTCTCAGAGGGATCGCCAGCGGCATGGGCTTCCAGGAGACACACTTGCACTCACACAACATGAAGCAAGGGTGCAATATTGCCCCAACCCTGGTCTCCATCTGTGTCACAGTTGTTGGGGTCCTCGTTAACGATCCCCTCGCCAGCGAAGTCGCCACTGAGTACAGAATGGGTGGGCGGCTCTTCCATCCTCCTCTCCAGTCAAAGTGTAAAGTCTCCAGGGCATCCGTGATCTGCAGCAGGCTGATGGCCGTATCAGCCCCACACACAGAGAGGGACCCTCCCTCCACACTGGATTTCCTCACCCAAGCTCGCCGAAGCCTCGGATTCGCGCCTCATACTGAGATGAGAGAGCAGCTCAAGAACCTGCTTCAGGACGTGCAGTGACCCGCCACAGATCCCCGTCGACGGTCAGACCTTTATGATCTCGGGATCCAACTTTCTCAAAAGGCAGAATGCGACAGCGAGACCCCACGCAGCCCTTCCTTTGGGAAATTGCCCCGATGCGTGGTCATGGACTGACCTACGGCAGGACACCTCCAGCCAGGACGACTGGGGCAATGTCATCTCTACACGTCTTTGGGGGTGCGAAACCAGGGGGGCCTCAAGAGTCTGGCAAGGTGCTGCCAGTGATGCCTCGGGAAGAGCCTTCATGACAAGTGGCAAGATCGCTGTACTAAGGCCAGCATCGTCACTGACGTGTGTCACCAGCACTCACACAACGATCCTCCTGCACCAGCCGTGCTGGGCTGGACACGGTGTGCGGATGCCAGACTCTCGCCTCCCAGAACACCGCCTCTCCTCTCAGCTCACCGGGCAGAGCCCCGGGGTGGCTAGAGGAAACACTAATGAAGACAGGCTGAGAGCCAATCTGAAGAAAACTGATGTGGATGTCACGAATTAGGAGGAGCAAGCCACAAGGCATCGTACCCCCCTGGGCGGTGGTCTGCTGGCTCTGAAAACCGAGAAGAGAGAGAAGGAAGAACGTTCTCCCAGCAGCCTCAAAATGTCCGTACCTGCTGGGCTCGCTGAAGGTCAGCCCAGCCGGGCTTTGGCCATTCCCAGGCCAATGGGATGCGTGGAGCGATGTGCTGGGCGGTGATTGAGCAAATACCAGGGACCTGTGCATGGGGACAGCCACAGCACTGGCAGAGAGTTAGCCCAGGAGGCCAGGGACTCGGCTGGGGATAGCAGAGGGAGAGGGAACCTCACCCTGGGCGCACTGGTGTGTAGCAGAGAACGGAGCCTGGCAGGCAGGACAGGGCTGAAGCAGGAGGGACTTTCACTCCGTGGGGTTCTGCTGGAGCTGGCCGACTTGCTCATTCAGTGACAGTCTGAGGGGCCATTTTTCAAGGAGTCTTTTAACTTGCCATTGGCTTGGCACTGCTCAGAGAGGTGGCTAGAGAGCTTGGGGCGCCATCCCAGCTGCTGGGCAAGTGCCCCAGGCAGCGTAAGAGCCCAGGGGAGTGCGGGCGAAGCCTGAAGTGAGGGCAGGACACACACACAGGCGCCTGCACATTGGTGCCTCTGGGGCCGGCGAGAGCACCCTGGGGATGCCCAGAGCACTGCCTGGGGCTCTCGCGGGGGCTGGTGAGGAATGGCAGCCCAGCACCAAGAAGCATTTGTGAGCATGAACTGCTACTGGGACTGACATGGCCTTCACCTTCAGACATCCTCCGGAGCCCTCCAGCTCCCTCCTGGGGCTCCAGAGCCAGGCCACCCCCGCCCTCCTGGGGCTCCACAGCCAGGCCACCCCCCCTCCTTCTGTTGTCTCGGGGAGGTGGAGATGCCTCGTAACTTCCCTTGATTCCAAGGCCGGGTGGGACTGGGGCTATGCTCACCGGAGCCCCCCCAAGGCATGTGAGACCCAGAGTGGAACGGTTCGAAACCCAGCCCCCCTGGATTGACCAGTCTGTCAGTGAGGGAGACTCCGCCTGCCCCGGGGTGGCTCTTCCACTGGCTAATGACACACCCTGTGAAATGTGCACCTGATTTCCAGCCTGAATTGGTCTCGCTTCAGCATCCAGTCCTTGACTGGCATCTGCCCTTTCTCTGCTGGCGCCCCGGACGTGCTCACGTCACCCCTTCTCCTCTTGGCCGAGCTGAACGGACAGCGCTGCTGGCGGCTCTCACTCTGCGGCAGGGCTGCCCCTGGCGCTTCCTGCTTCTCCCAGCCCATGGCAGGGGCTCCTGAGGGGGAGGGGTATGTACTCCTCCCCCAGCAGCACACTGGGCACAGGGAGTCACTCCTGGTTCTCCTGCACCCACTGCCTGGCTCTGCCCACTGGTCCAGGGCCCTTCTCGGCTCCCAGCCAGCCAGGCCCTGGGCAATGGGAGCATCTCCCTTCTCCTGCTGCATGGTGGGGACAGGTGGCCCCTTCCCACCCTCCCAAAGACCATGTGAAGGACTGGGGCAGCAGCCATTCCCTAGAGCCGGCAGAGGAGGAGCCGCCACTAAAAGGGTGAAGGGGGGTCCCAGGCTGGGGGCAGGGGACCAGTGAGGAGCAAGTGCTTGGGGGGAGCAGGGGTGCTGAGCAAAGAGGTGGAATCAGCCACCGAAGGGTTGAGGTCTCCATGAACCCTACAGAGACTCATTCACTACAGTGCCTGGGACTCAAGGGGACCAGTCTTGCTCCCAGCTGCCCCGAAGCCCAGCCGTGTGGATCTGGTATCGCTATGTGTGTCCCTCCCCTCCCCAGGCCATTCGGTGCTGAGGGTCCCCCGCTGGCGCTGAGCAACCGGCTGTGTGGGTCCCTCCCCTCCCCAGGCCATTCGGTGCTGAGGGTCCCCCGCTGGCGCTGAGCAACCGGCTGGCTGAGCCTTGCTCAGAACAGGGAGTAACACTCAGATGCACTTTGTTTAAATGAGACAGCTGTGGAACTGGCACGAGCTGAAACACAGCGCGAGTCCCGACGGAGTCTCTTCTGCTCCCGGGGAGTCTGTGCCCACCCACGGAGCTCTGCTCCCGAGTCCCTGCAAAGACCCCACAGCCCAGAGGAGCAGGCACGTGTCAGAAATCTGGTGGGAGTTGGACGGAGTTTTTGGTTCTCAAACAGTCCCTTGGTCACTGAATGCCAAGAGCGCCGGCTTGAGAGCTGAACCCTCGTCCAGCGGAGCCACCCAGCTCCCTGACATGCTGCATTCCCTGTGGCACAGCCACCTGAGTCTGCACCCCGGACAGCGGTCCGCTCGGGCAGTGGAGAGTGGGCGCAATACAGTGAGGGGGGGGGGGATGGGTGCAGGGCCCAGAAAGCCCAAGCAGGATTTGCAGAGAGAAGGGGGGAGGCGGGAGTGGGGCTTGGGGCAGAGTGAGGCAGGAAGAGGCAGGAGAAGGCTGGGGGCTTGGGAGAAGGGCTGGGGGTTCAGCTGGCTGGGGAGAAGGGCTGGGGGTTCAACTGGCTGGGGAGAAGGGCTGGGGGTTCAGCTGGCTGGGGAGAAGGGCTGGGGGTTCAACTGGCTGGGGAGAAGGGCTGAGGGTTCAGCTGGCTGGGGAGAAGGGCTGAGGGTTCAGCTGGCTGGGGAGAAGGGCTGGGGGTTCAGCTGGCTGGGGAGATGGGCTGAGGGTTCAGCTGGCTGGGAAGAAGGGCTGGGTGTTCAGCTGGCTGGGGAGATGGGCTGAGGGTTCAGCTGGCTGGGGAGATGGGCTGGGGGTTCAGCTGGCTGGGGAGATGGGCTGAGGGTTCAGCTGGCTGGGGAGAAGGGCTGAGGGTTCAGCTGGCTGGGGAGATGGGCTGGGGGTTCAGCTGGCTGGGGAGAAGGGCTGGGGGTTCAGCTGGCTGGGGCCAGGAAGGCTGGGGTTCAGCTGGCTGGGGAGAAGGGCTGGGGGTTCACTGGCTGGGGAGAGGGCTGGGGTTCATGGCTGGAGAGGGCTGGGTTCACTGGCTGGGGAGAGGGCTGGGGTTCAGCTGGCTGGGGAGAAGGCTGAGGGTTCAGCTGGCTGGGGAGAAGGGCTGGGTTCAGCTGGCTGGGAGAGGGCTGGGGTTCAGCTGGCTGGGGAGAGGGCTGGGGTTCAGCTGGCTGGGAGAAGGGCTGGGTTCAGCTGGCTGGGGAGAGGGCTGAGGGTTCAGCTGGCTGGGGAGAGGGCTGGGGTTCAGCTGGCTGGAGAAGGGCTGGGTTCAGCTGGCTGGGAGAGGGCTGGGGGTTCAGCTGGCTGGGGAGAAGGCTGAGGGTTCAGCTGGCTGGGGAGAGGGCTGGGGGTTCAGCTGGCTGGGGAGAGGGCTGAGGGTTCAGCTGGCTGGGGAGAAGGGCTGGGGGTTCACTGGCTGGGGAGAGGGCTGGGGGTTCAGCTGGCTGGGAGAAGGCTGAGGGTTCAGCTGGCTGGGGAGAAGGGCTGGGGTTCAGCTGGCTGGGAGAGGGCTGGGGTTCAGCTGGCTGGGGAGAAGGGCTGGGGTTCAGCTGGCTGGGGAGAGGGCTGAGGTTCAGCTGGCTGGGAGAAGGGCTGGGTTCAGCTGGCTGGGGAGAGGGCTGGGGTTCAGCTGGCTGGAGATGGGCTGGGGGTTCAGCTGGCTGGGGAGAAGGGCTGAGGGTTCAGCTGGCTGGGGAGAGGGCTGGGGTTCAGCTGGCTGGGGAGATGGGCTGAGGGTTCAGCTGGCTGGAGAAGGGCTGGGGGTTCACTGGCTGGGGAGAGGGCTGGGGTTCAGCTGGTGGGAGGAGGGTCTGGCTGGGGAGAGGGCTGGGGGTTCAGCTGGCTGGGGAGATGGGCTGGGGTTCGCTGGCTGGAGAAGGGCTGGGGTTCAGCTGGCTGGGGAGAGGGCTGGGGTTCAGCTGGCTGGGGAGAGGCTGGGGTTCAGCTGGCTGGGGAGAGGGCTGGGGTTCAGCTGGCTGGGGAGAAGGGCTGGGTTCAGCTGGCTGGGAGATGGGCTGGGGTTCAGCTGGCTGGGGAGAAGGGCTGGGTTCAGCTGGCTGGGGAGAGGGCTGGGGTTCAGCTGGCTGGGGAGAAGGGCTGGGTTCAGCTGGCTGGGGAGAGGGCTGGGGTTCAGCTGGCTGGGGAGAAGGGCTGGGTTCAGCTGGCTGGGGAGATGGGCTGAGGGTTCAGCTGGCTGGGGAGAAGGGCTGGGGGTTCAGCTGGCTGGGGAGAAGGGCTGGGGGTTCAGCTGGCTGGGGAGAAGGGCTGAGGGTTCAGCTGGCTGGGGAGAAGGGCTGAGGGTTCAGCTGGCTGGGGAGATGGGCTGAGGGTTCAGCTGGCTGGGGAGAAGGGCTGGGGGTTCAGCTGGCTGGGGAGATGGGCTGGGGGTTCAGCTGGCTGGGGAGAAGGGCTGAGGGTTCAGCTGGCTGGGGAGAAGGGCTGAGGGTTCAGCTGGCTGGGGAGATGGGCTGAGGGTTCTGCTGGCTGGGGAGAAGGGCTGGGGGTTCAGCTCACTCGGGGCCCAGGGGAAGCCCGCACCTGTGTGTGTGTGGGGCGGGTTATAATGCTTTGCAATGTTGTGATGTTTTCCCACCCAGTGAGTCTCCCCCCCCCGAGCTTGCGAGTGGGGCAATGCTGCTCTGGCGGGGCCGGGCTGTGTTCCATACCCCAGATGGCTGGGTGCAGGCTCTTGCCGGCTCTGTGTCGTACTGTGCAGAGAGACCCCTGGACATTGACCCCGGCCCCGGCAGGAGGGTACGACGCGAACACAAGCCGGTTCTGGGGCACTGAGGACATCCCATGCGGAAATGCTCGTCTCCCTGACTGTGGGGCCTAAGCTGCCGGACTGTCGCCTTGCGAGAGCTGCACCGCCCGGGCCAGCAGGCCCGCAGAGACGGCCCGGAGAGGGAAGCCTGCTGCATCCCTCAGCCCTCCCCGCTCGTGGGGGGCAAGAATTCTGCCTGATGTGGCCGTGGTGTGGTGGAAGCCTATTGCATTAGCAATGCATGATGGGAAGTTTCTCGCTCTGGCCCGAACCACAGCCCCTTAGCTCTCTGGAAAGGCCCCGCGGCCTGCAGGGCCCAGCTCTGGGGGGCAGCGGGCTTTGGGGTTCATGGCCTAGCAGCAAGCCTGGGAGGGGCTTGCCCCGGGTGTCCCAAGGAGGCTGATCACAGTTAAGAGGCACCTGTCCCCAAAAGCAAGGTAGCTGGGCAGTGTTCCCCGGACGCTGGGCACTTGGGCAGCCACCCAGGGCAGATTCAGGTGATGCCCAGCTGATTAGCAGAGCGCCCACAGCCGGCAGCAGGTGTTTCTATTGGTGGTGCACATCTGCACATGCCTCGGTGCACAGAACAAACTTTATTCTGCACTTGAATGGAAAACATTAGAGAGAACCCTGCAGCTGTCTCTTCCAGGCAGCCAGAGAGCACTTGGGCAGGGGAGGGGTACAAGTGACTTGTTTGGCAGGAATTTTCTGGTTTGCAAAATTTTGTTTTTTCAGGGAATTTCACAAAACAAAGTTTGCACCTTAAAACAGGCTCCCATCATGGCTCTGGGGCCCAGGGAGAGAAGCAAACAGCCTTCCTTCTTGCAAGGCAATGCTGTGGTGTACAGGGCCTGGGAAGGGCTGGCCGAGGGGCTGGCAGGCAGGGCCTGCCCTTGGAGCAGAGCGGGAGGGACTGGAGGGCAGCCCAGCACCCTGGCGCATGTCTCCGCTGTGGCCGGGACCCAGACTCTGGCTAGCGCCACAGAACAGCCACTCAAGCCAGGCACTCTGCAATGGGAACCGCAGGGCCAGGCTGCTGATCACAGGGCACTGGCTCAGCAGGTCCCCAGGGCAGATGTGCTGACTGCACCCCCATCGCTGCCTGGCCCCTGCTTTGCAGGGGGAGGGGCAGCTGCCGGCCAGGCTACAGGACTAGGGCAAATGGCAGCATCGCCAGCAGCCTGGCGTGACCCTCAGGAGCTGGGGGCAGTCGCTGCAGAGGCAGCTCCCTGGAGGGCCGTGCCCGGGGCAGCCTGGCCTGCCCTGTCAAATGGTCGCTCCACGCGGAATTCCTCACTCCTGACAGAAGGGATTTTTCCACAAACCCGGCTCATGTGGCTGATAATACACAAACCGTTTATCAGCGCTGTGCATTTTCTGTGCAGCGGGATGGATGTTGTTCTTGGAATTCTGTTTGGCCATAATATTTAGAAGAGGGCTCTGATAGCAAAGATAAGGAGCCGGCCTGCAGCAGATGGCTTGCGAGACACACCTCCGAGCCAACATTCTGCAGAGAAGGAATAAACTTGTAATGCGAGTTGTTTGTAAGTCATTTCAGCGAAATGTCACATGTAAGACTGCCCAGGCATGCTCTGTCCAAGGTGTTTGAATTAATGGGAATAAGGATTCAAAGCCTGGGGCCAAATTTGCTTTTAAACTTCCTTAAACAAATGTACAGAGCAGAAAACACCCTGGGTCTGCTTCTGTCACCGTGCTAGTCCAGGGAAGAGCCCCCAGCCAGCGCGTCTGCAGAGCTGCTGTGCCAGGGGCTGTAGCTGCTCTGAGCCCCCCACCGGCTCTGTGGCAGGGCAAAGAAACAGTCTCTTCGGCCACTCGGACCTCCATTGATAGACCTTCGCGGGAGGCCAAGCTCTCTTTACGAGTGACCTGGCTGCAGCCGGCTCCTTCCTTCCCCCAAGACTCCTGCCCTGCGTTTGATACTCTCTGATCTCCGGCCTCTCTTGACCCCCCACTATGGCCAGGAAAGGTTGAGGCGGCTTTGAATCTCCCCACGTGCTGCAACATGAGGCTCTACAAGGCAGCTGCTGCGTGCGGCCCGGGTGGGCTGGCCGTCCCCAGGCACACCGAGTGTGCAGGTCTCCCAAGCACGGAGCTCACGGCAAAGGCAGGGAGTGGCTGGCAGGCGGCACAAGCTCCTGTGCCTCAGCCTGACCAGAGACCAGAGTCCCGCCATTCCGCCTCCTCGCTGCTCCACCTTGGCCATGGTGCTCCGGGGAGTGAGCCCCCCGCCCGGCAAGGCACTGCACGGCCCTGCAGCCCTGGCTACGCTGGGAGCCCCCCGCCTGGCAAAGCACTGCACGGCCCTGCAGCCCTGGCTACGCTGGGAGCCCCCCACCCGGCAGGGCACTGCACGCCCCTGCAGCCCTGGCTACGCTGGGAGCCCCCCGCCCGGCAAGGCACCGCACACCCCTGCAGCCCTGGCTACGCTGGGAGCCCCCCGCCCGGCAGGGCACTGCACGCCCCTGCAGCCCTGGCTACGCTGGGAACCCCCCGCCCAGCAGGGCACTGCATGCCACTGCACACCCCTGCAGCCCTGGCTACGCTGGGAGCCCCCCGCCCGGCAAGGCACTGCACGCCCCTGCAGCCCTGTCTACGCTGGGAGCCCCCCGCCCGGCAGGGCACTGCACGGCCCTGCAGCCCTGGCTACGCTGGGAGCCCAACACCTGGCAGGGCACTGCACGGCCCTGCAGCCCTGGCTACGCTGGGAACCCTCCGCCCGGCAGGGCACTGCACGGCCCTGCAGCCCTGGCTACGCTGGGAGCCCAACACCTGGCAGGGCACTGCACGGCCCTGCAGCCCTGGCTACGCTGGGAACCCCCCGCCCAGCAGGGCACTGCATGCCACTGCACACCCCTGCAGCCCTGGCTACGCTGGGAGCCCCCCGCCCGGCAAGGCACTGCACGCCCCTGCAGCCCTGTCTACGCTGGGAGCCCCCCGCCCGGCAGGGCACTGCACGGCCCTGCAGCCCTGGCTACGCTGGGAGCCCAACACCTGGCAGGGCACTGCACGGCCCTGCAGCCCTGGCTACGCTGGGAACCCTCCGCCCGGCAGGGCACTGCACGCCCCTGCAGCCCTGGCTACGCTGGGAGCCCAACACCTGGCAGGGCACTGCACGGCCCTGCAGCCCTGGCTACGCTGGGAACCCCCTGCCCGGCAAGGCACTGCACGGCCCTGCAGCCCTGGCTACGCTGGGAGCCCAACACCTGGCAGGGCACTGCACGGCCCTGCAGCCCTGGCTACGCTGGGAACCCCCTGCCCGGCAAGGCACTGCACGGCCCTGCAGCCCTGGCTACGCTGGGAGCCCAACACCTGGCAGGGCACTGCACGCCCCTGCAGCCCTGGCTACGCTAGGAGCCCCCCGCCCGGCAGGGCACTGCACGCCCCTGCAGCCCTGGCTACGCTGGGAGCCCCCCGCCCGGCAGGGCACTGCACGGCCCTGCAGCCCTGGCTACGCTGGGAGCCCCCCGCCCGGCAGGGCACTGCACGCCCCTGCAGCCCTGGCTACGCTGGGAGCCCCCCGCCCGGCAGGGCACTGCACGCCCCTGCAGCCCTGGCTACGCTAGGAGCCCCCCGCCCGGCAGGGCACTGCACGCCCCTGCAGCCCTGGCTACGCTGGGAGCCCCCTGCCCGGCAGGGCACTGCACGCCCCTGCAGCCCTGGCTACGCTGGGAGCCCCCCACCCGGCAGGGCACTGCACGCCCCAGGGGGAGGGAGAGTTGCAGCCCTGGCTACGCTGGGAGCCAAGACGGAGCGTGGAGGCAGCCTGCCCCTCCACTGGTCCACACATCGCACAGACACCTGCCGGGTGCTGCTGCAGGGCCTGAGCCGACACTGGCTCCTCTGCTGCTGCAGCCCAGCTGCCACAGCAGCCACGCGCCCACCGACAATGGTACCACCCTCTGCGGGCCCCACGCTGGCCCCCGGGCCTGGCCACGCTCCGGCTGGGCAGACAGAGGGGCCGCTGGAGCTGTGCTTGCACCCTGCATGCAGCAGCGAAGGGCAGCGGCCGGGGAGACATGCCTGGCCCACGCCGCCCTGGACCCTGACACGGTCTCAGGGGCTGGCCCAGGCTGCTGACGCTGCCCCCTGGAGCAGGCTGGTTCAGTCCCCGGTGGCTCAGCTGTGGTTCCACAGGCGCTGTCACTGGGGTGTGGACGTGCCTGGTGATCCCGGCTCTCCTGCCTGGCCAGTGGATTGTGCAGGAAGCTCCAAGAGGTTCGATGCACGTTCCCTCCTGCTCAGCCGGTGCCTACACTGCCCAGGGCAAGGGCTGGCTGGTACTGAGAGGCCTGCAGGAGACTGGCCCGAGATCTGCTCCCTCTGCACTGGCTGCATTCCCCAGCCGCGCTGCCAGCCAGCCAATGCGCTGTATGAGGCAGGCGCCAGAGCCTGGGCTGGGGCTGGACTGCGCTCCTGCCAGGGACGTGAGATGGGGCCTCCCCAAGGCTGGATTACAGCAGCCCAGGGCCCCAGGCACAATCCACAGGGTTCCCGCCCTGTCGTCAGCCCTGCCCCCACAACGCGGCCCTTAGAGATTCCGGCCATCGAAGGGAGGCTGCCAGAGTCTGCCGGCAGCCTGAACCCATAGCCCCAGGAGCTAGGGACTGGAAATCTGCTAGCTCATGCTGTGTGTCCCTGGGTGGGGGCCACAGGGGCTAGTAATGAGAGCCAGTCAGCAGCAGCTGTGCGAGCTCACTTCTCGGCAGGAGCTGGCCTCAGACCCGCGGGGCCTGGGAGCTGCCCAGGGCTCACGGCATGGACAGGTGCTGACCACTGCCAAATGCAAACCGTGTCCACAGAGAGAGACTGTCTCCAGCAGGCGTTTGCGCTGGCTGTGCTTTCTGAGTTCCCAGCGCTCTCCTCTCCTCCCGCCGCTCTCTGTGCGCACAGCCACCCGGACTGCCAGTCACACAGCCCGCCAGTTGTGTCGCACGGCCCGCCAGTCGCACGGCGCTCCCGTGGGCTTGTGCTTGTGCTGCCCAGGGCCGTTTCCATTGGTCTCACCTCATGGCCTAGCACAGTTGTGCTGGGCTGTTTAACTGTGACTCCTAATGGGGCAGATTTATGAGGCCCCTACTGAAATGGCCAAGGCAGCGATTCGCATCCCTTCACCCTCGTTCTGTTTAATTGGTTCCTCCTGCCTGGCGTTTAGGGTTCCAGGTCGGTGTGTGCGGCTCTGCGAATGCCAACAGGCTGTTTCGTTTCCAGGGGAGGCAGATCTAAATCTCTGGGCTTGTGGCTCTTTCTTGCAGTCTCTCTGCAGCGCTTACAAGCTGCTTCACTGGCAAGTCCCCTCCGGCCGCTTCTCTGTGCAAACAGCACCCAGGTCCAGCTGCTCTTGCCCCTCTGCCCTCGCCAGCCACAGCAGGTTTGCTGCCCCAGAGTTCGCGGCTCTTCAGATCCAGTGTCTGACACATTCTGATACTTCCTCTGCCACACCAGCTCCACTGCCCGTGGCGGTCCCAACAGCCCTCTGCCACCTGCCCCTCCTGGGACGGTAGGAATTGCTAGGCCAGGCCGCACCAATGGTCCATCTCGTCTTGGGTCCTCTCCCCCGCAGTGGCTGGTAGCAGATGCTGTAATGTCTGGGAAGGGGAACCTCCTACTTAGCCCCGGGGCGTTCGCATCTTGCCACTGGATGCAAGCTCAGGCTCCACAGCTGCTAGTCTGGATGTGGAACCCTCTGGAGCCACTGGTCCCGGCCCTCTCGCAGCCACCAGGCCACAGGTGAAATGGTGCTGGGTGGCCAAGCCCAGGTCTCGTTTTAAAGTGTGTGGCCTTCGCGTTCTGTTCCCTGCCTGCCTGGCTCTGCTCAGCACGGGCCCCCGGCAGCTCCCAGCATGCCGCGCTCTGTCAGGGCTGCCAGGTGTCGGTTTTGAACCGGACAGTCCGGTATTTGAGCTTTCTGTCCGGGAACCAAATGGAGACAATAGACCTGAGACAATAGACCTGTCTGGGATTTTCTAACTCAGATGAGACGTCGATTGTGATGGAATGTCACGTGTGTCCGGGATTTTTGTTGAAACCACCTGGCATCCCTCGCTCTGTGCACTACCCCTTGCGTGTAGGCCCTGCTCAGCCTGTTTCCTTCCCCCCCCGGAGTGAGTTGTGCCTTAGGGCAGGAGCCTTCCTGGAGAGGCCCTGGGCCAATGCTGCCTTGCCACCTCCCCCTGTGCGAGGGCCAGATGCAGGCTGGGCATGGCTGGTCTCTGGGCCCTTGGGGCCTGTCCCCTTTGCTGACACAGTGGCTGCTCCATGGAGTCCTTCCCACTGCGGGGGGCTAAGAGAACAGCTGCAGCATCTGGCCTGGGCCAGGAGCACGGGAACAGAGGGAGCCCTGGTCCTTTACTGTGCTGCCCTGGCTGCCCAGGTGCCTTGGGAAGCCCTCCCCAGCTGGCAGGCATGACGTCCGAGTCCCCGTACTGCTGCCGGGGAGACAGAAGTCGCAGCCAGGTCGCTGGAGAGGTTTTACCTCCCCCCCCCCCGCCATACACTTCTCTTGCTAGACACATGCCTGGAACTGCATGGGGCTGGCTGGAGGCCTGGGAGACCCCCCCACCTCCGCCCGGTGTTCATAGCCTGCAGAGCCATGAGCGTGTCCCTGGCATGGGCCCTGCTGAGGGAACCTCGAGGAAGGGTGATGGAGATCATGCCGGCAGGCAAGTCAGAGCAGAAGTCCCAATCCCAAGGGAATCCCACCCTTTCAGCCCACAGCAGGGGGGCAGGTTCCCCCCAAGGAACAAGTCAGCTGGACACAGGCCCCAGGATGGGGAGGTATCTGCCCCGTCGGTACCTCAGGCTGAGCTGTGCAGCCTAGGCCAGAGCCCTCCCACCCCTCAGACTGACGGCAGGTGCTGAGAGCCTGCTCCCTCCGGGGCCATTTGACATGTCCTGCCAGGGCTGTGGGGGTGAGCGAGGCCTGGGCTCCAGTCTGAGGTCTGCTGGGGGTTGTACTAGATACCTCCCAAGGCCTCTTCCAACCCTAATCTTCGATGACTCTGGGTCTCCAGGTGGGCCCAGACACAACGGCTTTGCGAGGTCTTGTCTGCGTCCCTGAGGGGACAGTCACGGGAGCCAGATTTCCCTCGGGCTGGTGGCGCGGCTCCTCAGCACAATGGAGCACAGCTCGGGCGAGGCCAGGCGTGTGGAATGGCTCTGAAGCATGATGCGGTGGGGCAGGCCCAGGTCACCATGTGCCAGCCAGACTGAGACGTTCATCATTTTCAGGGTTTCCTGTGACCTGGGCCCATCACACTGTCTGGGTGGGGGTCTCCAGCCGTCACTGGCTGCTCTCCGCCCAGAACTGCCCTTCAGCGCCACGGCAGACTGGCCACCAAGAGGGGCCCCCGAGCGGTGGCTACGAGCAGCTGCTCTGTGCTTTGCTCACAGCAAGCCGCGCAGAGCAGGAGTCTTGATCCAGGCCGTGCAGAGAGCCAGCCAGAGGGCCAGACTCAGAACCAGGGCAGATCTGGCCGCCTGCCCCGAAGCGGATGCATCTGGAGCTGGCACCAGACATTCAGATGAGCCCTTGAGCACGCCCGCTGTCATTGTTCTGTGACCAGCCAACTCAAAACCCTGCTTCTGATCTCAGCAAAACAAGACCATGGAGACCCCGCGCCTGCACTGCTGGGATTCTCCCTCAGGCCAGATGCCTGGCCCCTGCTGAGCGAGCCCCTGGCTGCATCCCTGTCTCAGGGATCTCCCCTCTAGTTCCCCCCGGTACCACACTGACAGTAGCCTGGCCGCAGGTGGCATGGGGCGCCCTGATTGGTGTCTGTGCCCAGAATGCACCTGCAGCTCCTGGCAGCCTGCGGCTCTGGCTGCCCACGGCATAGGAGGGTCCCACAATGGGAGAAGGAGCCGGAGGGCTAAGCCCCCTCCATACGTTACTGGCTGGATTCTCGGGGGGCAGCATGCCCACTGTCCCCCCAAACCTGTGCCCAGGCGACAAATGCTCTTGCAGAGCTGGGGGAGGGGCAGTAGCCCAATGTAACTTGTTGGATTTTCTGAAGCTAACTATAAATGGTAAAAACTCAAAGTCCTGCTTTCTCTGGAGCTTTCAGGCGAAATAACCCCAGAACCACAACTTCTCCTTTTCTTCGGATGGGAAAACATTCTTTGATTTTGACATCATCTGTATCCGTTTTTATCATAAGGATAAAGTAGCTGTTATCTGGCCATAATGCATCAAGTTGCAGAGTGACTCATAGAGCGAAGCTACCAGATTAAAGAGCCAGCGTGCAGCTTCTCGGCAGCGAGGCCTGGCAGGGCCAGGGGTCACCCTCCGGCACATGGTAAGAAACAGCATCTGCACTCTCGCGAATGCGGGAGGTGGCAGAGCAGAAGCCTCCTGGGCCATCTACAGCCGTCCGGGGAGGCTGCCCGGCTGCTGGGCACAGCCCAGCAGACTGAGCCCTCACGTCTGTGGGCAGGTTTGTCAGGGAGGAGCTGCGAGGGAAGGCCAGGTGCTCCAGAGGGGTGGGTCTGAGATTCAATCTTGTACCTACACTGCAGCCCCCATCTCTGCAGGGACGGAAGCCGGCGCTCCCCTGGTGGGTTCGAGCTGAGCCTGGGAACAATCGGCCTCCTCCGCTGGAAGCTGATTGCCCAGTTCATGTGAGGAGGCGGGTTCTGCCCACGAAAGCCCCTGACTGTCTCTATTGGGTCAGTCTCTAAGGCGCCACGGGCCGCTCGTCGTTTTTAAAGTCACAGACTGACCCGGCTTCCCCTCTGAGACCTTGGTGGCTAGCTGGATTGCGGAAGGATAGCAGCATGCGTCCAGTGCAAATCGCCTGCCCATCTGTAGCAAACCACATCGGCCAGCAGGCTCCATTTCACTGCCTGGACTCCCCCCCGCGCCCAGCCCACAGCCCACGCTGGAGTCCCTCAGGTCTGCCTTTTACAGCGGCGGAGTTCTGCTCCAGGAGCGCTGCTTAGCACAGCGGCCGGACCTGCAGGTGGCCCAGGCCTTCCCGAGGAAGTGCGGGTGGAGGAGCTGAGGGGCGGGGAGGCAGAGGGAAGGGACAGCAGCGGGGCATGGACGTCACGGTGGATTGGCCATCACTGGTCCTCCCCACTGCAGGCCTGGAGGAGGAAATGTCCGTAGCCTGACGGCAGACAAGGCCCAGGCGAGGGCACGGGGGTGCCCTGGGTGGAACACGTGTGCACACATCCTCACTCCCAGCCTGGGTGCCAGCCCTGTTTCTTTAGGTCGCCGCCCAAAGCCCACACAACAGAGCACTGGTGGAACCAGCTGTGTCCCACTCAAACGCATGAGCTGCCTTGAGCCTCGTCCCTCCAGTTCTACTGAGCGCTACGGAGCGAGGAACCGGCACGCACCCCCTGGCGCTGCCGGCGGGGTACCAACCCCCTCCCCCCCCCAGGAATGGAAGCATCTGCACCCTAGCCCGGCTGGCCGGGCAGTTCTCCAGTTGCATGCTCACTGCTCCCCACCCAGCCAAGCTCCTCCACAGGGACAATGCGAAGTGTGAGCAGCGGTGCCACTTCAGATGGGGGGGGCTGTGCATGCCGTGAAGGGAGGGGAGATGAGTGAGAGCAGGGGGGCAGACTGAGGAAAGTGGCTTCAGCTGTGTTACTGAGTGTGCTCTTTACCAGCGGAGCAGCAAACTAGGGGGACCGATACCCTCCCCCTTCCCCCCCATCCACCACATCACCTCTTTCCAGGAGCCACCAAGGCCCTGGGGAACTGGAGAAAACTTAGCAGGTAGCTGACAGGAGCACTGTGTCTAATTCTGATATAAAAGAAAGAAAATTAAATCCATATTAGACCCACTCAGCTCTAATACAAACATGTTCTGACATCTTGTGGCAAGTCACTGAAGGGACACTGGTTAGCCTCCACATTGTACTCAATATTCTGTGGAGAGACTGTCAGGACTCCTGGGCTCTGTCTCAGCTCTGGGAGGGGAGTGGGGTCTAGTGGTTACAGCAGCGGTCAGTTACATTTGGGCTCTATATAAGAACATCAGAATGGCCACACTGGGTCAGACCAGAGGTCCATCCAGCCCAGTGTTCTGTCTGCCAGCAGTGGCCAGTGCCAGGTGCCCCAGAGGGCATGATCAGAAGAAACGATCATCAAGCGATCCGTCCCCTCTCGCCCATGTCTAGCTTCTGGCAAGCAGAGTCTAGGGCCACCATCCCTACCCGACCTGGCTAGTAGCCACTGAGGGACCGATCCTTCATGAACTTATTGCATTCTTACTGGAACCCTCTTGTAGTTCAGGCCTTTCCACCATCCCCTGGCAAAGAGTTCCACAGGTTAACTGTGAAGAAATATTTTGGTGTAAATAGGCTGCCTATAAATTTAATTTAATTCTTGTGTTATGTTAGTGAAGGAGTAAATAACAGTTCCTTAGTCTATGTTCCCACACTATTCGTGATTTTCTAGACCTCTGACAAATCTCCCCACCCTTTAGTCATTTCTTTTCCAAGCTGAAAAGTCTCAGTCTTCTTAATCTCTCCTCATATGGAAGCTGTTCCTTACCCCTCATCATTTCTGTTGCCCTTTCTGTGCCTTTTCCAAATCCACTATATATATATATATATATTCAGCCGGGGTGACAAGATCTGCGGCAGTATTTGTGATGTGGACATGCCATGACTTTATATAGAGGCAATATGATATTTTCTATCTTATTATCTCTTCCTTTCCTAATGATTCCCAATATTCTGTTATCTTTTCAGATTGCCACTGAACATTGAGCAGATGGTTTCAGAGAACTATCCACAGTGGGTCCAAGCTCTCTTTCTTGAGTGGTAACAGCTATTATGTGCATGGCTGTGCATTTATCAACACTGAATTCCATCTGCCCCTGTGTTGCCCAATCCCCCAGTTTGGTGAGATCCCTTTGGAACTCTTTGCAGTCAGCTTTGGACTTAACTATTTGGAGTAATTTTGTATCCTCTGCAAATTTTGCCCCTTGTTTACCCCTTTTTCAAGAATATTTATGAGAAGTTTAGCAGCAGTTGTCCAAGTGCAGCTCCCTGCAGCCACCGCTGTTTATTCCTGCTCTTATTTTCCTGTCTTTTAGGTGGAGTACCCAGTGGTGTTTTCATCCCGATGGAAGGATCCTTCAGTACTTGCATGACAAGTCTTCTGCCACTTTTACTCACCCCGCCTCCCTCTGTTTATAAACTACCCATCTGCCCCAGAGGCAAAGCGGGAGGCAGCACAAACTCTGTTGCAGCTAGGAGAGGCCTCTGCAGCCAGGGCATGCGCTTTAAGCAGACCTCAAGTATGAAATGCAGGGGTTCAAATGTTAAGGGGGGCTATGGACCCCCCAGCCCTCCATGAAAGGTGCCCCTGAGGTGAGTGGCGTGTAATGAGGGTGGTGGCCTCTTGCAGAGGGGGCGATGCCCCACACTCACACTTCCTCCAGGACACCTGCCAGGTGAGTCGTCTATTGTTAAGCAATAGGTGGCTGCCCCTCTGGAAGGCAGGTCACTCTCTCGGGGCTGGGGGTTTCCAGCCACTCCCCTTCACACTCCACACTGGTCCATTTTCCTGTAGCAAGTTGGTTCCTTTGAGGTGCCTCGCGAAGGAAGAGCCCAGTATCCCCTGCTCCAAGAAGCACCTGTCCCCAGCCCCGCTAGGAACTAGCAAGCGCCCTTGGGCTGCAGGAACCGCCCTGGGTTGCAGCCGGCACTCGCTGCACCAGGCGCTGGCCATGCTGAATGGTTACACCTCTAAGACCTGCTGCCTCCCTAACAGCGGCAGATATAGGGCAGGGCGAGCGGGGCGGCTGCCCCAGGTCCCGCTCTTCAATAGGCCCCGCGCACGCACTACTACCTGTCAGCTGTGGCCGTGCACATTCGTGAAATTGTGCTGCCCCGGGTCCCACATTTCAATAGGCCTCGTGCCCTGGGCCCCGCGAAACTCTCATCTGCCCCTGCTCCCTAACTCACGAGGCAGGTCCACTAACGGGGCAGGGATTCCCTGGGGCCCGGTGATTCCAAGGGCCCACTGACGGGGCGGGGGATTCCCTGGGGCCCAGTGATTCCAAGGGCCCGCTGACGGGGCGGGGGATTCCCTGGGGCCCAGTGATTCCAAGGGCCCGCTGACGGGGCGGGGGATTCCCTGGGGCCCGGTGATTCCTAGGGCCCACTGACGGGGCGGGGGATTCCCTGGGGCCCGGTGATTCCAAGGGCCCATTGACGGGGCAGGGGATTCCCTGGGGCCCGGTGATTCCAAGGGCCCACTGACGGGGCAGGGGATTCCCTGGGGCCCGGTGATTCCAAGGGCCCGCTGACGGGGCAGGGGATTCCCTGGGGCCCGGTGATTCCAAGGGCCCGCTGACGGGGCAGGGGATTCCCTGGGGCCCGGTGATTCCAAGGGCCCACTGACGGGGCAGGGGATTCCCTGGGGCCCGGTGATTCCAAGGGCCCACTGACGGGGCAGGGATTCCCTGGGGCCCGGTGATTCCAAGGGCCCATTGACGGGGCAGGGGATTCCCTGGGGCCCGGTGATTCCAAGGGCCCGCTGACGGGGCGGGGGATTCCCTGGGGCCCGGTGATTCCAAGGGCCCACTGACGGGGCGGGGGATTCCCTGGGGCCCAGTGATTCCAAGGGCCCATTGACGGGGCGGGGGATTCCCTGGGGCCCGGTGATTCCAAGGGCCCGCTGATGGGGCGGGGGATTCCCTGGGGCCCAGTGATTCCAAGGGCCCATTGACGGGGCAGGGGATTCCCTGGGGCCCGGTGATTCCAAGGGCCCGCTGACGGGGCGGGGGATTCCCTGGGGCCCCGTGATTCCAAGGGCCCGCTGACGGGGCGGGGGATTCCCTGGGGCCCCGTGATTCCAAGGGCCCGCTGACGGGGCGGGGGATTCCCTGGGGCCCGGTGATTCCAAGGGCCCACTGACGGGGCAGGGATTCCCTGGGGCCCGGTGATTCCAAGGGCCCACTGACGGGGCGGGGGATTCCCTGGGGCCCAGTGATTCCAAGGGCCCACTGACCGGGCGGGGGATTCCCTGGGGCCCCGTGATTCCAAGGGCCCACTGCTGGATGCCATGTGGCGCGTTCCAGGCAGCGCTCAAGGCAGGGGTGGGACCCGTGGTCCAGGCAGTGCTGAGGGCTGGCCGCCGCGGCCCCACCCTTTCCACTCGAGGCCCCGCCCCCTCTGGGAGTACTGAGCTGATCCCCTGCCTTGCCCAGGGTCCGGGCGAGGCTGTGGGCCCCCCGGTAGGAAGTGAGACAATAAAGCCATGGCTTTCAGCTCCAGTCTGGCTGGGCCCACTGCAAGGGGTGCGATTGTCCCCCTGGGAGAGAGCTGCAGAGCATTCCGAGCCCAGACCGCTGGGGTCGTCAGCGAGAGGAGCGAGAGATCCCCCGAGGCTGCTGGGTGGTGGGTGTCGTAGATGGGGAGCCAGAGACAGCTGCGGAGCTTGCCTGAAGAAACACGCGCGGTTAGTAGAGATGTCTGCCCTCTCTGATAGCTGGCCTGCTGCTGCGAGTGGCATGCACATCACAGGTGATCGATCTCCTGGAGAGCCAGGCTGCAGCAGCCCAAGGAACCCTCCTCTCTCGCAGAGATAACATGACTCAGCTCCTGCCCTTACCTACAGGTTCCGCAGCAGGGGCTTTTACGAAGCAGATTCCTCCCCTCCCCTCCTTTCCAGAACTCCTCCAAAGCTGTTGGATTAAGATTCAAAGGTGGAAGTGGGGTAGGAAACGCTTTGATGTCAACTCAGTGGCCCAGCAGAGGAATGTTACAGACTTTTTCCATGGCTGTTTCTTCTCAAGCTTGCACACAAGCAGCACTGAATTATGCAACTGCGCTTCACTGCCTTTCGGGGCCTCCCAGCATAAGTGAAGCGGGAGTTCTTGAGGAATGTCCCGTCCTAAATAAAGCCAGAATCCTGCCCTGGCCTAGGCTGTCCAAGTGCCAAGGGCCCTGATTAGCAGCACTTCCCTGGCTTTGCACGCTGCTGCGTTGTTCCTAGGGCAGGGAAGGGCTCTGTGCCATCACGGTGCGGAATGAAGGGCCATTTCCCTGCGGGGCTGGCAGGGCTTGGCTGGCGGCACAGCCAACCTGCCCGGAGAGGGCTGATAACAGCCCAGGCCAAAGTCCCTAGCACACGCACGGCACCATCATTGTAAAGGAGGGGAGCACAGACCTTGCTTCCTTGCTGGCCAGTTTCACTTTTGGCATGGCAGGGGAGAGTCAAGCCCACCCCACCCAGCAGTCAGTCCTTATTTCCTATGGAAGAAAAGCACCCTGAGAAGAGGCGACCACAGTGGGAGTTAAACCTTCGCTGCTGGCAGGACCCCCTGGCATGCAAGGGACTGTCTGGGCTAGAGACTGCTGGGATCTTTGCCAAACTCTGGGTGTTGGTCCCAGCTTCGTGGGGCCAGGCCGAGTACCCCCCAGTCACACGCGACGCAAACGTCGCCTTGTGAGCTCATCTTTGCCACTCACACCACGCTGGTCAGTAATACAGCGTAAAACGGGCGTGTGCCCCAGGGTCTGTCCGGCGGGGGAGGAGCTGCTTGTGCTGGGCAGAGAGGTGCTGCTGGGTGCAGTGCGGGGGGAGACAGAGGGAGAGCGGCAGGGCGGGTGCCTCTGGGGCTCCAAGCTGCCCTCCCAGAGCGAAGCAGCCGAGAACCTGCCCGCAGCCCGGGAGCCTGGAGGAGCAGCGGACAGGAAGGAATCGCCCGGGGAGGGCAGATGGCGCTGGACCCGTCTGGGGCTGGTGGCTGCCCTGGGAACGAGGAGGGGGGCTGGGAGCTGGGCAGCCGGGGGCTGTCGCGCTGGGGGGCTTTGCAGGGAGGGCAGCAGAGGGCACCGCAGGGGTCGTGGGGGGACGTTCACTGGCACCGCAGACGACCAGGCGCACCCAAGACTCACCACTGGACGGGGGCTCTGCCCAGGACACCTGAACTCTGAGTGCAGCCCCGCCGCTGGGCATCGGCCCCTTCGCACTGGGCTGGGGTCTTGTGTGGAATGGAGCCTGCTTTACTGCTCCCCCCATGCCCCTGTGGTTTTACTCCTCCCACCCCCTAAATACGGATTTCCTTTTCCTGTAGTCACTGAACTCTTCCCGGGGGCTTGCCCAGGGGGCTGGAACAGGCGCCCCTGGGTGGAATGGGCTTTCCCTGCTGCGATCCTGCGTGCGCCTCCTCTTGGCCAGAGCTGCTGGCAGAGCAGCCGCCATCTTGGCCATGCGGGTGCTGAAGTGACGCGTAAGAAGGTTGCGGGTCAAGTTGTGAATTCTGCCTGTGTGCTCTCACTAGAGCATGGCTCAAAGCAAAGGGCCTAGCACAGGTGAAAGCAAGGAGCCAATTTGTCTTGGACATGGAATGTGCGTTTACCTCAGTTTACAGATCAGCATGAAACAAAGCTACCAAGCAATACCGGTGGGTTATCGCGAGCCTGAGAATTCACATGGCTCCTGCGCTCCAAAGAGACACGGGAATCTGAGTTTCAGGACAAAGACATTCCTGTGGGAATATAAAGGACAGAGGGAGGCCACATTTTAACTGGCACCTGAGCAAACAAAGAACCATGTGCATTATGCTCTGTGTGTTGGGTCCAGGCCAAGCGGTCTGTTCAACTACACTGGACAAAGAATGATTGGGAAGAAAACTGCCTTGAGCAAAGTTGGTAGGTTGTTAAATCAGGCCTTAGATACTCAAAAGCACATTTTATTTTTGTTTCTTTGTAGCCTGCTCAGTCCCTCCCACCAGGTATCACTTAACCTATGTGCTTCTGGTAACAAACTGGGTTTACTTTTAGTCTAAAGCAACTCAGGGGTGTGTCAGAGTCGTACGTCTGTCTTTCTACAGGCTCAGTGCATCTCATTCTTTTACAGGCTGGACACGTCAGCACATATGGTTTGGGGAAATTCAGGACTGGAGGTGTGTTGGAGCCACACTGCAAGCAGTAACCCAGGCTGGAGGAGGGCAAAGCAGGGCTGTTGTGTGGCAGGCAGGCTGCTGGGATCTGAGTGCAGAAGCAGGGCCACTGCCAGTTGCCTGTGTCCAGCTGTCAGGCCCCGCCGCAGAGCATTTAAGATGCCTAGAGCTACAGGGCAGGCAGAGACACATTGGGCTGAGTGATAAAATATCACCATCCACCAGTACTAATAGCAATTCATAGCCAGCCAAAGTCAGAAACTTGCTCTTGAGCACTTACTACACTCTGAGGTGAGGATACTGTCGTTGTGGTTTTGACACGTGATATTGACAATTTGTGTTTTTCCAGTTATGAAGCATTAACTTTTTGAATCTCAGTATCTCATGTAATTTCACATTTATTGACTGACCTCCCCATAACTTTGCACAGCTGTAAAAATGTAAATAATTACAACTTGAAAAAGCCTTACAATTCATACTGTGCAACTATGACAACATGAATAGATAAAAATAGAAAAAGGGTTTAAGATAAACACTGGCATTATAGAGTCGTAGGTTCCAAGGCCAGAAGGGATCGTAGTGATCATGTCTTCTGAGCTGTGCAGGACAGGGCACAGGTCATCCCCAAAACAGTGTCGAGAGTAGCTCTTTTAGCAAAACATCCCACTGATTTCAAAATTGGCACTGGCGGAGAATCCCCCACAGCCCTTGGAACATTGCTTGCCTGCTCTCACTGCTAAAACGTATGCCTTACTCCCCATCTGAATTCGTCTAGCTCCAGCCTCTGGCCCCGGAACATTTTGTGCCTTTCTCTGGTAGATGGACGAGCCCTTTAGTAAATGGTTCTTCCCCATGTAGATACTTACAGCCCAATCCCTTTGTTAAATTAATCAAACTGAGCTCCATGAGTCTTAGCACGGTATGGCAGGTTTTCTAACCCTTTAATCATCCTCATAGTTCTTCTCTGGACCCTCTACAGTTTACCAGCTTCCTTCTGGAGCTGTAGGCCCCAACGCTGGACACAGGATTCCAGCAGCAGTGCCCCAGTGCCAAGTGCAGAGGTAAAAGGACCCCTCTCCCCTACTCGGGTTTATGCAGCCCACGAATGCAGTAGCTCCTTTGCTCACAGTGTCAGGTGAGGAGCTCACGTTCAGCTGATTATGAACCACAACCCCCAAATCTTTCTTGGAGTCTCTGCTTCCCTGGATAGACGTCCCTATCCAGTAAGGGTGGCCCAGATCCCGCACGTGTAGCCATACTAAAGTATGGCTGGGTGCTTGAGCCCAACCTACAAGGCAATCCAGATCACTCTGACTTTGTGGCCTCTCCTCTTTGTAATTTACCACTTACCGTTTCTTGCAGATCATTGATAAAAACCCAGCTTAGGGGCAGCAACTGATGTCTTGGGGGCTCCCCTGGGAACAGCGCCTCTCAGGGATGACTCTCCATTTAGTTACATTTTAGACCTATCAGTGAGCTAGTTTTTACTCTGTTACGATGTGCCATGTTCATGTTATAGTGTTCTTGTTTTCAATAGAAAAAATGTCATGCTGCTCCAGGGCAAATGCCTTATAGAAGTCTAAGTATTTTATGTCAACACTGTGACCTTTATCAACCAAACTTGTAATCGCAACAAAAAAGATATCCAGTTATTTTGACACAAGCTGTTCTCCACAAATGGATGTTGATTAGCATTAATTATATTACGCTCTTTTCATTCTGTATTAATCGAGTCCCATATTAGCTCTCTCATTATCTTGTCTCCGATCAATGTCAGGCTGCAAGCTGATAGCTACCTGAGTTGTACTGGTCACTCTTTTTAAACACTGGCACAACAGGCACTTTCTTTCAGTCTTCTGAAACTTCTTCAGTGCTCTTAGATTTATTGAAAATCAGCATGAACGGGCCAGCAAGATCCTCAGCCAGCTCTTTTAAGGCTCTTGGATGCAAGCTCTCTGGATCTACCGATTTAAAAACATCCGACTTTAGCAGCTTCTGTTTTACATCCTCCAGAGACAGTGCAGTGAGTAGCGTGTTATCATCACCATGTGATGACACTCTCATTTATTTTTCCCTAACTACAGAACAGAAATATGTATTGAACATATCTGCATTATTATTGATAACTAGCCAATTAGCCCATCATAAGACGGGATTTTCAGGTCTCTCCTCCATGTCAGTCTTCTCTCCTGAGCCTCCGGTCTCTCGCTCTCGCTCTCTCCTCCACCTACTGCCTCCCCCCCCCCCCCCCAGCTCTCCTCTGCCTCTTGCCTCTCTCTCTGTCTCTTTTTCTCTTCTCCTCCCCCTCCTACCTCTCACTCGGGGGACCATGGAGCCCAGACGGCCATTTGGGCTCTGTGCTCCCCGTGCTGCATGGGGAGCACGGGGCCAAATGGCCGCTTGCGCCGCTTGCTCCCCTGCGGCAGCCTGGCTGAGCGGTGCAGAACTCAGCAGAGCACCACGGCGGGAGGCGAAGGACATGACTCAGGCAACAGCGCCGCCCAGAGGGAACAGCCAGCATTTCAGCAACAGCGCCCCCGACAGGGAACAGCCAGCATTTCAGCATTACAGAGTCACAGACATTGGGCTACTATATATATGACTAGCCAATAGACCGTCATAAGACGGGATTTCCGGGTCTCTCTCCACGTCCTAGTCCCTTTCTATCTCACTCTTCTCTCCTGAGCCTCCAGTCTCTCGCTCTGTCTTTCTTTCTCTCTTTCTTGCTCTCCTACTGCCTCCCCTCCTCTCTCTCAGCTCTCCTCCGCCTCCTGCCTCTCTCTTCGTCTCTCTTTTTCTCTTCTCCCCCTCCTGCCTCTCACTCTCTCTCCGCTCTCCTCCGCCTCCTCTCTGTCTCCTCCGCTCTCTCTGTTTCCGTCGGGGATGCATGCTCATCGAGGCCCCGCCCCCTGGCCATGTACGTCACCGCCCCGACCCCCTTCCCCTCCTGCCGTGGCGCTCGGCTGACTTCTGCGCCGCTCAGCCGGGCCGCTGCGGGGGAGCAAGCAGCACAAGCGGCCGTTTGGGCCCTGTACTCCCCATGAAGCACAGGCTGTGCAGAGGGAACAGCCAGCATTTCAGCAACAGCGCCGCCCAGAGGGAACAGCCAGCATTTCAGCAACAGCGCCGCCCAGAGGGAACAGCCAGCATTTCAGGCAACAGCGCCGCCCAGAGGGAACAGCCAGCATTTCAGCAACAGCGCCGCCCAGAGGGAACAGCCAGCATTTCAGGCAACAGCGCCGCCCAGAGGGAACAGCCAGCATTTCAGGCAACAGCGCCGCCCAGAGGGAACAGCCAGCATTTCAGCGTTACAGACTCACAGACATTGGGCTACTATATATAAGATTCTACTGTCTCTGGCATTGGCCACTGTTGGCAGACAGGATACTGGGAAGATGGACATTTGGTCTGATCCACTAGGTCTGTTCTTATGTTCTTACTAGAAGATTTACCTGGTGTTGCCTGGGTCTGGGGGTGGACTGTAGTGGTGGGGACCGGGTGCCCCACCCGCCGGTTTCTCCACGAAGCCCACCCTGGGGGGGAGGGTGCTCAGGCCGCTTGCTGGCTTTTCATCAGGCTGGCCCAGGCAGGTGTGGGCCGCCTGCCAGTTGCTCCCCAGGACCATCCCAGAGAGGCAGGGGCCATGTGGCATGGTGGGTGGCTGCTCCCAACAGCTCTCCAGAGCCAGCCCAAAGCAAGATGCCACTGGCTTGTCTGTGCAAGAAAAACTGCCCCTCAGCAGAGTCTGACCCAGGCCAGCAGGAGGGAAACCTGGCTATGCTTGGGGGGAAGAGCAGCTGCCAAGGCAGAGCTCAGATGGGTGGGATGATGGTTCTACGGAGCGTAGTGCAGACGGTTCCGAAGGAATTGCATATGGATCACCAGACCAGGATGCACTGGGGACACGATTCACAACATGGTGCAGTCTCTCGTGTGCGGCTGAGAATCTGTGTGCTGTGTGAACTCCCCTAGCACAAAGAGCCTAGTGCTCAGTTGAATGTCTGCACCATGGTGGCTCAAGGACCTGGACGGAAACGCTAGAGGACAAAGCCCACATTGACCATGAATCACTGCTCAGCGGCCTCGGTGACAGGCAGCCTCACAAATGTGCCCTCTGGTCAGCTGAGAGGCAAACTGCAGAGCCACGGCATATCTACACATCAGGGCTACAGTCAAATGAAGCGACACAACTTCAGCTCCATCCACTGCGCAGCTGAAGCGGAAACAGCGTAACTCGGTTTTTGGCGCTGCCTGCACAGCAGGGCGTTGAGGGAAGAGCCCTCTCCCTTCAACTCCCCTTTCTCCTGGTGAAGCGAGGCCACAGGAGCCCAGTAAGAACTCCTCCCGCTCGCCATGACTTTGAAATAAAGGCTTGGAGTGCAGACGGGCTCTTTGCTATTGCAAAATAACGCTGCTGTGTCGGCATACCCCTGAGACAACAGCAACGCACACAACGTCGCAAGGAACCGCTTGGGTATAAGTGCTGGAGACTGAAGGGTGAGTAAAGGGCCCCTGAGAACAAACGTGCTTACAAGCGTGCCTATAACTACTACGAGCAAGATGCTGCAACAGGGAAGGGGGGAGGTTGACCTAAGATCTCCCCACTGAAAAACCAAAGTCTGACAAGAACCAAAGTGACTCAGTCTTACAACAGCTTCAGAGGAAGGGCATTTGGCTGACTGGGCAAGAGACAAAGCCCAGGGACCTTCAAGCCTACCACTGAAGGGGGACTGCAGTGAGGAAAGTCTACGTGAAGGCAGCTGGGCCGGGCGTACTGCATGGGCTATGGGATCTGCTCAGCAATGCTGCACATTGTGTACCATGCCCGTCTGTGCACGGAGAGAGGAGGCACCAATGCCAAGACACTCTTTTCTGGCCAGACATAAAGGGGAAGAACCCCAGGGTGAAATCATCAATAAACACCAGGGAACGAAAGTTAAAGACCCACTGAAAGCGCAGGAGAGTCCTGCGGGCCCTCGGCTCCAGGCTGGTGTGGGTCTACTGGAATGAAACGGGAAGGATTATCTCTGCGGCCAGGACAGCGGCTCAGCTTTGTTTTTAAATGAAGCTGTTGACTGATGCATGAAGTAGCGCTGGAATAACCCCCTGTAAATCACGGCTTGCTGGACAGGAGAGTCCAGATGAGTTACTAGGCGATAATGCCAGTGTACAGGTGGGGCTTGTCTTGGCACATTGTCTCTCAGATACTAATGCGAGGCCTTGTTAGGAACAGACAGATGAGGTGGCAGGAAAGACAGGACCAATAGCTCAGGATGTGATGAATGGTCAGTCCCCCCTGAAAACTGCTACCACATCCCAATGTGCCTGGCCATTCCCTGCTGGGCTCAGGGGATGCTGGGGTGCTGTGCAGAACAGAACCTGGCGCCTGGGGCTGGCCTGCGAACATCTAACACCAAAAGGTCCCCTGAATATTGGGATTCCTGCCGTAGAGGACAGGACCCAGGTCCCGACACCATAGCACCAAGCGTCTGGTCCCTGTAAACCTCATTCTACGAGGAAGAAGGGATGTTCCGAAAGAGGCTTTTTTTCCAACAATTGGCCCAATGTGGACAGGCCAATTGTCGGAAAAGCCTCTTTCGGAAGAAAAGCGGAAAAAGATATGCAAATTGCGGTTCACAATTTGTCTACTTTTTTCCGATAGAACTTTGTAGTCTAGATACAGCCTAAGTCAGCGCTTCAAATGTCCCAGATACTGAACTCATGGAAACCTTGTGCAGAGGCATCATATGAAAGATAAATGGTAACTTCCCACCCATCCTTGTCTCCTTGAGCAGAAAGAAACCTCAGATCAGCCCTACAGGGAGACTGTGCAAAGATCATGCTGTTAGGATGGAGGCATTTCAGTGTTCCAGACCCAGACGAGGTTAAACGGAATTTTAAAGACACGCTGGTTTTTCCTCATTTTCTTTCTCCTCGTGGCAGAGTTAAAGCTGGGGGTGAGAATGGCCATTTCAGCGTGTTTCCAGCCCAGCCAATACAATGCAGCCCTGGAACCTCCATCAGGTTGCTGATTTCTGGGGTTTCGGTCCCAGTTTCCAGACCTGATCACTTCAGGTACCCTGGGCAATGTCCTGTACCAAAGCCAGCTTGGGGAGGCTTTTCAGCTGAAAGGCTGGAACAAAATGACACTTCCCTTCGGGGCAATGAGAGTCGTCTGGCATCTCCGCAGGGAAATCGTCCTTTCTTGCCAGAGCTGGCATTTCCCTGTGAAAAGTGCCAGTCCCGGGGAAGCCGTGTTTGTCAGCAGCCCATGACCAGCTGACAGAGCCAGGGAGTAGAACGCCAAGCTCAGCACGTCAAAACAGAGTTTGAATCCCGCTGTGCAAGGTTGCGCAGCCTCATGGCACCTTGGGCTGTGTGCGTAGTGCTGGTGTGATGGGAAGCCAGGCCATCCAGGATCCCATGTCATGCTTGTTCTGGCTACTGTGGGGGAATTAACCCTCCTGTCCCCTGGAAATGGTGCAGCAGCCCCCTGGCACGGGCGAGGCTCCAGGGCCCTCACAGTGCCACGTGTCCCCGTCTCCCGTGCACAGGGCGGGCAGGAGGCTCATGCCTCACTTGCATGGTCAGCATCCGTGCAACGGCGCCGAGGCTGCTCGTGGACCCTCGCACGGGGTGAATTGCACCCCTCGCGGATGCTTTTCTCTGGGCCCGGCACAGCCTGGGATTCTTCGAATGCCACCTGCCCTGCTCCTCCAACTGAGCTCCTGTGCCAGGCACTCGGAAGGGCAGCTGGGATATTAACTCTCCCGGTGGCCTGTCCTTCCCCTTCGCATAATGCCAACTGATGCCTGGCTTTGAGACAAGCCTCCCAAGGGTTGCTGCATCAGTCTGAGGAGCCCTGTGGCACCAGAGAGGCTAACAGCTTTATTAGGGCACAAGCTTGCGCAGGCTGGAGCCCACTTGGTCAGATGCATCTTTGTTGGAGAAGGTTCTACCTGAAACCCATCACTCCAGCCTGGCAGGAAAAAGACATGGTCCCTTCTTTGCGAGCGAGTGTCCTGGGGCCCTGCTGGCCCATGCTAGAGCTGTTGGTTATCGTTATGTGACGGGGAAGGACAGGGCCCGGGGAGCCCTCCCGAGAGCCCCGGTACCGAAGCTCAGTTGTATGGCGCGGGGCAGGTGGCATTCGAAGGATTCAGGATGCTACTGGTGCATTTGGTGAAGTGGGCTCCAGCCCCCGAAAGCTTCTGCCCAAATGAATGTTGTGAGGGGCTACGGGGCTCCCGCTTGCTTTTCTCAGGAGATAATCATGAGTCCTATATTGCCAAGCAGACAGACGCTGGAGCTGAAGGCCGGTGGTGCCTATTTCCACAGGGTAGGCCAGGCCTGAACACAGGGCTAGTGGGAGTCCAAGCCATTCCTTTTACAGCCCTTCCCATTCACAAGTGCACAGCCATGGGTTATGGGGCCTTTGCCAAAAGTTTTAAGAAAAATACATGAGCTCCATATTTATAGCATGTGCTTGCTTGGAAACAAATGTTTCCCTTGTAGCTGCAGGGCACGGTGGGCATTCCATCTCAGCGTGGCTCAATGAGGCGGAAGACATGGCGCTTGCCTTATCTCCCATGCGGTCACATGGCAGGGCAGCGCGCGCTCCTAGAATCGCTCCCTCGACACACAGTGGGCATGTTCTGCTTAGAAACGTCTGGCCCTGTACATGCCAGAATCTTCCTGCAAGGAACTAAAAACATTTATTCTGGAAGGGTCTAGAGGCGAATGGCTAAAGGCAATAAATACAGCTTTAATTTCAGCATGCATGCTGTGCCCAGGGTAACAGGCTCATTTGTAATATTGCTGCCTCTGATCTGACGTGCCCAGCAAGATGCAACAGCACAATATCTGAGTCATTTCACAGGAGATAATGGGATTTTCTGGAGTTCAGACTGGAGGCGAGTTGGCCGCATTAATCAGGCTTGAGAAAGCGATGCCAGAGAGGCTGCCAGTCTGTCTGGTCTGCATGGAGCGTAAGAGGTTACGTGATAGAAGGGTGCTGGGAGCGGGCAGAGAAAGCAATGCCCCAAAGGCAGCCATGGGATAGGAGCCAGCCTGCCAGTGTCTCCCAAACACTGCCATGGCCCAGGGTCAGCCAGCAGGCGCCCAAGTTCAGAGGGGTGGCAAGCCAGGAAAGGCCGAGTCCACCCTGATGTGCCTGCCATCCCGAAGGGTGACACAGACCCTCTGAGCACCGGGCCTAACTGTCCAGAAGATGAGGTTCTAGGGTGGGCCTCCAGCAAACAGGAGCTGGTCCTAGCATCTCACATAGGTGGCTAACTCTGAGCCCGGCCTGGCAGCTGTAGGGACCCCCCAAGTGAACGATTCTCTGACACTGCTTGTACAACTCTTTCCAAGTGAGATACTCTACAGCACCAGACATTCTGGGTTCCATGCAGAGAGCCCGGGGTCCCTTCTGGCCTGGAATCCGTTCATCAGTTCTGCATAAACATGTGAGCTGGGGTTTCCAAAGTGCCTCAGTTGCTTACGAGCACAAGCCCTGTGAAATTCTGCCCAAGGTGCTGAGCAAGCTGTGTCCAGAGAACGCTTTGTGGGCCTGTGAACTGGCTACCTGACGGAATCTGTTCCCTCTGGGGGCCTGCGGAATAAGAGCTGAGTGAAAACTCCAGGGGAGTTGGGAATCCTCCTTGGAACGAGTGCTGGAGTCACTTGGCCGGTGTTTGCATCCCCTCTTCGCGCTTTCAGACAACACTGGGAGGAAGGAACTTGCGTGAACACAAATAAGAACATAAGAACGTAAGAATGGCCAGACTGGGTCAGACCAAAGGTCCATCCAGCCCAGTACCTTGTCTGCCGACAGTGGCCATGCCAGGTGTCCCAGAGGGAGTGAATCGAACAGATAATGATCAAGCGATCTCTCTCTCCTGCCATCCATCTCCACCCTCTGACAAACAGAGGCTAGGGACACCATTCCTTACCCATCCTGGCTAATAGCCATTAATGGACTTAACCTCCATGAATCTATCTAGTTCTCTTTTAAACCCTGTTATAGTCCTAGTCTTCACAACCTCCTCAGGCAAGGGAGTTCCACAGATTGACTATGCGCTGTGTGAAGAACTTCCTTTTATTTGTTTTAAACCTGCTGCCCATTAGTTTCATTTGGTGGACCCTAGTTCTTATATTATGGGAACAAGTAAACAACTTTTCCTTATTCACTTTCTCCACACCACTCCTGATTTTATAGACCTCTATCATATCCCCCCCCTTAGTCTCCTCTTTTCCACGCTTAAAAGTCCCAGTCTCTTTAATCTCTCCTCATATGGGACCCGTTCCAAACCCCTAATCATTTTAGTTGTCCTTCTCTGAACCTTTTCTAATGCCAGTATATCTTTTTTGAGATGAGGAGACCACATCTGTCTGCAGTATTCAAGATGTGGGCGTACCATGGATTTATATGAGGGCAAAAAGATATTCTCCGTCTTATTCTCTATCTATTTTTTAATGATTCCTAACATCCTGTTTGCTTTTTTGACTGCCGCTGCACACTGCGTGGACATCTTCAGAGAACTATGCACAATGACTTCAAGATCTCTTTCCTGATTAGTTGTAGCTAAATTTGCCCCCATCATATTATATGTATAGTTGGGGTTATTTTTTCCAATGTGCATTACTTTATATTTATCCACATTAAATTTGATTTGCCATTTTGTTGCCCAGTCACTTAGTTTGGTGAGATCTTTTTGAAGTTCTTCACAGTCTGCTTTGGTCTTAACTACCTTGAGCAGTTTAGTGTCGTCTGCAAACTTTGCCACCTCACTGTTTACCCCTTTCTCCAGATCATTTATGAATAAGTTGAATAGGATTGGTCCTAGGACTGACCCCTGGGGAACACCACTAATTACCCCTCTCCATTCTGAAAATTTACCATTTATTACTACCCTTTGTTTCCTGTCTTTTAACCGGTTATCAGTCCATGAAAGTTCCCTCTTATCCCGTGACAACTTAATTTACATAAGAGCCTTTGGTGAGGGACCTTGTCAAAGGCTTTCTGGAAATCTAACTACACTATATCTACTGGATCCCCCTTGTCCACATGTTTGTTGACCCCTTCAAAGAACTCTAATAGATTAGTAAGACAGGATTTCCCTTTACAGAAGCCATGTTGACTTATGACCAACAAATTATGTTCTTCTACGTGTCTGACAATTTTATTCTTTACAATTGTTTCAACTAATTTGCCCGGTACTGATGTTAGACTTACTGGTCTGTAATTGCCGGGATCGCCTCTAGAGCCCTTTTTAAATATTGGCATTACATTAGCTATCTTCCAGTCACTGGGTACAGAGGTCGAGTATCAGAGGGGTAGCCGTGTTAGTCTGAATCTGCAAGAGCGGCGAGGAGTCCTGTGGCACCTTAGAGACTAACCGAAGTGTTGGAGAATAAGCTTTCGTGGGCAAAGACCCACTTCGTCAGATGCATGTAGTGGAAATTTCCAGAGGCAGGTATAAATATGCAGGCCAGAATCAGGCTGGAGATGACGAGGTGGATCCAATCAGGGAGGATGAGGCCCACTTCTAGTAGCTGATCTGGAGGTGTGAACACCAAGAGAGGAGAAGCTGCTTTTGTAGTTAGCTAGCCATTCACAGTCTTTGTTTAATCCTGAGTTGATTGAGTCAAACTTGAAGATGAACTGTAGCTCAGCAGTTTCTCTTTGAAGTCTGGTCTTGAAGTTTTTTTGCTGCAGGATGGCTACCTTTAGATCTGCAATTGTGTGTCCAGGGAGACTGAAGTGTTCCCCTACAGGTTTTTGTGTATTGCCATTCCTAATATCTGATTTGTGTCCATTGATTCTTTTACGTAGGGACTGTCCAGTTTGGCTGATGTATATAGCAGAGGGGCATTGTTGGCACATGATGGCGTATATTACGTTAGTAGATGTGCAGGAGAATGAACCAGTGACGGTATGGCTGATCTGGTTAGGTCCTGTGATGGTGTTGCTGGTGTATATATGTGGGCAGAGTTGGCACCGAGGTTTGTTGCATGGATTGGTTCCTGAGTTAGAGTTACTGTGGTGCGGTGTATAGTTGCTGGTGAGAATATGCTTCAGGCTGGTGGGTTGTCTGTGGGCGAGGACTGGCCTGCCTCCCAAGGCCTGTCTCCAACACATCATTAGTGATCTACAACCCATCCTGGACAATGACCCCTCACTTTCACAGGCCTGTGAATGGCTCGCTAACTACAAAAGCAGCTTCTCCTCTCTTGGTATTCACACCTCCAGATCAGCTACTAGAAGTGGGCCTCATCCTACCTGATTGGATCCACCTCGTCATCTCCAGCCTGATTCTGGCCTGCATATTTATACCTGCCTCTGGAAATTTCCACTGCATGCATCTGATGAAGTGGGTCTTTGCCCACAAAAGCTTATGCTCCAACACTTCTGTTAGTCTATAAGGTGCCACAGGACTCCTTGGCGCTCTGGGTACAGAAGCTGATTTAGAGAAGAGGTTACAAACCACAGTTAATAGTTCCGCAATTTCCCATTTGAGTTCTTTCAGAACTCTTGGGTGAATGCCATCTGGTCCCGGTGACTTGTCTGCTGCGCTCAGGCTCTTCCCAATACAGGTCAGAGACTCCTACAGTAAAAGGGGCCTGCACCAATAGCAACCTGCCTCTGCCAGCTTGGCTGTTCCTCGGGCCTCTCTGCTGGAGCTCGCTCCGGTCCCGAGGGAGATACCCCCAGTGCCCTTGCCCCCCATTCCCCCAGCTCAGAGCTGGTTAAATGTCCTGGATCAACCCCTCAACTCTCAGCATCTCTGCCCTGACCTCCCCAGGACAGCCCATGGAACTGGCCAGCCTGTCGCAGCAGGGAGGCAAACCAAGAGTCCTTGTGGAGTACAGGCCAAGCCTATTTCAGAGTTGCCATGCAGTTTGAAATGACTGGGGGTGGGGGCGGCTGGGCCCTAGGAGTGTGTCTGCCCCGCAGGTAGGCACCCTGGCAGGCTGACTTGGGCTCGCGAGGCTCAAGTGAAGAGACTGTTGCACGGTGCTGTGGCCATTACCTCTAGGACTGATGAATAAGTGAAGAGTGAAGAGCAGTTCTACTAGCTCTTTCGCTGCGGAGTCTGGATAGCTCCTGGGATATTCAGTGGCAGCCCCACCCGGCAGAGCTGGAAATAGACGTTCCGCACTGGAATGTCAGTTCTGCGGGGAAAAGCCATTTCTCTCTGAAAAAACATCTCATTTTTGAGCAGCTCCATGCCAGAGGCCTCGGCGGGGAGGGAAGCTCCTGGTATTCAGAGACCATCCTGTGTCCTGTCAGGCTGGATCTCATTGACTTGAGCCAGGCCTCAGCGACGGCTGTCACGCTTCCCTTCCCGCAAGGACTGTCGAATGGACGCGCTGCACGGAACAGCCACTCGGAGAAGCCTGTTGAAGTCAGGGGGAACCTGCCTGGGCTCAAGCCCATAACAATCATTCCCAATGTCAACCTAAATCTCCATTGCTGAAGCCCGTTGCTTTCTGCCAGCACCGACCACTGAGAATGGCTGAGCCCTCTCCCTGGCAGGTGGCTGTAGGAAGTGGGTGAATCTATGGGACACAGGACCAGTTGGCTCTGGATATTTATGTGACACATGGGGCCTCACCTTCAACTTGTGAAGTACCCATGAACCAGTGTCCATCCTTACTAATTTGCTTGTCATTCAGAATTACCCAGCCAATGGCTCACAGTGCCTTGGGTCAGCTGATGGGTCTCTCATGACGATGGTTCTGAGTATTTGCTATTCATAATCTGTGCCGTGTGACTGGAATCTAAGTCCTGTGGGATTGTTTGTCTCCCTGCCTGGCTGATGCCTAAAGACACAAAGAGCTTTCAGTCAGCCATAAAGAGCACTTCGCCCCGACTGCCTGTCCTTGCAAAGAGGAATCCACACGAGCATGCACAACATGTTCCCTTTCCACAAACAGAAGTCTTGGAGACTACAGCTCCCAGAATGCCCCGGGAAAAAGGAGGGAAACTGCTTCTCTTCCAGGAGTGCTGAGGGCTGAGAGCAGGCGATGGGCCCCATTTTGGGGAGAGGAGCCAGGGGCTGGGGTGGGGCTCTGTCTCTGTCCAGGCCGGGAGCTGGCGCCTGCTGCTGAGAGTCTGGGGGGCGCTGCGGGAGCAGGGAGCTTGAGGGGCTGTTGGTGGCTTCCCTGGAGCCGGAGAGGGGCTGTTGCTGGCCTGGAGCTGACTGAGGCTGGCTGCCAGGAGGGGCTGCGAGTAGCTGGACTGGTCTGGGGAACTACTCGCAGGGCCAGGAGCCCAGCGGAGGCGGAGTCTGAGTCTGCGGACAGGCAGCGTGATCTGCCCAGGGAACCGGGCCCCAGAGCAGCTGGCAGTTGGTGGGGCCAGCTCCCCTCTTCAGAGGGGTTGTGGGGCTTGTAGCCTGGGCTGGGGATGCACAGAACCCGCGCAGAACTGCGGCAGCGCCAAGCATGCCCACGCACGCCAGCGTCTGGGGCTTGGCGAGCCTGAGGAGTGCACCCTCCGGGGGGGAGAGTGTAAATGCCAGCTAGCTTTGCTTCATTGAGTACTGGCACCCTGTTGGTTAATTGGTGTGATTTAGCTGCTCCCGGTGGGTTTAAAGTAGCAGTGACATTTAATCTGTTGCCCCCTCTTTCTTTCCATTGTGAAGTAAAGGTGTGTGAAGTCTGAGCACGAGATGTATGTTCTTTAGAATTGGCATCTGAGGTAGATCCAGGCCGGAGATTGCTACCAGAATGGGTTCCCAAGGCTCGCCACTGAGTGCGCACAGGGACCAGCCAGGCGGAGCCACTGCCAATTCTGAATTCTCTTAGGAGTAAGGGACTGCAGCAGAGGGGTGGCCGAGGATTCCCACCTACCCAGCTGCATCAGCAGTGGGGTTCTCAGCATCTCCTTTAATATCAACCACCTCAGGCGCCAGGCACACAGGTGGCTGCTGCCTGCTCCCGAGGAGCCCAGGGAAGCAAGGCGGGGGTTACATTGATCAAGAGCCAATTTTGACCCAAATCCTTTTGGGCCTAATTCTCCCGGCACTGGTATCAATCAGGAGCAGAGCCCCTGGGATCCATGGCCCGATGCCCATGTTAGAGAGAGGAGCTGATCTAATTTCTCTTCACTCACCTGAAACTGCTTTCACCAAGGACCTCTCCGGGCACTGCCGGGCAGTTGCTGCACCGTGGCCGTGTCCACACTGGAGACTGCTGTGCAGCAAGCGAGCACCTTGCATATCGACACCCCGGCTTGCCCACAGTAACACACCATCAGCATGAGCCTTCGGGCTCCAACTGTCACCTTGGGCTGGGCCCTCTCTCCAGCTTCCCCAGGCCACGGTCCAGTCCTGCCATTCCCACCTCCCTAGCGCTTCTCAACTTGGCCTCGTGGCCATTCAGGCTGCCAAAGCTGGTTCAGCCCTTCAGCACCTCAAACGCTGCCATCTCCTCCCCGGCCCTGACGCCAGCCCCTCAGCCCCCTTTCTACAGGGTGCTGCTCTCGGGCGCGTTACTCCGTCTCCAGCTCCTGCCCATGTGCGTCCTGCCTCTGGCCCCCTCCCCACCTCTTCTCTGGCACAGTCTGGGCCTTTCCTTTGAGGCCTCCCCCCGTCCTGCCCCTGCCCTGAAGGCCCTGCCCTGCCCATTAGCTCTACCCACTGACTCAGCCATCCAGTCCTGCCTCTGCCGTGACAGTGCTGGCTGCCTGCTGGCTCTCCCCCCACTCCCTTTGGGCTCTCCCCCAGCCACGCCAGCCCTGTCAATGTCTGTAAAGCTCCCACTTCCCCGCTTTAAACCCCTCTGCTGGGATGCCCACAGGCCAGCTCAGCCTGGCGCTCTTGCTTTACTGCTCCGCCCTGTTTACTGTTCTCTCGGCCTCCCCCGACCCTCCCATCCCATTGCCTGAGTCATCCATCCAGTGTAGGGCAGGGACCCTTTTCTCTGCTACGTCTGAGTACAGCACCCTGCACCATGGGCCCTGCTCCTCGACTGGACTTTAACAGGTCACCCGAACAGACGAGAATCGGGCCTGGCCTTTGCACAGCAGACGGTGTCTGAATCCACCTCCAAGCCCCCCTGCTCTGCCCATTCAGCTCCTGCCAGCTGACCAGCGATGGCACTATACCTCAGTCTGTGAGCTGGGGACCAGCCGGGGCAATGGCGCAGAGCCTAGGCGGCCTGGGTGAATATTTCCCAGGCGGGAGGCCGCAGTGACCAAGGTGCTGGGATAACGTCTCTGTGCTATGTGCAAAAAGGGTCTGTCGCTGCTTTCCTCCCCCCAGGGGCTGCAGGGCTAATGGGTCAGGGCCAGGAAAGCGCTTTACCCTTTGCATCCTATCTGCAGTGCGCTGTGGAAGGAAGGAGGTTGTGCGAGGAGTGACCATTGTGAGGCAGCTGTTCACTCAGAGAGAGCAAGAAGAAGAGCAGTGATCACAGTAACACACCACCCCCATGGCCTAGGCCCTCTCCTCCCGATCACAGGGAGCCCCCTGCCGCATGGGGAGTTAGGGACACGTGCCGCAGCTGTCGCTAACGGCTCGATGGGGCCATGAGTAATCTCAGTCTGACTTGTGTTGTGAGCACGCCAAGGGCTGTGAATGTGCGAGAGGGCGTGTAGAGCAGGGCACCAGCTCCAGTGGCATTAAACACAGATGTTTCCTCTTCCTTCCTTTTCTCAGCACAATCTTCTTCCCTCAGCCCCCCTGCCAGCAGCCAGGACACAGCTCGCAGCTGGTGCGGACCACGGCAGAGCCTGGTGTGGCCTAGCAGGCCAGAGGCTACACTAACCATCTAGCAAATGTTTCCAGGTACAACTGGAAAGAGCTGCTTGGATTTGCACAGGCCACGTCTTTGCCAACTTCCAGCATGTTTTACAACTGACCTGCAAAGAATGTGTGTCAGCAAGGAGGATCTGCAGCCCTGCAGAGCATAAAATACAGCTGTGTTGTTTAATAGCATCTCATCAACCAGCTCGGAATAACAGGCGAAGATGATCTCAGGGAGATAACTCTCCTGAGTGTGTTAGAAAGAACAGCTCCGCTACCTTCGCCAGTGGAAGATTCTTATAAATTCACTCGGCCTGCCATCGTTCTGCAAAGGGTCAGGAGATGTACTGACAAAAGCAGGGTGCAAATGCTTCAGAACTTGGCCACACGCTAAGCAAACCCTCTGGATAGCTTCACACGCAGATTAAAATGCCAGATGAGCCCACAGTGATGCACTTTCAATATGCTCACTAATTTATTAAGTTTATTCTTAGCAGGCCTGCAGAGCTCAGAAAGTTACATTTCTCTGTGACAAACGGTCGGCGCATTGGCTGCACAGAGTGCCAGTGCTGTGGCCGGATGGGGAACGCCGTGTGGAAAAACAGACACCAGGAATCTCATAGCTAAGGAGAAAACCCTGTTTTAAAAATCTCTATCGATTTATTAACAGGACCAACACCACCGTTACACTCCCCAAAGCCAGTGCTTCTGGCATGTAACTCCTGGCTTCCACTGAAGTGGTATCACTTCACATTCTGCTCCTCAGCATCCTGAATTCTTACTGTGCTTTGCTCTCCACATATAAACCATCCCCACTGGCCACTAGTGTCCTTCCTTGTTTTAGCAATGGTAGAACATTCACTGCAGAGAGAACCTCATTTGCTTGTACCGGGCAGAATACAACACACCCCTCCCCGCAACCCAGAACACTCAGTCTCTGTATGTTACACTGATATACCGCTCACACCTCGACAAAACACCCAATGTATGTTACACTGATATACCCCTCACAACTCGACAAAACACCCAGTGTATGTTACACTGATATACCCCTCACACCTCGACAAAACACCCAGTGTATGTTACACTGATATACCCCTCACAACTCGACAAAACACCCAGTGTATGTTACACTGATATACCCCTCACAACTCGACAAAACACCCAGTGTATGTTACACTGATATACCCCTCACACCTCGACAAAACACCCAGTGTACGTTACACTGATATACCCCTCACAACTCGACAAAACACCCAGTGTATGTTACACTGATATACCCCTCACACCTCGACAAAACACCCAATGTACGTTACACTAATATACCCCTCACAACTCGACAAAACACCCAGTGTATGTTACACTGATATACCCCTCACACCTCGACAAAACACCCAATGTACGTTACACTGATATACCCCTCACAACTCGACAAAACACCCAATGTCACGTTACACTGATATACCGCTCACACCTCGACAAAACACCCAATGTATGTTACACTAATATACCCCTCACAACTCGACAAAACACCCAATGTCACGTTACACTGATATACCCCTCACACCTCGACAAAACACCCAATGTACGTTACACTGATATACCCCTCACAACTCGACAAAACACCCAGTGTATGTTACACTGATATACCCCTCACACCTCGACAAAACACCCAATGTACGTTACACTAATATACCCCTCACACCTCGACAAAACACCCAATGTATGTTACACTGATATACCCCTCACACCTCGACAAAACACCCAATGTATGTTACCCTAACATACCCCTCACACCTCGACAAAACACCCAGTGTATGTTACATTAATATACCCCTCACACCTCGACAAAACACCCAATGTATGTTACACTAATATACCCCTCACACCTCGACAAAACACCCAATGTATGTTACACTAATATACCCCTCACACCTCGACAAAACACCCAATGTATGTTACACTAATATACCCCTCACACCTCGACAAAACACCCAATGTATGTTACACTGATATACCCCTCACAACTCGACAAAACACCCAATGTATGTTACACTAATATACTCCTCACATCCTGAACATAAGTTTGGTGTATGTTACACTAAAATAACCCTCCTGTGTTACACTAATATATTCCCTCGCATGCTGACAGAACATACGTTCAGTGTGTTACACTAAAATAACCCTCGCACCTCGACAAAACACAGTCCGTGTATGTTATACTAATATAACCCTCATACCCCCAACAGAACACATAGTCAATATATGTTACACAAATATAACCCTCACACCCTGACAGTACACATGGTGAGTGTATGTTACACTAATATAACCCTCACACCCTGACAGAACACCCAGTCATTATATGTTACAGTAATATACCTCCACACCTTAACAGAACACATATTCAGTGTATGTTACACTAGAATAACCCACCCATCCTAAGAGAACAACCAGGCAGTGTACACTGCATTCAGATAATCCTCACATCCTGACAGAACACCCCGTCAGTGTATGTTACACTAATACAGGGATTTCTAAGCTTTTTGCCTGCACGACACCATTTGAATGAAGTGTTTCCTGCCAGCCCAGCCAGCGTAGCATGGAGGACATCAGGACGACAGGATATATGACGATACCTTTATACCAATTGGTGGTACAGCCTCACCTGGTCCCTGTGAAGCACTGCTCCCCTTCTCCAAGGGGGGGGTCACAGGACAACAGGGAGATAAGTGATGGGTGACAAGGGTGATCAAAGTCCTATGCTGAGAGATTGAAAAGACTGAGATTGTTTACTTGAGGGAAGAGTCGCATCGGAAGAAGCCTGATAAAAATGCCTATAATAATGAGATATCTTGAGAAGGGAAACCAGGGACTTCTGCATGCCCTGCCCCAGCTCAGGAACAGTGGAACAATCAATGCAGTTTGAAGGACAGTAAACTCAGCCTTGGGAAAAGATACAGCTTATCACACATGGCCTCATTAAGCTGCGGAACTCACTGCCACAGGAAATCAATGAAACCAAGAACTTAGCAAGATTGAAAAAAGGTTTGGACATTTCTCTGGATAACATGAATATCCCGATTTCTCCCCCTCAGTGATACTGGCTTTGTGTCAGGGCTAATAACCCGGCTGCTTCAGGGCTTCAGCCAATGTCTCATTGCTAAAGATGATGATGAGACCTAACAAGGGGGGAGATTCTTACAGCTTCCTCTGCAGCATCTGGTCCTGGATACTGCCAGAGACAGGACACTGGGCTGCATGCGGCCTGCCAAGGCACATGGTCCTATAGGAAGTCCCCCCAAATGGAGAGAAGCAGCAGATATTTCCTTCCGACCCGACCCCAGAGCTCAGATTCCATTTTCCGTTACATTGCAAAGAGCCTAGAGGAAGGTGATCACGCCTGAGGGCAGCCTGTGCAGAGAGGCCCGGGGCCCTGTCGGAGGTGCATGGGAGTGTCCGTGGGCTTCTGGGTGCCTGCCATAAGCCTGATCCCCCCTGCTCTGCTCTGCCTGGTCTGGCGACTGGGCCGGGACCTGGTGGGCCAGCTCGCTGCACGGCTGGCTTCACTGGCCAGGCGCCTTCCTTCTGGCAGGCGGGTCGTGGCACTGGCCAGCAGGACAGGGTCACTTCAGCTCAGCATCCAGCTCAAAAATCAGCGTGAACTCAGCCCTGGGGGCCCTTGTGAGGCGTCCGGGAGGGAGGCTGTCGTGGGTGCCTGGACGCTTGCAGGCAGGCTCCCTGCTCCCCTGGCCGAGGGACCCCGCTGTATGCTCAGAGGGGCACAACTGTCCCTGCAGGCCAGGGACGGGCAGTGCTAGCTCAGCAGTGAGACGCAAAGGCAGCTTGTCCAGCCTTCTGCACAGGGACTTAGGGCAGCATTTAGCGACAGCTCTGGAACAGGGGCAATATCTCGGGTGGGCGGGGGGCTGCACATCAGCAGCAATGACTGAGGGAGGCTCTCGCAGCAGCAGGAGCAGGAGCAGGAGCAGGGCTGTGGGAGCTGGAGATCTCCGCTCCGTGGGCCTGTCATGGCGGGGGGGTTCTGGGGAGCTTTGAGCTCAAGCCCTTCCTTATAACACAGGGCAGGAAAGCACTTTCCCAGGAATGCTCCCTGAGCTGCGGCTGGGTCCCACAAGGCCCCAAGACACTGACCTGCCATGGTTACTGCCCCTGGAAAATGAGCGCTTGAGCCGAGGCAGCAAAAGCTGCTATGGGCCTGAGCTAGTTAAATTCCAGCACGGTGCAGGCTGGGATCAGAGCCCTGTGAAATCACTGGCTCCCTGGGTCTGCGTGGGCTGGGACAGGGCAGAGTGCCGGCTGGGAGCTCTGGGTCAGCGCCAGGGCAGCCCCCCAGTCCTGCTCTTTGCTCCTCTGAGTTGCAGGAAGGAGCTACAGACTGGTCAGCTGATCCTTGGGGGTGAAGGAACCCTTCTGCTGTTCACACCTTGTCGGCAATGCCTGTGGGCTTGTGTGCTAGCTCCAGGTGTCCACTTTTCAGCCTGTGACCGGTTTCCTTGGGCTGTTGGCTCCTTCCTTTCACTCTCTGTGGTCGGCCCCCCGCAGCGTGTGGCAGCGTTTGGGTTCCCGCTTTGGCGATTGACCCGCAGAGAATAATCCACTTCCCTGCATGAATTTCCAAACAAGTGCTCCTGCTACAATCCTGGAAACAGTGGGGAGGCAGGAAGGGTTTCATAAATACCCAGCAGCTGCTGAATCATCACCACTAACAGGTGATGTGAGCCCACAAATCAAGCAGGGGCTTGTATCAGCAGAAGGATCCCCAGATCAGCCCTTTAATATGCGACTAACACTAGTCTGGGATTCCTGATGACACCAGCAACAGACGCCTCCCACAAACAGAATCCTGCTTCTTCATTGGGGCTGCCCTTAGTCAGCTGCACAGAACAGACTCCGGCAGGTGAATCAAGAAGAGACCGATTTTCAGCTCTTTAGCTTCAACATGTGTGGCAGCTGCACTGACATTGCCAAATGTACACACACACGTAACACGCAGGCACACGCACACAGAGGAAGCATTCTATCTGTTGTTGCAGCTCCTACACAGGGTTGTTGTGGTTTTTAATAAGCTTTCATAGTTCATATTTAGATTCATCTTCATTGGACTTTTAAATTCCAAGAGTATCCCATAAAAGCTACAAAACAAAACACAACTCCCCTTTCTTACCCATTCCTCCCTCCAGAAGTAAGGACTTGCTTCCATGTGGGTGCATTTCCACGTGTGAGACGTACAGAGAATACATACCTTGAATGGTTAGTGACTTTTATTCCTCATGGCCTGAACAATCAGAAAACTCTCCACCGCTGCTGATCATAAAATAGGATCCACCAAGGAATAAAGAGAATAAGAAAATGGTTCTCATCATGTGAAACTCTTTGTCTAAGGACTTTCAGATAAGTACGTTCCATTCCCTGAGAACTGAAACTAAAATAGCTACATGAAGTGATGGTTACTCACAAGAATCTCACAAATTGCACATGGAGAAAAACTCTTTCTCCCCACCAACCTAGCTAAAAAGAACTGGCATGCGTGACACCCCGCTTTCCGGTGCAAAGCGGGCCACTGCCCACTGTGAGTGGCTCAGGAGATGGGTGCGGCAGCTGTACATTAACTAAACTATCAGTAACTTGCTTGGGAGATAGAGGGTCAAAGAGGACAAACTCTATGTTACCCAGAGAAATCCAAATCAGAGTTCTCCCCCCTCCCCGCAAACTGCTAAACCATCATTTGTTAGCCTTGTAAATCCGACACATCATGGATAGAAACCGCATGTTTGTTTGCCTTCTAAATCAGACCAACATCTCTTGTTCTTTCACAAAGTCTAAGTAGCATGGAATGCTTACGTGCAATCAAAGCGTGTGTGAATTACGTCCATCAGATCTGGAAGAGTGTTAGGGATTTTAGTGATCATTATAAATAATCGGGATACTCTAGAAGTAATAGGAATTGTGTGGCATAAAGAAAACAGAAAGTTGAAAGGTGTAAACTAGCACAGAACTTTGGGTTAGTAAGAGCAATTGTTTGGAGGGGAGGAAAGTCCAGTTACCAAAGTGGGCTACTATGGAAAAACAAACTTTGTAAGAGACCAAAGATAAAAAGCCTCCGATAAGAAAAGGCTGGAAGAGATTTGTTATACACCACCCCCACCTACTGCCCCTGGAAGCAGCGGAGAGCGTGGAGAAACTGAGCAGTCAGCAGTAGATGTCAGAGAGTGGAGTGTCTCCTCCAAGGAGACCGAGAAACGGGCATAGCAAATTGAGGTGTGACCCCAGGGCTGACTGAGTCCCCTGTGGGATGGATGCCTGGGTTGGCCGTGTAGAAAGGACTCTCCCCACATCCCAGCTCAGAAGTGGTGAGATTTCATTTCAGAGATCTGTGTTTCTCCTTCTGATCTTTGATATAAATACCGGTGGGTTACTGGTTGAGTCTGCAGTCTGTACCGAAGCCCCAGGTAGCCCTACTTTAGATTTGAACTATGGCTATATGCATGCCCTCCATCATAAGTCCAAGCAAGTTACCCTCTGAGAGATGTGAACCGTAACGTTAAGCAATTGCTTTTAACTCTCTGTGCTGGTCCCTTTTGGCCATTTCAATACCAGGGACCGGTGACTTAAAAGTGCCTTCCAGCCACACCTATCCATGCTCCTGCGAGAAGGCTGAGCAGTGTGCTGGGCACTGAAGAGTTGATGATCTTAAATAATGTAGTAAAAAATCTTGATGATTTGCTTTGTTCCTTGGGGTATCTCCTGATTTGAGAAATACTGTTCAAGTGAAAAATTGACCTGAAAACAACCTCGTGTACATTAGTACGTGAATGCTTGCTGCGCTCAATGAAACTAGCTAGCACCCCGCGTTGGCTCTGCCAATCAGCAAACTGGCATCCAGCTGGCACGCAGGCAACTCGAACATTAATGTGCATTCATGCTTCCACATGTGTGATCGCGAGTCGGGGTTCCTCCGATCCTGCAGCCCTGCAGCAGCAAGAACAGACTCCACCAGCCAGTAGAATAGGGAGGGTTTATTGCTTCTTCAGGACACAGCACAGCACAGACGTGACGTGGTTACAGGAGTCTGGGCCAGGATGCCTCAGCCCCCTTGAGATGGGGTCCCTACGCCCCTAGATTCCAGCCCCTTCTTAGTCTGTTTCCTTCATGGTTCCAGCCCCAGACTCCTCGCTCCCAGACCCTGCCCCCAAACCAGGTGTTTGTCTCCGCCTCCCTCCCTTTGTCTCTCCCCTGGGGAAAGAGCCTTGTTATCAGGTGTCTGGGCTAATACACACGTGGGTGAGTCAGTGGGAATCACACCCCACAGCGCAGGGGGGCACCGAGTTACAGAGCAGACAGCCCCCGACTACGTCACAACATGCCTCAGTGCTTCTGGACTGGCGCACCAAAGCTAGCATCGTGCTGACCTGTCCCCCATCAAGCCCTGGATCTCAGTTGTGAAACACAAGAATTCGCTGGCCCGCAGAGTCCTTATGAGCAATTGTATAATTGTATTGGGGAGTGGTTTTCAGGGCACATTGTGCTAAGTGCCACTGCCTGGCCTGCTAGGGCTGGTGGCTCTTGGTGACACTCTGCCTGACACGTCCCAGGAGTCTCCTGCTTATCCAAAGGCTTCCAGGTGGAATCTGTCCTGAACTAGCAGAGTGGGCGAGATGGACTGAGTGAGCTGTAGCCTTAAAACTAAAGCTGAAGGTAGCGGAGGCTGCAGGACTAACATGAATAGAGAAAGCCCTATGCTCGTGTGAGGGTCGCCATCTTGGCCAACATACCAGGCACTGGCCCAGGGCCTTCCAGAGCTAAGCCACGAGCTGTGCGGCTTGGCTAGAGCCGGAGGGGGGCTCTAGAAACACGACTGCAGCAGACTCCTGCCCTCTATGCGTGGACGAGTGGCATACGCCAGCACGAGCCTGGCACAGCTCTCCAGGGACGCGCTTGGCAAAGGGGCATGAGGGCAGAGCCAGAGCAAGTCAAAGCAGAAGAGACAATGCCCCGTCCACCAGCGTGTCACGGCTGCTGCTTCCTCGGCCTGACTCAGCTGGGAACAACCCGCCCCGGCCCTTTCTCTCTCTGGCGGTGCTGCAGGGACCTGGCCCCAGAGGTGCTACGAGAACCCGTTGGCCACCTGGGTATTTTATGGCCAACCTGCACCTCCTGCCATCTCAGAGACGCCCAGCCACGCTGCGGCACATGCTCCTGCGGTCCCACGGAGGAGCCTGTCCGCCAGCGACTGGCTGCTCCAGAGATGGCTGCCAGGGGCCCAGATCACACCCACTGGAGAGACCGAGGCTGCGTCTACACTGCAGTCGGTGTCCCGAAATCACTACTCCACGTCTGCTGAGCGCACCGTTATTTCCAAAGAGCACAGGCTCAGTGTTGTGACACCCTCTGCCCCTGCTCCACGAGGGGCCTTGCAGAACAACGATTGATTTCAAAGTCCGTGCTGTGCAGGCAGCGCCAAATTTCAAAATGTTCTGTTTGAAATACCCTTGAAATGAGCTTCGCGAGAGCTACACGGTACGCAGACTGCGGAGCTTGTCTAGAGCTCCGGGCACAGCGCAGACACCCCCGGCTGGCCCACACCTGGACACGCGAGAGGGTCTGTGGCTGTTTGCAGGGTCGGGAAGACATCAGGCGAGTGGCAGAGCAGAGGACACGTGTGCAGCTAACACATACAAAGGCCCAATCCAGGTTCCCCGGAGGGGCCAGCGACTGCGCATTCTGCTCCATGCAAAACATGCGACAGCGGCCGAGTCCTTGTCCCGGATCTGCCCTGCCGAGCTCGGAACAGATGCCAAGTGTCACAAGAGCTGCTGAGTAGCTGCACGCAGCATTCGGGTTCACCAGCTGGGGGCCCATGGCTCCTGAGGGTCCCTCCTCCCGCCCGTATAGCATGCGGGAGCTCTCCAGTGACGTGGGACAGCCCCCTGGAGCTCCACGCTGCCTGGGGGCCCTGTACACAGACAGGACACCAGAGTGGCAGGAACGAGCCCAGATGCGGCGGTGGGGCCGGGGCTACAACGCAAGGTGGAATCAGGTGGGAGACTTGCAAAAGGAACTGAGACACCTCAAAGAACCCCAGGCCCACTGCCCCCCCCCCGGGACCTGAGGTGTGAGGAGCACTGGGGTGGCGTGGACACTCCTATGGGGAGCCATGGACCTTTTCCCTCTGCACCCTCTCTGCTGAGCAGACTCCCAGGAGCTCCACACACCACCCGCGGCCTCTGAGATAAACACTCCCGCACCTGTGAGCTGCAGAAAGCTTGTGAGCATGTCACCCCAGACCGCCTAGCTCAGCTCCGAGACTGTGAGCACCCACAGGCCTCCTGCCCCAGCCGTGGAGGTTCAACGCCACCCTCCCGGGCCCTTGATGGATCCGAGGCGGAGAGAGCCCCGCAGCTCCAGCATACTCCTGACTGCCCAGAGGCACAGTGAGCTCCACTTCCCGGCTCAGTGAGGTGCAGCCTGTCCATGCCACTCCCAGCTCAGCTCCACAGGGCAAGGGAGATCAGCCTCTTGGCTCCTTCTGTCTCTCCCCTCGGTTCCTCCATAGGCAGGCATAAGATGTGTTCTCCGTGGGGGAGAACAACTGCTGGGCTAGTCCGTGGCCCTGCGAGAGCGGTGGCCGATGCCCCAGCCCAGCAGCAGCTGGAGGCAGGAACTATCTCCCCTGGATCTGCCGAGCTTGCAAGCCACAGCACACTGGGCAGGAGGGGGGACCATGGGGCTAGGATCCCCTTTCTGCCCTGTGCAGCCCTGGCATTCAGGGGCAAGGGGGGCAAAAGGGCTGAGACTAGCTCTCGGACAGAGGCTCCAGCCTGGGCCAGCCCCCTCCAGCCCAGCGCATCTACCGAGTGCTCTGCTTTGTGAACGACCAGCCCTGCTCCAAGCTCGGGGCCAGCTCAATGGCCCATGCCGGGTAAGATCAGTGCCCAGGCCATGATGGCAACGCCCAGACCCCCCGCGCTGGCCAAGGCATCTTTCCTACTGGGCCTCAGACCCTGCTCGCCCTTCGAGGCTCCCATCTCCCCAGCAGGGGCTGTCTCCGGGGACACTCGTTTGCAAGCAGCTGTTGGATAATCAGCGTGTTCAGGCCGAGTTCCAGTGGGACTCACCCGGCTCCCGGAGCGCCTGAGCAGCCCGGCCCCAGGACTGTCACTTTACAGACACGGCTAATCCCTGGCAGGAAGCAGGAAGCCCCTGGATGGCTGCAGATAAGCCCAGAGCCTCTCGGCTCGAGGTGCCCGACCGGGCCAAGTGGGGTTGGCCAAGTCTGTGGCCGAAACGACACAAGAGAAAGTGCGGCCGGGCAGGCACTAGCCTGGGCCCATTGGCCACTGAGCACAGCATGTGCCAGCATCGGCCTCTCAGGCTGGGAACGGCAGGCGCAGTTACCAGGCTCACGGTGCAATTCCCCCAGGATGTTGCGGGCTGGGAAGGTAAAGCCCAGCTTCCAAGGCCAGAAGGAACCACTGTGATCATCGAGTCTGAGCCCCTGTGGGTCCCAGTTCAGAGACCTGCCCCACAACCACCCTTTCATAAAAACATCCCAGCTTGATTTAAAAATCGCCAGGGATGGAGGGTCCACCGAAACCCTGGGTAACCTGTTCCCATGGTTAGTTACTGTCACTATTAACAACTTACCCCTTGATTCCAGTTCAAATTCCAGCCATTGGATCCTGTTAGACCCTTGTCTGCCAGAGCGAAGAGCCAATCAGGAAATATTTTTCCCCCAGGCAGGTACCAGCAGACTGTTCACATCACCCCTAACCTTCTCTTTGTTAAGCTCCGTAGACTGCGCTTGCTGTACCAAGCAGTCTAAGGCGCGGTTAGAGCATGTTGCTATTTGGCAAAACCAGCAAAGGGTCTGGTGGCCCCTTAAAGACCAACAATTTTCTTAGGGCGTAAGCTTTTGTGAGTGGCACCTCACTGGGTCAGATGTGTGGTGTGAAAGACACAGTCGGCAGGACACAGAGATGGGCGCGTGACATCGGTATTGAATTCCCTCGGGGGACATGGCCCGTGTGCATCTGGCGCGGTGAGGGGCAACTCACAAACGCTTGTGCCCCAAGAAGATTGTTAATCTGTGAGGTCTGCTGGACGCCTTGTGGGTTTTGCTGAAACGGACCAACACAGTCACCTCACTCAACAGGAGGGCAGGTTTTCTGATCTTTTCATCATTGTTGTGGGGCTTCCCTGACCCCGCTCCAATTTACCAACATCCTTCTGGAATTGTGGCCTCCAGCCCCGGGCACCGCCGCCCCGGCGCGGCAGTCTGGGCTCTCTCCTCCCAGGACGCGGCCTCCTTGGCCAGCGCTGAACTGGGCGCTCCTGCTCTCTGCCCTTTGCACCGCAGCGGAGCCCTGTGCAGAGCCCCCAGCCTGTGCCCAGCAGAGACGAGCCCCATGTAGCCTGGGGAGGGGCAGCCTGGCCATTACCCCCTGCAGGGAATGACCCTCACGTGAGCCCTGCCCACACCTGGACAGCTGGACCAAATCACCAACCTCCAAGCACCGGCTGAACTGAAGCTGCGACTCCTTGGTCGCCTCCGGCGCCAGCCCTGCGCTCTGCCCTGTGCACATGGCCCCTGCAGACCCACCCCCTGCTAGCAGCCCTGCTTCCCCAACGTGGCTTTGCAAGGCAAGGCCACAGGCACGAAGTGCTGAACCTGTGAGCTGGCTGGGAGGGACCCTCCCTCCGGTGGCGTTTGCACAGCGGGGCCCAGGCCAGGCCCACCAGACAGACAGCGACGGATCCTCACACGAAGAAGGGGAAGCGTCTGCAGGGCCGTTGTCTCGGGACAAGATCCTCACCCGACTCGGCTCGGGGATGGAGTTCCTTCCGACCCCGTTTACTAACGTATTCACCCAGCTCCATGGATGGATCTCCCGGCCGCCTCGTGCCTCGCACTGCAACTTGGTTACTCTCCAAGGACAGAAATAAAGCAGGTACATTCCGAAGCGCTGACGCGCCAAACCCTGAGCCACATGCAGCGTGCCGTGCTCCCGAGCCCACTCTCCGGGCAGGCGCGGGAGCCTAAGTTCAGTGCCTTGACCTTCCGAGCAGGCTGGGTGCCCCAGCCTGTGTCGCCTGCTCCACACCGGGCAGGGAAACAAACCTGTAGAGCACAGCGCCCCGGCGTTTGCAGCGCTGGCAGAAGTGCTGATTAACAGACCCTGGAGAATGAAGCCTCCCGGTTACCACAGATGGGATGGGGGCAGCCTCAGGCCGCCCAGAGCGCCCCTCCAGGGCCCACACTGGCCTTGGTTTCTGCCAACCATGGCATCAGAGTGTGGGCACAAAAACCTCTCGGAGATGAGTCTTGTGCAGGCCCCATTGCGCCTCCCCACCTAATCCCTCTGCATACCGGCCCCCTGCCAGTCTGACCTGGGCCCCCCTTCGCCTTCAGACACAGGCCCCACCTCCATCCTGCTAACGCCTCCACAGCTTCGCCTGCCTTCCCCAGCCAGCCTGCTATCCCGCTCCAAGCCAGAGCCCACCCGCGACACTTCCCTGCAGAGCCTCGTCCCTGCTTCCCCCACAAGCCCCTTCAGAGCGTCTGCCGGCCAGGCTGCCCTGGGCACACGGGAAACCCCCAGAGCCGGGCTCCTGCAAGATGCCCCCAGGTGCAGACAGGAACTGCGTGGGAGTGCCCAGGGAGCCAGGGAGGGATCGTGCTCGCTGGATGGGGCTGTGCGAGGCGTGAGGGTCCTGGCACAAGCGGGAGTGGCCAGAGCCGCGCTGCTGGGCAGGGGGTCGAAGGACCTGTGGCTGCAAACCTGTGGAACATTGACCGGCGCAGGCAGTGATGTGCCCGCTGCCCACGCCATTCCCGGGCCCACAGCAGGACACTGTGTCCCGCATGCAAAAGGGGAAAGGGGAGAGCCGATGACAACAGCTCAGGCTCTGGGCTGTGCGCGAGAACAGCGAGGTGGCGTGGCGGCTGTCTCTCAGCCAGGGGAAGACAGCCCAGAGCAAACACCGCTGCTCTCCGAGGCCAAGCACTGTCCAATCCGGACGCTGAAATTGGAAGCCAGACACTGCCGGCTAACAGGGAGCGTGCCGGACACTCCCAGAGGGACTGGTAGGTAGGAGGAGAGGTGCAGGGAACTGGGCTTGTTCAGTCTGCAGGGGAGGGGGGTAAAGAGCAGCCTGCAACTGCCAGAAAGGGGGTTCCAAGCAGGGTGGAGCCAGGCTGCTCTCCGAGGTGCCAGAGGACAGGACGAGGAGCCCCAGGTTGCAGCTCCAGCTGAGGAACAAAGCCGGAACTCGGATGTTTTGTCTCTCACGTTTCAATGCGAGCCTCAGACAAGTCCGCCTACAGGAGCCTGGGGCTGTGCCCTTGTGTGGCACAAAGTGGGGACCCTGCCAGAACCAACGCAGCCTATTGCATTGCATGGAGCCACCCTCCCCATCAGAATGGGGCCCAGGCGCAGACAGGGGCATGTGTGCGGCAGACCTGGCACTCGGCTTGCTTGTGGCCTCGGAGACAAGCAGGCGTCTGCACGCAGGAGAGGGCAAGAGCTGTGCCAGTGGATGGGGGAGCTGGCGGGCAGGCAGAGGGACTCTGGGACACCCAAATCCAGCCACACTGCAGGGGAGCCAGTAGAAGAGGGCGCAGCCCAGGGGTGCTTTTGGGGCCACCCCGACATTTGCCTGAGCACCCGTGTAGCCCCCCGCCCAGCACAAGATCAGATGGAAGTGGGGCATGCTCTGCTACTGTCCCCCTTCCCTCTGCCCTGCTGCCGGCTCCCCGTCCGAGCTGGGTGGCTGGAGCATGGCGGGGTGGAGGCGAGGGCGGCATGGTCTGGCGCTGCCCCCCTTCTGCAGCTCGGCCCCGCCCAGCCACTTTCCTCCCTGCCCTGCTCGCCCACCCTACGTAGCCCTTGTGAGGCGTTGCTACCGAGAGGCTGCTGGGATGGGCTTTCCACAAGCGCTGCCACCCCTCAGCCATCGAGTCTGGCACCCGGAGAGAGCCATCACCACGTGCTTCTGGCCTGAGCAGGGGGGACCAGTCGCTCTGCAGCCAGCCCCTTGCAACACGAGACAAAGCCGCTGCCAAGTGCCCGGCTTGCGGAGCGCCTCCCTGGGAGCTGCTCCAGCGTCTGTGGGGTGCAGTGCGAGCCCCGGGGCTCCCACGTACTCTGAGCAGCAGCCCTCCCGAGACGGGACACCATGCTGCTGCCAAGAGCGTGCAGCCAGCCCCTGCCAGTGCCCATGGCCCACAGCCCACCCCTCTGGGAGGCCGTCTCCCATGGCGGGGCGTCAAGTAACTCTCCTGACAGCGGTCACAAAGCAAAGGCCAGATGCTTGCAGACCCCCTGGATTTGCATCACCCTCCTTCCTTTCCAAACCCGGTCCGAGTCCCTCAGTGCTTCATTAGTGCAAATTCTCCAAGCTCAGCTGGACGTGTCTGGGAGCCTGACTTAGCCAGCTCTTTACATCTGCAGAATACAAGTTACTCTGCAGCCCCGACTGCTGCCAAATCCCCACATGCTCCATGTGGGGATACACTTCATCCAGCATCCAGCATGCACCAGGTGCACCGGCCAGCAAAGCCCTCGCTGGAGTAGCCAAGAGAACCGCGCTCTCTGCCTCGCTAGGCTGCTGTGCCAGAGCTCAGAGCGGCAGGCGCGATGTGCACCACAGCCACCCGCGCAGCGGGAAGAGCAGAGAGCTGATTAAGTATGAAACATAAATTACCTGCAGGCTTCTCGGCTGAGCTACAGCCTCCTGGCCGAGGTGCTGGGACTGACTCCTCGCTTTCTCCGGGGCTTATGGCGGCTCTAGCGGGAGCCGGGAGGGGGTTTAAACGTGGAGCAGAGCAGGAGCTGGTTTAAAATAGAGCGCAAGGAGCTGGTGTGAGTGGAATTGGACAAACGCGGGAAGCGGCTTTTCCAATAAAAAGTTAACTTCTTGCAGCCCACAGTGCGGTCAGGGGAGGCCCAGGGCTCGCCGGGGCAGGTTCTCCACGGCTGGAGGGGGCTCCTGGTGGCCTTTACCTTGCTGAGCTGCCCCGCAGGTGAGGGATGGGGGCGGTGTCCCGGCTCGCAGGGAGAACCAGAGATTTGTCTCATTAGACCCAAGGGGCACATGTCCTGTGCACAGCAGATGGTGGCCTTGGAGCTGCAATCCCCATGGACAGCACCCTGCGACAGCCAGCCCCAGCACCGGAGCTCCCTGCGCCCCGCCGGGGGCAAGCCAGGCAGGCTGGAGCAGCCTCCCGGAGCACTGCCAGCTCTCCCAGCGCGGGAAGAGTTAAGGAGGAGGAGGAGCCTCCTCCCCTGCACTCCGATAACAGCAGTAGCTGCGGCGTTCCCTTCCGACGGGGCCCGGGGCTCGGCCCCGCGTTACTTTCCAAATCGGGCTCCAAACAGCTCCAGCTGCCAGCTCCGCACCCCCTCCAGTCCCACCCTGAGCCGCTCTCCCCTTGCACCAGGCTCTTGTCAGCAAGCTGCTTCCGAGCCCCCTGGAGCCGGCGTCTGCCCAGCCCCCAGCCCCCAGCCAGGCGCCACTTTGTGCGGGGGCAGCAGACACACCCTTTCCCCGGCCGGGTCTGGGAGGCCAGGTGTGTCTCCAGTGGGCTGGGCTGGCTGCACTAGGCCCAGGGCCCGGCTCTGCTGCCCAGACTGACGCGGGTCGCTGGGTGTGTGCACTGGGCGCCTCTGGAACATCTCCCAGGCTGCTCTCTGCCACCCCGCAGGTGCCTGGGGGCCGCCGGGGGGAGCTGCTAGCCCAGTAAGTGGCCACTGGGAGTGAGAGACTAGCACCTCCTGGCCCTGCGCAGAGGAACGTGTCTCACAGCGAGCTCTGCTTCTCCGTCCGCCAGTTCCCTCCCCACGGAGCTCACCCGGGGTGCTGGGGCCGCGGCAGCCCGGATCCCCAGCCGCCCGGGGCGGGAGCCCGGCCCCGCCGCCCATGGTGGCCCCAGCCCTCCAGCAGCGCCAGGAAGATTGGGCGGGGCTTCGGCTCCAAGGCTGCCCGGATCCGTCCGCGGGAGGGGGGGGCCTGGTGGAAGGGGCCCGGCTGGGTCTGCATGCCACACTGGCGGGCACCCGGCATCCTGGCCGGGGGGTTGGTGGAAGGCGTCTCCCCGGCCTTTTCGTTGATTTTGTTCAAGGCAGGTTTGGCCAGGGCACTGAACCCAGAGCTGGTGGGTAACAGGTGGTTGCTGCATTCACCCCTCCCCCCCATGCTGGGGGGCTTTGGGAGGCATCCTGCTTCAGGGCAGCACAATGTGCCCCCTTCTCTGGCTGGGCTGTGCCTGCGAGGGCTTCACCGCTCGTGTGGAGAACAGCAGGGACATGGGAATCGAGCCCAACTGCACCAGTCCTCATTCCAGGGGCATCGGCGAGAGCAGGGCAGAAATGCCCTCCCTCCCCCTCCGGGCACAGCACGGCAACACTGGGCCTTGGCACCGTCCTCACCGGGCACGGCCCCGAACCCCCGGCAAACGCCCTCCCTCCCCCCCGCTGCACATGCCGGGCAACCAGGCTTGGCTCCAGGCCAGCTGCTGCTGGAGATGCATTTTGAAAAGCCCCCAGAATTGGGGGTTCTTTGCTGGGTCATGTCCTCACAACCATGCGCGCTGCAAAGCGAGCCCTTTGCAACGGGTCCGGGAGTCACCCGGCTCCAGGGGCGGCACTCGAACAGCTGGGGAACGTGTGATGAAATCCCCAGAGCTGGCCATGCGGCCTATATGGGGCAGCCTAAGCGGCTCGGGGCTTGGCGCTGGCTCCCCCAGGACAGGTTCTGCCTTGGGGAGGGGCTCGCAGCAGCCAGACCCATGTACTAAGGACCCTCTGGCACCCCTGTTCCCACATGCACAAGGAGCTGCCACTGCTTGACCCCCGTCTCCCTCTTCCATGCGGCTTACAAGGGGCAGCTCTGCCCTCGATGGCACAGGGCCATCAAGGCCTGCCTTGGCTTGAAACCCCCGTCCCTCTCCATGCGGCTTACAAGGGGCAGCTCTGCCCTCGATGGCACAGGGCCATCGGGCCCCAGGCTTGGCAGGAAACCAGCCCGAGGAACTCCGCGCTGGGGGAGGGAATACGCCTCTCCCCCGCCAGCTGGCGCGCTGCCCCGTGCTGCGAGCTGAACCCCACTTCCTCCCAGCGACAGCAGGGGGGCTGTGAGGGAATCAGCGAGGGCTTGGGCAGCTCCTCCCCCTCGCCCATCACCCTGGCATTGGGGAGCCTCAGAGTGTCTGGATGGGGGGGTGACACAGCAGGGAGCTGCAGGCAGATCTAGCCAGGGCCCTCTGCAAGCTGTGAGCTCCCGCACCAGGCAGGGCCCCGAGAAAGGCAGAAGGGGGCATGGCCCAGCTCTGGCGGGAGCAGCATTCCCTCCTGCAGGCAGCCCAGCCCCCAGTGAGCGCGACAGGGCACCTGGGCTCTGGCTCTCTTTACCCCACGCACAGCAGAGACTAGGTGGGTTCCACATGGCCAGGCATTGCCCCCAGGGTCTTGCCCCCTGCCCCATGCCCATGGGCCCCTGCACTGCCCTGGACACACCCAGCCTCGGCCTCCTGTTTCCCCATCACAGGAGCCAACCCTGCCTCAGTGGAAAGAGCTACACGGGGCCGCTCCTTTGCTCTTTCCTGCCTTATCGCGGCTCAGCCAGCCGGCAGCGTGGCTCGGGGGCCGGGGCCGGGCACTGCGGATACAGCCAGCAGAGAGCTCCCGGAGCTATTCTTAGGAAAGGGAAAGTTTACACAAGATGCTGAAGCTTTAAACCCAGGCACCATAAATAGTCTATTTTTCAAGGGCTCCGAGGCAGTTGTAGGCTGGGAGCCAGGGCCGAAATTTGGCAACTGTCGTTGTTTAATGATTAATTAAAATGAGGTAACAAAGCGAGACGTATCTATTAAGAAGGGTATTTGCAGCGTCAGGGGAGGATTCCAAAGGGCTGACTTTTCCCCCTTTAATCTGCAGACTTCTTGTTAGGAAAACAAGCTCTTCCTCTGCCGTGGGCGTAGCGCAGCCCTACCCAGCCCCGTCGCCTCTGGCACTGGGAGCAGAGTGGCTCTCGGACTCAGCTTTATCTTTATTGGTCTTTTCCTCTAAACAAAACGAAACCTCCACTTCAAGATTTTTCCAGCTTAAAATTTTTATTAGACTTTTAAGTAAACGCCGGTGTGAACCCCTTGGCTGCCAGCGCCCCTCTGAAGCGGCGCGGCCGCGAGGCAGAGCAGCCCAGCCATGTGCTCTGCGTGTGCTGGTTCTGCCCACTGCACATGCCGGGGTCAAAGGGCAGCTCGTTAGCAGCTCTGCACGTCCTTCTTTGCACAGCAAAGGAGCTAGCACTGGCAGCAGGGAGCGAAGAGCAGCTGACAGGCCCCAGCGTGGCCCAGCCCAGCTCCACGGGAGATCGGGGTGGGGCGCTGGGTCACCAGGGGGCATGGCGTGCTATGGGGAAGGCAGCAGCCCATGCCTGGCATTCCCTGCTGACCCGTGGTGACTCCAGGTCTGCCTGGTGCGAAGGCAGGCTGTCTTGTGCAGTAAGGACCAGTCCAAAATGGGAGCCAAAGTCCGTGCTCTCCTGGGCTCCCTTGGGTTCAGGAACCTAAAGGAAAAGTGGATTGGAGCTCGGGCCACATCCTGCCCCTAGATGGGGCAGACCAGCTCCTGCTGGGGCAATGGGAAGGCACAATTAGCCCCATGGGACTTCCATGCACCTGGCGTGGGACAAGCTCTTGGCCAGCATGGGGTTAATGTGTGTGGGCAGCTGGGAGGAAGCTCCGGGAGAGCGTCTAGCAGGTTCACCCTCCCCAGGGCTCCGTGGCGTAGCCACATGGGAAAGCACCCAAGTATGAGGAAAAGGGAAAAACATCCCCAAATAGTTTAGTCTTGTTTCCTGTGCGGAGGCTCCCAGACAGGGTGGGAGTCTCTGCTTGTGTCTGAGCTCCAATCCCAGGGAAGAGAGAAGTGGCTTTGGAGCCCCGAGTTGGGGAGGATTAGGCGCGGCCCCGCCGTCCGTCGGGGCAGCCAGGCCAGACACCGCGGCCCACAAGGCCCTGAGGAAGAGGAAGGAATTAGCCGAGGAACAGCCTTTGCGAGCCGTCTGTACGCAGAGTGCCAGCTGCACGGGCTGGCGGGCTGGCGCGGGAAGGGTCTGCTGTCTAGCGGCTGCTCTGCAGCAGGGCTGGGAGACTAAGTGGCCTGGGCTTGGCCATGGGGCACAAGTGATGAGACTGGCTAACAGTGCCCAGGACACGGAGCCCTCCCGGGAGCTCCAGGGACACCACAGGGCTGGACACCTGGCTCCCCCCTTGGTTGCAGACAGGCAAACGTGACCAGCACCACGCAGCTGCCTGAGGGCAGAGCCCAGGGCACAGGCCTGCATGGACCAGACGCTGACCCAGGCCCCTCTGCCCCAGTGGCGGCGCTTTGCCCGGGGGCTGGCTGCTCTCAGGCACGACTCTTGGCCCGGGGTGGTGTGTGGAGCTGATAGCCCTGCGAGGTCCCAGTGTGGAGGGCTCTTGGACCCAGTGGGCCACGCAGTGGCTGGCAGCCCTAAAGATAGTGGGTGTGCGTAGGGTTACCAGATGGTTTAACCAAAAATACCGAGCACCCCTCCCCCCCCAAAAAAACACGCAGGAAAAAATTCTGTTGAGGGGGAAAAAAGGGGGGGGGGAACCAAAGTTGTTAAGCAAAAAAAAAAAAATAAATAAAAAGGACTCCAAGAGTTATTAAGCAAAAGATAAAAAGTAAAAAATGAAATAACAAAACAGCATGGCCCCTTTCAGAGCCTGCAGAGTCAGACTAGGGATAGGAACAGGGGAGAAGTTGAGCACTAAGACCCAGGGAAGGCATTGCTTCCTCTTGGTCTTTAGGCTTTTTGCCTGTGGCCATTTTGTTTTTGTGATCAAGCCAAAATGCAGCTTCCCTGCAGAACCAGGTAAGCATGGGGTTCCAGGGGCAGAGGCCTGGGGGCTCAGGGATCTGTGGGGGGAGGCCGGGGGCTGGGCCCAGTTGCTGAGTGTGTCGTAGGGTTGCCAGGTGTCTGGTATTTTCGCCTCCTGGCTGGGAAAAAAAAAATCAGAAAGTCCTGGACATTTTAGGTGTCCGGTATTTTCTGAATTTTTTTACCGGACAGCAGGTGAAAATACCGGACTGTCCGGGCAAATACCGGACTGTCCGGGTCAATACCGGACACCTGGCAACCCTAGGTGTGCGTGGCGGCTCTGCATGTGACCCCGGGGAGGGGGCAGGGGCTCTCTCCTCCCTTCCCGTGTGGCAGCTGGGGCATGAGTCCCGGGGGCGCCTGGCTCTGATGGATGGCAGGTCTGGCTGGGGTGTGACTGCGAGCAGGGGAGAGGGGAGCTGCCCCGGGGTGCTGCTTCCTGCACCCGTGCCACCCCCGCACTGCCCCGGGGCCCGTGCAGCACAGCGAGGGGTGGGAGGGAGCCACAGGCCAGGGCATTGGGCCAGCACCAGCGCGAGCCACTGCAGGGCTCCTGGCCGCACTCCCACCCCCTCGCTCCCACACTCGCCCTCCCTCAGGGCAGGCCCAGGGTCGTGCTGGGCCTTCTTCCTGGGCAGGAGCAGCAGCAGCTGGTGGGTCACAATGGAGAAGGCCCCAAGAGCTGGGCTGGAAGAAAGGGGGCTGGAACGGAAGCAGGACCCACGGGGCTGGGTGTCCGCAGGAGCCAGCCATGGAACCTGGGAGCCCCAGGGCCTGGAGGGGCAGGGCTGCCGGAGACAGAGCCACAGGAAGCAAGGCTGGCCTGGGCTGCACCCCCCACACACATCAGCTGCCCGTCAGCGGGGAGCAGCCTGCTTGCTGGCAGGGCTGGAGTCTGCTTGGCACCGGCGCCGGAGGTCAGGGGGTGGAACACTGCGAGCTGGAGGGAAGGAAAGGCAGGGGCAGGGGACGAGGTTCGGCGTCACTGAGAAGGATGGGTCAGAGCAGCTGTTTGCTGGGACAGCCAGTCCAGGGGCCAGGCCAGGCAGGCTGTGCCCACAGCTCCCCATGGCACAGCAGCCACCGCCCAGGACAGGCCCGGCTGGTGGGGAGAACGAGGCACTGGGCCCCCATCAGTGGGGCTGTGCTGATCCCCAAGGGCCCTGGGCTCTCATCTCTCTAGAGGCGCCAGTGACTCCTACAGAGCCGGGGGGGAAGGGGTCAGATGCCCCCTGTCTGGGTCAGGTGGATATGGGGATGTGGGCGCCACCCCCCATGGGCCCTCATTCCCCACTCCTGGATCTGGGGATCTGCATGTGTAGCTCAGGAGCTGGTGGGCGGCGAGCATGGGGGACAGGCTGGTGCCCGCATGGCCGAGGCTCCGGTAGAACAAGGGGTAAATGCTGCGGCCCAGAGGCCTACAAGGAACCGGGACCGGCTCGGTGCCAAGCAGCCCCCACTCCAGGGCACAGACTGCCCAGCATCACGCCTTGCCAGCTGGCCTGCCTGGCTGGCCCAGGGTGAGGTCATGGGCAGAGCAGGATGTTTTCAGACCACACCTGCCGGCTTTGCAGCCCCTGGCGGGAGGGAGTGCAGGCCACTGGCTGTGGCGCTGGAGCCCTTTTAATAATGGGGGTGCGGCGAGCCAGCCCATGTGCCCGTCAGCACCCCGCAGCTGGGCTGGGAGCAGTGCCGTGTCTCCGGGAGGGTGCACCTGGAAGAGGTAAGGGTGCCAAGGCTGGGGCAGACACAGGGCCAGAGCCCAGCCTGGGAGCAGCACCCCAAGAGCAGAGCTGGTCCCGTGAGGTCCAGAGAGACTGGAAGGCTGTTGCCATTTGAGATGACTGTGCAGATACGACCACGGCTGACGAAGGGGGCGGCTGACGCCACTGCTGGCAGCGTGGTGGACAATGCAGCATGCAGAACCCTCCGGCTCATTTAGGGAGCTGGGCCCGTTCGAACATGAGATTTTCAAACTGCCGAAAGCGAAGTCAGGAATGCAGCCAGCCTGCAGCCTGGGAAGCCAGGACTCTGCAGCGGAGCCAGGGATCAACCGCCGAGCTCCCAGTGCCGTGCTGCAGCCAAAAACGGGGAACAGGATCCTTGGATGGACCGAGAAGGAGGGAGGTGATTTGACCTCTGTGTACCACACTGGTGAGACTGGCACTGGAATGCCCAGCCAGTTCTTGTTGTGCAAGAACTCAGGGCTCCAAAGAACCCAAGAACCACAGGAGGAGCACAGGGGAACCAAGGTTGTTCCATCTGCCACTGCTTTCAACATTCAATAGCTCCGGGTTTAAAAATGGCAGCAGAAATAAAGGCAAGACAACACCGAAACACTTTCATTTAAAGAAGAGTGGGCCGACATTGTTCTGTTTTGCCACAACACTCAAAAAGTAGATGACTGTGTTGAATTTGTGCAGAGACCATGGCTGCTGTTAAAAGTGGGAACATCAAATGGCACCACAAAATGAAGCACATGGATTTTGACCACAAATATCCACTGGGCTCCCGTTTAAGACCAGGAAAGATTGCTTCATTAAAGGGTGCATATTTTCAGAGCATAAATATTATTTCAAAGGCTTCTTGTGCTCAGGGAAAGGCAACGGAAGCTTCATTGAGGTGTGTATGGGTAATTGCAAAACTCGGGAAACCTTTTCCAGATGTGGACATTAGAAAGCAGTGTACGGTTACTACTGCCCAAACACGTTTTGCAGAGAAGACATGCACTGCTGCTGCCTCCAGCCAACGGCTGCTCTCAGACACAACAGCGATTAGGCACATTGAGGTGATGGCACAGGACGTTTTCACGCAGTTGTGAGAGAAACTGAAAATTGGAAAATTGTCTGTGGCAGTGGACAAATCCTGAGATATCAGGGGCACCATGCAGCTAGCATTGTAAGGCCACTTGATAATGGAGAGAAATTTGGAGAGTTGCTGCCCCAGAACAGTTGCACAATGGGAGGATTTGTTTAATTCTCTCCAAACTGTTTTGTCTAATAAAGTTCTTGAACAAACAGACTCACAGACGGACAGATGCACAAACTCTCTAAAAATGAAGGTTTTGCTATCACTCAGATTGTGCCAGTCACAGCAGATGATGTTCCCGCCGTGACTGGCACTCCCCAAGGGCTGTGAGGGACTGGAAGATCCAAACCCCAGTAAGATGGTCTTGTCACTGTGCAATCCACTAAGCCATGCTTTGTGCAAAGCTTAGCGAGGAGCAGGCTCCTGTAATGTCAAAGGTAATTGAACTTGTCAGCTTCCTCGGGTCCAAGTCATCACTGCCACACAGACGGGTCAGAAGCTCCCTTTCAGAAGTGTTTGCTGAGGAGTAGCTGTTGACTCATAATGACATCCGCAGGCTGAGAAGAGGGCAAGTACTAGAAGGCTGTGGGAAATTCAAGTTCACATGGAAGAATATCTACATCACATTCCAGGGGAAAAGGCAGAAGAGCTACATGCATTTTTGAAGGATGCCACAAACATGAGCACCCTGGCTTTCCTTGTTGATTTAAAAGGCTGTTTAAATGATTTCTACTTAAGGGTGCAAGAGTGAAATCACAGCGTAGTGAATCTCCACAACAGTGTCACATCATTCCAAAACAAACTAACTCTTCAAAAATCTCAGAGGGGGCGCCATATTAGTCTGTAACATTAAAAACAAGTGGTCCTGTGGCACATTAGAGATTAACCAAAATATATAGAATCATGAGCTGTCGTGGGCAAAACCCACTTAATCAGATGAATTGGAGTGGAAATAACAAAATCATATATATATATATATATATATATATATATATATAAATAAACAGCAGAAGTACATGTCAATAGTAGGACCCATGTTAATGAGGCTAATTAAGAGAGCTGAATATATCCCATACACAGCTTTTGATGTGGAAATGCAGATGTTAATGGCAGGGGAAATTGACAGCAGCCTTTACCCAGCCAATGCTCTACACCCCACATTACTGATGGAGCAGAGGGACCATTCTGGAGATGCCACTATATGCCAAATCTTTTTCCATGTGTCATCCTAGAGCATATGGGTTTTTGCCTGTAAGTAAATCTGGATACTTGCGGTCCAAGTAAAATATTCCCCTACCCATCTAATGACTGCCTGATCAGCTCTTATTACATGTTTTAATGGGTAAGTTTTAAGTATTTAATATTGAATGTGATTGTTACAGGTTTAATTGCTATACTGGTAGATGTAACAGATATTATGCTATATGCCTGTTAGTTATATTGCTACAAGTCACTTTCTTTTAAACTGTAATAGCAATGTTTGTTATTTGATTGTATTTTACCCCATCTCTCCTCTTTTATTGCAACTTCACGTCTAAATAAATATTTTTGTTTTAGAAGAGCATATTGCCTGATGCCCAATCTTGATCAGAGGGCTGTATCCATGCATGTCTTTCAGGGGGAAAATTAGCTAACCTTTAATTAGTGGCTTTACCCTGGAAAATCCATAGGACAGGCCACAACCTTGAATACCAGAACAACATACATTTAGGAATGAAAGGGTTTTAAATTAAAAAGCAGCAATGGTGGCAGTTGTGTTTAAATCTTCTGGAAACTGGGACATGACTTCCCTAGACTCTACTCTTTGCCCTTCCTCCTCTGGAAAGCCTACTGGCCTTGGTGGTACTGGGTCATGCATAAGTGGAATATGCTTCTCTCTGGGCTCTTCCCTGCCATTCCTGAGCCCCCAGGAGGTCCCCATGTCAAGCTCTGTGGCTATTGTGTGGCTTTCGCCTGCCTTCCTCTCCCTCCTCTGCTACTCTTGCTTCTCACATTGGCCTGCACAGTTAACTTTCATTAGCAGCTTGAAGGGCCCCAAGCCACCAAAGCTCTTTATATTGTTCTCTATCTATACTGCAATCCCTTCCTTCAGTAAAACCCAAACCTATGGGAGACAATAGACAATCGCTATCTTATACAGCCTCTGTGTTAGCAATTAATAGGAGTATCAGTGTCACGTGGGGAAAAGTCTCACTTATCTACTCTCCTTGGCCATGCAGGGTGCCTCTCTTGGTATTGCTTTTCACAGGATCTGACCAAACTCTGCATTACTGTGTGCGATTTAAGCAGTGATGGCCCTGCTGGCCCTTTCAAGCCTGGTGCAACATCTGGCCCTTTGATTTCCTTAACAACTCCCTAAGCTGGAGCCAATTACAATAAGTGATCTCCACCTGCTGAAAGATGAAGCAGCGAAGTTAGACCGCAGCTGAGCATTAGATCACAGACATGCAAAGGCCTGAGCACTTGGATTCCAGACAGCTCCTCTGCCAGGTGCTCTGCTCTCTGCTCTGTACACAACGTAGTGCAGTGGTGGGCCACCTGCAGAGGGCCACCTGCGGCCCATGAGGGTTCTGTGTGCTGCCCATGTGCAGGGTTGTCAGATTTTGCTGGTTTCCATCCATATCATGTTTTTCCAACTGGTGTTAAGTGACACACACATAAAGCCAGGGCCCATGACGTGAGGCGCTGATTGCACCCAACACTGACTGTGAGCGGTGCACGCCCTCTGCATCCAATCATGGCCAATTGTTACACGGGTCAGTCAGCACCCCCTGCAAATTATAGATATGTAAGTGCAGTGAGCAAACTACCCTGTCCTGGCAGACGGTATTGGCTACCGCAATCTTGCGGCCCACTGAGATGGAGGGCCACTTGTGCAGCCCACTCACTAGCCTCGAGGGATGGCCATTGCCCATCTCCACAGCCCAGCACTAGGCCAGGTAGCACATGCCCTGCCTGCTTGCTAAATGCCTGCACAAGCCAGAAAGGCAATGGCCGTCACAGAGCAAGACACCCAATACCATGAAATATAGCCCATGGAAACAGAGTGAAAAGCTTCCACTACAGAAAAGGATTAAAGCCATTTGTTATACACCACCACCATCTACTGGGCACCAGTGGAAGCAGCAGAGAAACTAAGAGGACCTGCTTGGCCCAGGTTCACTAGGAATAAGAGGGTATATGAGCCCTGAAATGAGGGTATATAAAACTCTGGGGATGTGTGCATGGGCGAAGAGGCTGGATTCAACACAAAAAGCTGTGTGACTGAAACCCAGCCCAGCCTTTTGGACAGGACTCTGCCCCCAGGCTTTCATGTCAAAGGTTGTATTTCCCCTTCTGCTCGTCAGCATAAATAACTGGAGATCTTGCTCAGTCTGCATTCTCTCTAGAGACTCAAGTGACCATGTGAGATCAGAGGTTTCAAACTCCTGGCCCATGTGCCATCCCTGGCCCAAGCCATGGCACAATCTGATCCACAACTCCCAGCAAGGCAGGCAGTCTGTTACTGACCCCCAAACCTCACCCCTTCCCCATCCTCTCCCCCTCACGGTACCCTATCCCTCAAAGACACGGCTTCGGTGAACACCAGAGGGTGGGGTGTAGCGAAACCCCTCCCCACTTTTAACATTTTACACTTGTCCCTGGGACCAAATCCAGTCAAAGTAGCAATCAAGTCTTCAAAGCGCCCCAAGGACAAGCAGGAGTGCGATAAATGCATTAGGGACTAAAGCATTAAGAACTGTCCATCAGAAGTAAATGTATTCAGAGTTCTTGGCGATCCGTCTTAATCTTTGATAGAATTACTGCGCCGCCATGTCAGCCTTCGCGCCGCTGGCAGCACTGGGGCATGGGGCACGCTGCGGGGGGCGCCGCGCCCGTCGCAGAGGGGGGTGCTGGGCAAACGGACAAACTGGCACTTGATTAAAGATGAGCTCCTGCTCGGAGGGGAGAATCGCGCTGCCTGGGGAGAGGCTGCGCCAGCAGGAAGCCGAGGCCCCGGGCTGGGGCCAGAACCTCAGGGGTCAGCTGTTCGGCTGCATAATCCCACTGCCCTGGCAAAGCCATCAATCGCCCCCTCCCCCCCCCCCGCAGCCTGGCCCCGCCCCTGCCTCAGCTCCCCTGACACCCCCCCCGGCAGCCTGGCCCCGCCCCTGCCTCAGCTCCCCTGACACCCCCCCCCCCGGCAGCCTGGCCCCGCCCCTGCCTCAGCTCCCCTGACACCCCCCCCCCCCGCAGCCTGGCCCCGCCCCTGCCTCAGCTCCCTGACACCCCCCCCGGCAGCCTGGCCCCGCCCCTGCCTCAGCTCCCCTGACACCCCCCCCCCCGGCAGCCTGGCCCCGCCCCTGCCTCAGCTCCCCTGACACCCCCCCCCCCCGGCAGCCTGGCCCCGCCCCTGCCTCAGCTCCCCTGACACCCCCCCCCCCCGGCAGCCTGGCCCCGCCCCTGCCTCAGCTCCCCTGACACCCCCCCCCCCCCCGGCAGCCTGGCCCCGCCCCTGCCTCAGCTCCCCTGACACCCGCCCCCCCGGCAGCCTGGCCCCGCCCCTGCCTCAGCTCCCCTGACACCCCCCCCCCCCCCCGGCAGCCTAGCCCCGCTACCACGAGCCGCAGGCCCCACCCCTGCCTCAGTCACTTTGACAGGAGCCCACGCCCTCCCCGCTAGCGCGTCTTATTGGACAGCCTGTGTCACATGACACACACACGCCGTAGGCCCGGAAATCCGGTTCATTGCGATGAGAAACACAGGGACGCTGAATTCTCATTAGCTACTGGGTGTCACGTGCCGGAAATGGGCGGGGCTTGTCCTGTTGCTCGAGTCTCTTGCGCAGCGGTGTCACGTGAGAGGGGACCTTGACTCTGACGCCAAATGTTGATTGGCCGCCGGGGCGCGACGGATGTTACGCAATTGGTCCGCGCGCGTCACATGTGGCGGCTGGGCTGAATGTGGCGCTGGTGGCTCAGGCTGCGGCCGGGCTGCCGCTGGGACGCGCCGCCCCGCGCCATGTCCTGGCTGCCCCCTGCGCCGCGCCGGCCCCGGCCGCCCAAGGACCCGCTGCGGCATCTGCGCACGCGCGAGAAGCGGCGGGGCTCGGAGCAGGCCGCGCCCGGACCCAGCGTGGTCCATGTGCAGGTGGCGGCGGCCGGGAGCCGGGAGGCGGGCGCCGCGCTCTACGTCTTCTCCGACTACAACCGGTCAGCGCCCCCCCCGGTCCCCACCTTCCTGCCGCCCCCCCCCCTCGGGCCCAGCCCCGTGCCCCCCCCCACCTTCCTGCCGGCCCCCCCCGCCCTCGGGCCCAGCACAGGGCCCCCCCCCCACTTCCTGCCGGCCCCCCCCCCTCGGGCCCAGCCCCGGGGCGCCCCCCCCACCTTCCTGCCGCCCCCCCCCCTCGGGCCCAGCCCCGGGCGCCCCCCCCACCTTCCTGCCGGCCCCCCCCCTCGGGCCCAGCCCCGGGGCGCCCCCCCACCTTCCTGCCGGCCCCCCCCCCCGGGCCCCCCCCATTCCTGCCGGCCCCTCCCCCCCTCGGACCCAGCCCCGGGCCCCCCCCACCTTCCTGCCGGCCCCCCCCCTCGGGCCCAGCCCCGGGGCCCCCCCCACCTTCCTGCCGGCCCCCCCCGGCCCAGCCCCGTGCCCCCCCCCACCTTCCTGCCGGCCCCCCCCCGCCCTCGGGCCCAGCCCCGTGCCCCCCCCCCACCTTCCTGCCGGCCCCCCGTGCCCTCGGGCCCAGCCCCGGGCCCCCCCCCCACCTTCCTGCCGGCTCCCCCCGCCCTCGGGCCCAGCCCCGGGCCCCCCCCCACCTTCCTGCCGGCTCCCCCCGCCCTCGGGCCCAGCCCCGTGCCCCCCCCCCCCACCTTCCTGCCGGCCCCCCCCCCTGCCCTCGGGCCCAGCCCCGGGCCCCCCCCCCACCTTCCTGCCGGCCCCCCCCCGCCCTCGGGCCCAGCCCCGGGCCCCCCCCCCACCTTCCTGCCGGCTCCCCCCCTGCCCTCGGGCCCAGCCCGGGCCCCCCCCCCCCCCCCCCCGCCCTCGGGCCCAGCCCCGGGCCCCCCCCCCCACCTTCCTGCCGGCTCCCCCCCGCCCTCGGGCCCAGCCCCGGCCCCCCCCCCCACCTTCCTGCCGGCTCCCCCCGCCCTCGGGCCCAGCCCCGGGCCCCCCCCCACCTTCCTGCCGGCTCCCCCCGCCCTCGGGCCCAGCCCCGGGCCCCCCCCCCCACCTTCCTGCCGGCTCCCCCCCGCCCTCGGGCCCAGCCCCGGGCCCCCCCCCACCTTCCTGCCGGCCCCCCCCCCTGCCCTCGGGCCCAGCCCCGGGCCCCCCCCCACCTTCCTGCCGGCCCCCCCCCCGCCCTCGGGCCCAGCCCCGGCCCCCCCCCACCTTCCTGCCGGCCCCTCCCCCCCCTCGGGCCCAGCCCCGGGCCCCCCCCACCTTCCTGCCGGCCCCCCCCCACCCTCGGGCCCAGCCCGGGCCCCCCCCACCTTCCTGCTGGCCCCCCCCGCCCTCGGGCCCAGCCCCGGGCCCCCCCCGCCCTCGGGCCCAGCCCCGGGCCCCCCCCGCCCTCGGGCCCAGCCCCGTGTCCCCCCCCCCCACCTTCCTGCCGGCCCCCCCCACCCTCGGGCCCAGCCCCGTGTCCCCCCCCCACCTTCCTGCCGGCCCCCCCGCCCTCGGGCCCAGCCCCGTGTCCCCCCCCCACCTTCCTGCCGGCCCCCCCGCCCTCGGGCCCAGCCCCATGCCCCCCCCCACCTTCCTGCCGGCCCCCCCCCCCTCGGGCCCAGCCCCGTGCCCCCCCCCACCTTCCTGCCGGCCCCCCCTGCCCTCGGGCCCAGCCCCGGGGCGCCCCCCCCCACCTTCCTGCCGGCCCCCCCCGCCCTCGGGCCCAGCCCCGGGGCGCCCCCCCCACCTTCCTGCCGGCCCCTCCCCCCCCTCGGGCCCAGCCCCGGCCCCCCCCACCTTCCTGCTGGCCCCCCCACCCTCGGGCCCAGCCCCGGCCCCCCCCACCTTCCTGCCGGCCCCTCTCCTCCTTCAATCCCTGCCGCCTTGAGTCCCCAACTTCCTTCTTGTCCCCTGACGTGCTGTCTTGGGTCCCTCCTCCACCTGTGTGGTGGTTCCAGACTCCTCTGGCCGGGTAGCCGTGGGGTTTGTGCACAGCCTGGTGCTGAGCTCCACTTCTGAAGCAGGGCCAGAAACCGAGCTACTTTTGCTTGGGAAGTGTCAGGTTCTGCCTTACGAGGCACACTTGTCCCGTTCCAGGTATCTCTTCAACTGCGGGGAAGGGGTCCAGCGCCTCTTGCAGGAGCACAAGTAAGTGCCCTCACTGGGTTTAAGGGGAAGAAGTTGCCACAACATAGAGGCTGAACTTTGGTTGTTCCATAAGCCAAACCTTTCTCTTCTCAGATTAAAAGTGTCTCGTTTAGACAACATCTTTCTCACCAGAATGAACTGGGCGAATGTTGGTGGCTTATCTGGTAAGTGGGACCTGGGGTGCACACTTCCTAGCTGAGCTTATTGTGTAAGAGAGGGACTTCTTGCAGTTCTCCATTTGGCTATGACAGGCTCTCTGCCTCCCTCATGGCCCCTCTGTTTCAGGGGTTCCTTGCAGTTCCCCCAGTCTCCCTGTGGTGTGAGTTCTGGGTGCTTCCAGCCCCATACTATGGTCCATCATTTTCCTTTTATGCAAGGGGCTCTGTGTGTACCTCCATTTACTCTTCCCACCATAACAAGGTTCCAGTATGCAGCCTGTCCCTCATATCAGGTTCTTCCAATCTCCCTCCCAACCACAGGATGTGTCCCCCATGGCAGTAGTTCTTTGTGCACCCCGTTTCCCTCTTCCTCCTTCAAGTCCCCCGTCACTCCCCCACCAATGAGTCTATCCGATTCCCATTGTTCCTCCCACCTTTTCCAGGATCCCCTGTTCTCATCCTATGCCAAGAGATTTGCATGCCCTTCACACACTGTCTGGCTCTCCCTAACCCCAGCAAGGGTGTCATCACATTAATTAACCTGTGTTGGGTTGGTAGGCAGAGATGAACTAATAGTACTGTTGAACTGGAAAGCTTTAATGGGTGTCATCAGCTGTGGATCAGCTAAAGAGCTGGTGGAGGCTTCACATGTTCCCTATTTTCCCACTTTTGGCTTTCTGGTCTGCCCCTTCCTCCCCCATCAATAGATTCCTGCCCATTGATGCCTAGAATATTCCCTGAAGTTTTGGATTTGATCAGATGTGGTGTTCAAAATTTAATGCGTTGTAGGCAGAGAAATGCTTTTAAGTGGAGCATCTGAGCTCACAAGTGTGGCCAATGTAATATGTTTGTGGAGTGTGTTATTAAATAGTTGTTGCCAGCTTTGAGCTGTACATGATCTGTACTGCAATATGGTACAATCTGTTCTTGGAGTGTAGCTTTCATGCTTGAACCAGGCCAAGTACGGTGTAAATTGCTCTCAAAATGGCATGTGTGTAAACTTCCCTGCTTTAGTTGCTAGTAATACCAAAGGTTTTCCTAACAGGAAGAGGTAGGGAAAATCATTTGTCTTTCCACTCTTGTCAATTTACTCTGTGTTAGCAATTTGTATATAGCCTAACTAGCAGACTTACCCAGGACCTTTGCTTGGGTCCCCCTGGACAGGGGGCAGGCAGTGTATGGGGTGCAGGAGTCAGGGCAGGGCCTTGGGGATATGTTTGTGCGAGGGGGAGGGGGCGCACAGTGCAGGAGGCTGGGGATGGGTGTGTGTGAGACTAAGGTTGGACGTGGGGTTCAGGGAGGGGGGGGGTCTCATCTGCCAAGGGCCCCTTTTCTCCTCCCAGCCATCTTCTTGGTGCTGTCCTGGAGGTGGCCGGGGGAGAGGGTAGGGAGAGTCTGCAGAAGGCAAAAGCTCCTCTGGACAACCGGAGCAGCCCCTGCCTGCGACAGGTAGGGAGCTGCTCCAGCCCCCACCAGTTAACTGGTTAAACATTCACATCCCTACTTACAGCGTGTTCTTCTGTCCTTCTGAGTGTGTATGTAATTCCCATTGCTGTAGTGAGTACCTGAGTGCTTCCCAGTGCTTATGGAGTTATCCCCCAATATCCCTGTCAGGTAGTCCTTGTTTTACTGATGGGGATTTGGATGCTAAGAGATGCGTGACTTGTTCAAGAGCACTCAAAGTAGAGCCAAGGGCTTCACCCAGATCTCCTGAGTCTCTGACCAGGGCCTTAATCATAGGACTTTACACCTCCTTGTGAAGAAGGTTGGAAATTGGCCAGATAGTGGAAAGTGAGTTAAAACTAGAGCCCTGCAAATCCGTGGATACTCACTTTATAGCCACAGTTATCTGCATCTGCGGCTATCTGCAGTTTGTTCATGTGGATATGGATGTGGATACAAATTTTGTGTTCTCTCAGGGCTCTAGTTATCCCCTTTTCTGTGGATGTGCTCCCATGGGTTCATGATGAAGGCTGTTTCCAAACCTGTGTTCTCTCTCTCTCTCTCTCTCTCTTTTCTAGGAATGATTCTCACCTTAAAAGACACAGGACTCCCAAAGTGTGTTCTTTCAGGTCCACCGCAACTGGTGAGTAGCTGTTTCTTTGAGAAGTGGGGACCCTCTAAGTGTCCGAGACCTAAACCATGAGGGTTTGCCAAGGACCACCCGGTAATTGTTTGGTTCTGCTTTCGGGGTTGGCTTCATGGGATGCACAGCTTGCTTGTGAGTTGTCCCAATTAGAAACCGCAGCAGACTGCCACCACTTGGAACAGTCTCATCTGCTGCTGGCTTTCCAGTAGATGGAACAGCCATTCTCCACCTGTCTCCTTAAACAGTGTGATGGGGCAGTTCTTCTGGGTCCCCTTTTGTTAAAGCAAAGGGTTCTCTGCAAGTGTCTGACCAAGTTCTAAATCTGCTCCTCTGGCAGGAAGGTTCTGGTTACATAGATCCAGTGTTGACCTCAGTGTCTGGACTGTTGGTTCCTCTCATCAGGATTACAGTATCCATGGGCACTGCATGATTGTCCACTTGTCGGAGGCTCTTCTCCTTGACCTTCATATTCATTTTCCTAATCCCTGGCCCAAAAAGAAAGTGCTTGCTGGGTGGGAGAACTCTCTGGCCAGCTTGCTGGCTCTGCAGCTGTTGGGGCCACATGTCAGTTCCAGGGAGATGCTGCCCTAAACTACAAAACTGAATGTACTTACAGTGAGAAGAAACATGGTGCCCACTTTTGTCCCTGTAGTAGAAAGAGAGCCAGGGCTTGGGATAAGGCCTAAACCAAAGTCAGGGCTTGCTGACTTAATGCAAAGTAAGCAAGAGTCAGGCTGAGCACAGTCAGTCTCTCTTCCGAAGCAGATGCCTGCTTGCAGATTCCTCATCTGGTACGTGAACTTGGCAAGAACATGGCTGATGTTGCACAAACACAGAACGCCTCTAGGAAGTGCAAGGCACTGGACACTTGTGCAGATCTGTTCCGGAGGGCTGGTGCCAGAACGCCCCAATGTGAAGTTATGGTATAAACACAGCAAAGATGATGGTACAAAGAATAGGGCGAAGTCAGTTTTTCTCTTAACTGGGAGTTGAGATTGAGCTTCTCTGCACCTGAGAGTGCATCTTACTGCTTTCAGTGTCATGCTTTGAGTCAGAAAGTTACCTGACGCGAGGCAGTGACCTCTCTTCGGGGGGTGGGTTTTTACCTTATTGTCTTTTTTCCAGCAAAATTACCTGGAAGCTATCAAAGTGTTTTCTGGGCCACTGAAAGGAATAGACTTGGGTATGTACAGTATTCATCCACGTACACTTCCTGTCTCTAACGTCTGCACCTTACTGCCCCATGCATGTCTCTGAATAGCAGCCTCTTGATGCATGATGTGTTAAAGGAGCGCTCCAGGATGACGAGGCCCTTGCAGAGAAGCTTCGCTGCGGAGGATGTGGGGGAGATACCCATCATAGCTTCCTTTGGGGGGGTCACATCTGAGGGGGGCACATTGATCATGGGGGGAGGTTCTATCTTAGGACTGACTCAAGCAGTTGTCATTGCGGAGCATAACTGTCCCTCCTAAGATGTCACCTGATTATAATAAATCAGCCTTAGTGGTGCTGCCACATAGAGGTTGCATCTCCTGACATCATTCTAAAACCAGCGTGCAGTTATTCGAGAGCTTGTTTTATTCTTCAGTGTAAGCAGTGGTCCATACTTGTATAACGCTTCTGCTTCCCACCCAGCCAGAGTTCGTGCTGCCCTGCGCCAAGCACTGTCCTGGGGCTGTGTAAAGGCAGAAAGGAAACGTGGAAAACCTGAGGCCATAGAACCCTCTCCAGTTCAGAGCTGTGTAGTGATGGATTGCTTTAATCGCTGCTGCTTAGGGTAGCTGAGGAGAATTTCTTTCTCTTGAAGTTCTGTGTATTTATCCCTGTGGCAGTGGAGAGTTTCAGCATCTGGCCTGAGAAAACTGCCTGAAGAGCCACTCCCATGACTCTCCAAGAGTTGCGCGCTCCTGCATGCGTTAAAACACCTCTCTGCTTTCAAGAGTCCTGGCGTGTCAGGCATCTGCAGTGGCTGGTTAATACAAGCTTTGGAGGGGCTCGTAGCCAGGCTGATGTCTAATGTTTTAACTGTCTTGTTGCTAGTTGTGCGGCCCCATACAGAGCCCGAGTACAAGGATGAGACCATGACCGTCTACCAAGTACCTCTTGTGGGTGAGTGTGGGAGTCTGGTTGGCAGCAAAGGGTATCTGGAGCAGAAAGGGAGGAGCAGAGGGGTTACTTGTGACACTGGCTGTGGTATGTGGTTACTGTTTGTGAACCTGACCATAGTGACAGCCTTGTGTGTGTTTACCTCTCATGTGGTGAGAACATAGCTTTCAAGGAAACCTTGAGCAGTGCCTCCACTAGAAGTCGGGGTTCTTCCTTCAGCTGATTGCCCATGGAAGGGAAGTTATTGTGATCCATGCCTCCTTAACTGCCTTTCCATGTGACAGTGCACTCCTGCTGCACTGGGGGTAGGTGCTTGAGCACGGCCTTTGGAGAGCTCTTGAAATGAGCGAAGTGTAATATGCAGAAACAAGGAACCGGGGGCTCTGTGCCCTTTTAAACTGATCAGGGCATTTTGGAGAAACTTTCTGAAGGAAGCTCCATTTGTGTGTGTTCTCGCTCCTGCCTCCTGAACAAGTCTGTTTCTTTTCCTCCCTTGGGGTTGGGACAGGAAGGCACTTAGCCAATGAGCACAGGCTGCATCAGAGTCCTGAACGTGGAGTCAGCCCCAAATGTGCCCCAGAGCCTGGCTTTCCCACTGCTGAGCACCAGTGTCCAGAGGGCAACAAGAATAGAGATGCCTCGAAGAAAACAGGTGCAGGAACTTGTGTTTCCTTAGTGTAATTGGGACAAAACCTCTGAAATTGTAGACTTGGTGTAATTGCTTCCCTGCATGAATATTCTTGGTGGAAATAAGAAAGGGCTGGTGCTCTCTGCTGAAATATTGCTTGGGGATAATGTGAGCAGAAGGATAACACAAGGCAAATCAAGATCTAGGGGTTGGACCCTGAAGCTAGACAAATTCACCATTTTTTAGCAAACGTTGATGTTAAGTTATTCCAGTGGTCAGTTATCTTGGTACAGGGTGGACTCTGTCCCCTCAAGTGGCGAAATTAAGACACTGTCTTTCAGATGTTTGGGTTTGATGGAGGGATCCCTGGCTTAGAGTTTTGGTCTGTTCCGTACAAGAGGTTGGATTTGGATGATTATGATAGTCCCATCTGGCTACGGCTGCGTATGGCTCAGAGGTCATGGATTCCATGACTTTCCGTGACCTCTGGAGCTGCCAGTGTGGGATTCAAGCAGCCCCACAGCCAGTTGCTTCTCGGGTCAGTGACCCTAAGCAGCTCAGATTTAGTCGGGGAGTAAAGGGTGAGGACAGGAAATGAGCTGTGAATTTTTGTTTACTGCCTGTGGCCTGTCTGACTTGAATGAAAAATGCCCATGACTAAATCCTAGCCTTACTTATGGCCCTTGTGAGTGAAGTCACAGGAAGGGCAGGGACGGGATGCTGCAGGAAATTGGCACCTTTTGTTTTAAGGAAGAAGATGCTCAAGCTACATTGTCCTGTGTAACTTCGCTTTTTTGTGGTGTTGTGTTTTCTTTGTTTTTTAAGATGGCAACAGGAGAGTTGTCAGCAGAGACCCAACGCTGGTGGTTGCTTTCATCTGTAAAGTAAGAAGTGTCATTCTTATATCTAGATCAGTTTAATACCGATACCACCTTTTAGCCAGATTGGGGGTTTTGGCCACCGTTTGTACTCAGTAACGCTGCGCTCAAATGTAGCAGTTGAGAGAGAGCGGGATTTGAATGCTTTCTGGGTGCTTTACTCTTAGAAGTGACCTACAAAAGAAAAAACTTTGTCATGTGTTCCTTCGCAAAGGCTAGAAAGATGTTTCTGCTTGTCTATTACACTACAAATTCAGGTCTTATCTACCCTGCTTTTCCTAGAAGACCCTGTGACTGGGGAACTGGCAGGGTTATGAGACAGGATGCATAGTTGCTGTTTAAGATGCTTTGGGTAGCTGTGTATTTGTGTAACACTTATGTGATTCTGCTGCTGGACTCTTGAAAGAAAATCTCTTAGCCTCTCCACCTCTACGGGTTGGAGCTCCAGATCCATACCTCTGGGCAGATAAGCCACTGAAGCGGAACAGAGGATTTGCTGTGCCTGAGAATTAAAAAACCCCCAGCCTTGTAGAAAATGTCTCCTGCAGTCCCTTCTCGTAGCTTATTACAGAGCCGGTGGGGCGTGAGCCCCGTTCTTGCTCCTCCCGTTTCCATTCATGTTGAAACATTGTGATGTGTTGGTGGCTCGTTACATGAGAGCGTCAAGTGAAGTGCTTCTTTCTTTTCAATTACCGCCAGCTTCACTCAAAGAAGGGGAACTTCTTGGTGGCTAAAGCAAAGGAGCTGGGCCTGCCAGTGTAAGTACGGGAGCCCTGCCTGCGTGCTGGGGGGAAGGGAGGGGCCTGGCCGTACTGATGCTGCCACTGTCTATGTTGTCGTCCGCAGTGGAACTGCAGCCATTGGGCCCATCATTGCGGCTGTCAAAGACGGGCAGAGTGTGACGTTTGAGGGCAGAGAGGTACGACTGCATGCTCGGCCCTGCCAGCCCTGAGACCCAGCTCACTCAGAATGTAGGAACTAAGGCCAGCCACAGTCAGCCTCTTTGGGGGCCCCACGGGCTGCAGCTGTAACCAGCCCAGTCCTCTCATTGCTCCTGCCGGGAGGTAGGGCTGATTGACCTGACCTGCAACGTACCGCCTAGAGGCAAGACCCAGCTTGGCATGTTTCCTTGGGTTCCCCAGCCTCTGGCAGCTTTCCCAGGCTCACTCCCTCTGCACCGGGTTGTCCCTGGGTCCCCTGGCGGCACGCGGGAGCTGTTCAGTATCCGCAGTCCCAGGAGAGGCTTGGTGTTGCACGGTCACTTCCGGGCAGTACAGGCGCGTGTGTTTTCAGCGCCAAGGCATCTGCACCTGGCCCACTACACACAGCAGCCATCACTCACTGATCACGCTCGGTCACCAGGCTAGTGACTGGTGAGCAGGAGAGCTCTAGCCAGGGGAGTTCCTGGTGGAGCCCTAGATAAAATCAGAGCCTCCCAGGCGATAAGTGAGCAACATGGGTCCCGATCCCCGAGGGAGCCCACATGAGCACACCCTAGTGCGCTGCGCTGAGGTGCTTTGTGCAGGCCGTTGTTAGGGACCCGGTGAGCCAGGGAACCAATGATCTGAGTAATCAGCAGGCTCGGGGGAGTGGGCGGCACCAGTACCAGAGGGGCTCGCTGAGCACTGAGCAGTGCACCTGGCACCCAGCAGCTGAGGGAGCATACCCGTTCCCAGCCAGCTGCGCAGTGGACTGAGGCGAGGCTGGGGATGGAGCACACAGGCCGTTGGCCCTGTTGCCAAGAGGGAGCTGTGCACCCAGGTGCATTCTGACAGCTCGTACCGTGGGGTAACCCGGCTGCCTCCATTGCAGATCCTGCCTGAAGAGGTGTGTACCCCGCCTGACCCAGGCCCTGTGTTCATTGTCGTAGAGTGTCCTCATGCAGGCTTTGTGGATGCCGTCTGTGAAAACGACACATTCCGCAGGTGCAGTGGGGGTGCTGGGACGGGGAGGGGGCTCCCTGCAATACCGGGGCTGGGGGGTATCCGGCTGGGGCATTTCTATATAACAGTGAAAATCTCCTGTTAGCCTGGCTACAGATGGAATCCGCCGTGCGTCGTGGGCGGTGGCAGAGTCTGAATGGCCTGGTTACCGAAACCTGCAAGTGTCCAAGGTCTAGAGCCCCTAAAGGCACAGAAGTTGGAGTTTGAGAGGCAGGGCTGTGGCCCGGTGTGCTCTGTGCAGCGCGCTTGCTCTCTGACTCGCTCCTGGGCGGGATGTTACCTACACCTTGCAAGGCCTGTCTTGGGAGAGGGGACTTGATGCTCTCTGGTCCTGGGCCAGTCTGCAGGGCCAGACCCCTGGAGAAACTTGCTGTCCCCTCTTCCACCCAACTCCCAGCCCTGAGCCCTTCCCCAAGCCTGGAGCCTCCTCTGGCATCCTCCTGGGCCCACCCAGAGCCCTCACCCCTTCTACACCCCAACCCCTTGTCTCAGCCCACAGCCCCCTCCTGTATTCTGGAGCCCTCTCCTGCACCCTAAACTCCTCAACCCCAGAGCCTTGCACCCCATCTGGGAGCCCACATCCCCAGCGGAAATGTCCCACCCTGGCACCCCAAGCGTCTCTCCCAGACCCCCTCCCGCACTCTGAGCTCATCAGCCCCGCTCCTGCCATGTGTCGCACACCTCCACGTGCACAGAGCGAAATTCAAGGGAACATAGCCTATGAGCCCCCAGATGCACTCCTGCCTAGGGAATCAGGTTCCATGTCTGGTGCATTGTTCCTTCCTGGGCGGAGTGTTTTGCATTTGTCCTTATTGATTTTCATCCTGTTTATTTCAGACCATTTCTCCAATTTGTGCAGATCATTTTAAGTGTTAATCCTACCCCCAAAGCACTTTCACCCCTCCCCACTGGGTATTGTTCACTATCTTTTTCAAGGATAATCTTATGTTCTTAAATAATTTAGATAAACGTAAGAATGGCCACACTGGGTCCTTCCAAATGCCCATCCTGCCCAATAGCCTGTCTTCTGACTAGGGATGTAAAATCCCATTTAAAATATTAACCTGTTAAACTATATGGTTAATCAGTTAACGGGCCCGCTGTGTCACGCGGCGGGCGATGGGCCCAGCTGCTCCAGCCGGGTGCCAGTTAACAAGTTATCCCGATAAGTATGCTGGTAAGGCAATGTTTACCGGGTAACTGGTTAACCCAGGTGCTTCAGAGGGAAAGAATAGAACAGGTAATCCCCACGTGAGCTCTCTCCTGTTGCCCATTCCCGGCTTCTGGCAAACAGAGGCTAGGGGCATCGTTCCTGCCCATTCTGGCTAATATGGAAGATGTTGAACAGAACCGGCCCTGAAGTGATCCCTGCGGGACCCCGGTCAATATGCTCTTCTAGCTGGACTGTGAACCCTTGATAACGGATTCCTAGAGATCGATTAGGCGCCTGCCTGATGGGAGCAGTTGTATCTCCCTAGTGCATGAAGAGGTTGTGTGAGGGATGATTTAAAACCCTTACTAAAGTCAAGAGAAACCACATCTGTTGCTTCTCCCTTCCCCCAGCCCTTTCAGGGGGTTCGATGGTTTGTTCTTGACAACTCTGTGCTTTTACTTACCACCTTATCTTTTGGGTGTTTGCAAGTTGATTCTTCGCTCCACTATCTTTGTGAGCTCCGAGGTTAAGCTGACTGGTCTGTTATTCCCTGCGCTGGCCTTACTCCCCTTTTTCAGATTGGCGCTGTGCTTGCCCCTTCCCGTGACTTTTCAGAGAGAATCACGAATGGCTCCGATATCTCCTCAGTCAGCTCCTTGAGTCTTCTGGGGTCTGCTTCATTGGGCCCTGGTGACTTCAGAGCATCTAACTCCGAGTCACTGTGGTGAAATCTGAAAGTCATTTAGCACTTTTGCCATTTCTGTTGTTTCTCTCTTGCTCACTGAGTAACAGGCCTGCCCTGTCCTTGGTCTTCCTCTTGCTTGTGAGAAGCTGTCACTCTCGTACCGATGGAGGCCGTGGGCTTTCTGCTAAATGACTGGCCCGGGGCCACTGTGGAGTCGTGGAACCCAAACACCTTGGCGCTCAATCTGAGCTGTGACTTCTCTGCTAGGCTTCCTTCGTGGGGGAGTTGTGTGCGCTTCTGGGAGTGCTCAGTCGTAGAGAGAGCAGCTGTGTCCTCTTGGGTGAGAGGGGAGATCTCGCTGGAGTAGGAGTCAAGCACTGGTGTCATCTTGGCTCTTAAATGTTTGTTCTAGATACCAAGAAGGGAAGGCTGAGGGCCGCGTGGCCTTGGTGGTTCACATCACCCCGGAGTCGGTGCTTCGAGACAGCCGGTACAGAGAGTGGCTGGAAAGGTACGGGAGAGTTGTTCATGTTGGCTTAAAGCCGGGCTACCCGACACGTGGCCCGTTTGTTTGCGGCCCGCGGCGCGGCTTGGGTTTACGGCGCGGCTTGGATCGACACGTCTTTTAGTAGTTAAATCCCTGGACTGTTGTGAAGCCAAAACAAATAGTCAATAGAATGGTCTTCTGTTGAGATGCGTTTTAGTAGTTAAATTCCCGGACTGCCATTGCTCATTAAAAGTGCTGTCATATGGGTGGAAATCGGGTAAATGTTACATTTTATTAATAGCAGCAGAACTGACTTAAATGGGGCCTTTGTTGTGTAGTCTTGTCTCATTTTTTGTATTCATGCCTGTAAGTGTGAAAGAAGCTATTTGCATATATTTGCATGTATATGCAACCACACTTAAGTTGTGGCCCTCGGCATGTGCTGTGAGTATCATTGTGGCCCCCGGGGCTTCCAAAGTTGAGTAGCCTTGGCTTAAAGTAACCTTGAAGGAAGCGTAACTTTCACATTTGCCGGGATTTCAGACTGGTTAATGAGCCCTGGCTCAGGGCAGGCAGCCAGGCCTAGTTAATGGCCCCTGGTGCCCAGCAGCCGGTTGGAGCGGAACACAGAGCTTATTGGTCCATCTTTCTCCAGGTTTGCACCCTCGACTCAGCACTTGATACTTAATGAGAATGCGAGCACTGTGCACTGCCTCCGCAGCCACAAAATCCAGACCCAGCTGAATCTCATTCACTCCGAAATCTTCCCACTGCTCACCAGCTCCCGGAGTCAGGTAAGAGGCTGGGCATCCCTTCAGGTGTCCACAGAGACCAACTCGCGCACGCTTCAATGTTGCTCCTTCTGTCTCATATCCAGGAAGAAGAGGCCACTTTCAGCGTGCCTGTCGTGCGGGGAGAGTGCCTCCTGAGATACCAGCTGAGGCCCCAGCCGCAGTGGCAGAGGTTGGTACGCTTGGTTATACAGAAACTGGAGAGAGATCTGGCTTAGGGGCACCTGCCTGGAAGCAGGTGTCATTTCAGAAGATCAGATGATGAGTGCAGACCTCATGGGGGTGCAGCAAAGGTGGCTTGAAGTCACCTTTACACTCTTTGTTTCTGGCCAACCTGTGCAGGGACAGCCCCGGAGAAGCTTTGAACAGCCCGGGGGGGGGTGGGTGTGTGTGTGTGTGTGTGGGGCGGCCGGGAGGGGGGGGGTGCGTTGTGGTGTCCCCAAAGAACTCAAGGCCCCATTTTACTGAATGCTGCACAAATCTCTCATAAGACAGTCTGGGTTTGTCTGGACCTATCTGGGTGCCCAGGTGTTTGTGTGATCCTAGAGGTTTCATAGCATTAGGGCAAGAAGGAATCATTCCATCATCTCGCCCAGTGGCTCTCAATCTTCCAGACCACTGTGCCCCTCTCACAAGTTTGATTTGTCTTGCGCACCCCAAGTCTCCCCCGGATATTTAAAGCTGAGTGGCGTGCGTTGTCAGGCACGTGGCTGCAGAGGGGTCACAGCCACATTTACTGAACAGTTGCTGACTGTCATTGTGGCCATCTCATTATAACATGAAACACTGCGCTTGCGTGTCAGAGTGTAGCACAGCGAGCGGGCTAAGAAGGCCATTGTAGGAAATGTTTGTACTGACTTGGCTAGTGATTTTTATGGAGCCTGGTATAAAACTAGGCCAATAGCTGGATGAGTGGCTGCATCCCTGGAAGAGCTCTACGTGTCCCCATTTGAGAACCACTGACCTAGTCTGACCGGTATATCACAGGCCATTACATTACCCTCTGTTACCCCGGAGCCAATCAAGTGGCTTGGGTTGGATTGAAGCATTTCAGTCCTCCGGATACTAAGCTGTCCAGAGCCAGCTAGGCCCACTGCAGGCCAGAGCTGGTCTGGCGTCCTACCCGGGATCCTGCTTTGGTCAGTTAACCATTGGGCAACCCAACGTTAGCCAGCTCGCTGAGTAGCCTGGGGTTGCACGGCCCTAGTACGGCACGATGAGCTCTGAAACGGGCAGGTGGTTGTCAGCACGGTGCTGTCGGCTGCCCCGGAGCTGCACAGGGTTCGCTGGCACCCGGTGGAGTGCGCAGCCCTTAAACCCTGGGATCATGCACCGATTGCTTTGGGCTGGAGTTCCCGCCTGTGGCCGCTGCCCCCTGCAGGCTGGTGTCAGTCCTGGGGATGAGGCGTCGCACTGCCCTCTGGTGGATGGTAGGTTTAAAGCCAGCACCTCTGGGGGCTGTTAAGGAAACTTTCCTAACTAGACTAGTATCTAATTTACGGGATAAAGTGTCATGTTACTGCTTAAACTCTTGAGCTACTCCCCTCCCCTTCCTGATTTGTGGCCTGTGGGTCATTGCAGAGACATGGTTACTGTCTGCAGTCCCGGCGAATTTGTGGCTGAAGCCCTGGAGCTCCCTGGCTTCCAGGACTGTGTGAAGGAGTGCCAAGAGAGCCTGCAGGCTGGGCCAGACCGGGCGGGTGAGAAAAGTGCACAAGGCCTCTGATGGGGACAGCATCTAGGGTCTGGCTTGAGCTGGGTGGTGGCTTGAGTTGGCTGGAAACTGGGGACTTGTGTTGTTAGCGGATGCTGTCCAGGTGAAAGATTCCCATCACCCTGCAAGCTAACTAACTCTGCCTATTGTTACGGTCCCTTTGAGAGCCCGCAGAGCACGGGATGGGCTTGCTCCCACCGGCTCTTTGTTACTCAGCATGGCACAGGCCAGTTGGCATGCTTGGCTCTTGGAGGGTGCTGGGTTTGGGGCTTCACCACTGCAGCGGGAAGGTTTAATCACCAGCAGCCCCCCAGCATTGCAGGGGGCAACGCCCCCCTGGCATTCTGCTCCAGTGCTCTGCTCACGTTCTGCTCAGCACTAGTTGCTGTGGGCGTGTGTGTCCTCTGACATGCTTCCTGTGCGGTGGAGTATGGGAGGAGCAGCATCCAATCCACAGCTGGCTCCTTCTGGAGCCCAGCTCCAGTCCTGTGGCTAGGCAATGCTCTAGGCGTGTGACAGAGGCAGCACAGCCGGTCCTCTGGCCTGCCACAGGGCCCTGTCCCTTGTTGTTGGGCAGCAGCATGTCCATCCTCACCAAGCCCAGTCCTGGCTTGCTTGCCTCCACCGGGGTGGGCCTGCAGCAAGGTGTCCGGCTAGTGTTGTTCTCCCCATCCCCACTCCAGTAGCAGTGATGCTGTGGGGAGCTTAGAGGCAGGGGGCCTACATCCCGCTGTCTGCACCTGTGGCAGGGTCTGGAGATCTTCTGCTCCGATACTTCTGACCTGACCATCCTGCAGGGCAGCAGGCTCTTGCCAGCGTTCGCTCAAAGCATGTTACTTATTTTCTCTAGGCAAAACTGAGCCTTACCCAGAAATAGTCTTCCTTGGAACGGGCTCTGCGATTCCAATGAAAATCCGGAATGTCAGCTCCACGCTGATAAATATCAGGTGACAGCTGGTGGCGCTCTGTACCTTTCCTTCCCCGGGGGGTGGCCATGTGGCTCTCCCTTGGGGTTTGGCCCTATTAACCTGCAGGGGCTGGGAGTGGGCCAGGCAGTGTTGCACATTGGTCACTGCTAGGGACCCCTGCCTTTCTGGGGGCTGTTCAGGGTGTCCGGTGTCCCCAATACTGGCGGCCTCAGGGGCGAGAACAAGAGCTGCAGCAGCTGTGGAGACTGGCCCTTCCATGTCCCTCCTACAGAGGCAGCTCTTTGCTGCATTTCACCCCCAGCTGCCCCTTCTCAGCTCCCCACTTTGCGCTGCAGTGCTGGGCAGTGTCCGTGCATGCCAGCTCCTGCCAGCAATACACCCGCTCTCTCCCCAGCCCCACCCAGTCGCTGCTTCTGGACTGTGGGGAGGGAACGTTTGGCCAGCTCTGCCGCCACTACGGGGACCAGGTGGACAAAATCCTGTGCAACACGGCAGCCGTGTTTGTGTCCCACATTCATGCCGATCATCACACGGTGAGTGCCGCGGGGCAGCCAGTTCCCTGCTGGGCATGGCTTGTGCCCACTCCGTGGGGACTCGTGTCCCAGCAAGTTCTGCCACGTGCAGCTTGTGTTCTCCTGGGAATGTTTCATTTCTGCGTGGCTCTGCCGCTTCCAGTGCCCCCCGTCAAACCTCCTCTGCTGGGTGCGGGTCTGCTGCCTGTTCCTGGAATGAACAGTGGTTGGAGTCCCCCAGCTGTATCTCAGGCTTTTTGCCTCTAGCTCTGGTCCCTGCAGGTGGGGTCAGGCTGGGTGAAGAAACGTGGGTTTTTGCAGTGCCTGTTTCTGGGGGATCTCTGGCTCCCAGCAGCGCACTCAGCACAATGTGGAATGTGCTTCAGCGAGCAAACAGGCCCCCGCTCCAGGCAAGCTGTGTTCCTTGCCCTGACGCCTTGCCCTCCGCTGGGGCTGCCTTTTCCAGTGGCTGTGGGGCAGCAGAGTCGGGGGCTCGTCTAATAACAAGTACTTAAGAACATAGGAATGGCCGCACTTGGTCAGACCAAAGGTCCATCTAGCCCAGTAGCCTGTCTGCCGACAGTGGCCAGCACCAGGTTCCCCAGAGAGGGTGGACCGAAGACAATGATCAAGCGATTTGTCTCCTGCCATCCCTCTCCAGCCTCTGACAAACAGAGGCCAAGGACACCATTCCTACCCCCTGGCTAATAGCCTTTTATGGACCTAACCTCCATGAATGTATCTAGCTTCTCTTTAAACTCTGTTATAGTTCTAGCCTTTACAGCCTCCTCTGGCAAGGAGTTCCACAGGTTGACTATGCGCTGTGTGAAGAAGAACTTTCGCTTTTTTGTTTTAAACCTGCTACCTGTTAATTTCATTTGGTGTCCTCTAGTTCTTATATTATGGGAACTAATGAATAACTTTTCTTTATTCATTCTCTCCACACCACTCATGATTTTTTTAGACCTCTGTCATATCCCCCCTCAGTCTCCTCTTTTCCAAACTGAAAAGTCCCAGTCGCTTTAGCCTCTCTTCATATGGGACCTGTTCCAAACCCCTGATTATTTTAGTTGCCCTTTTCTGAACCCTTTCCAAGGCCAAAATATCTTTTTTGAGGTGAGGAGACCACACCTGTACACAGTATTCAAGATGTGGGCGTACCATAGTTTTATACAGGGGCAGTAAGATATTCTGGGTCTTATTTTCTATCCCTTTCTTAATAATTCCTAGCATCCGATTTGCCTTTTCGACCATCGCTGCACACCGCGTGGACGTTTTTAGAGAACTATCCACGATAACTCCAAGATCTCTTTCCTGATCTGTCGTAGCCAAATTAGCCCCCATCGTATTATATGTATAGTTGGGGTTATTTTTTCCAATGTGCATTACCTTACACTTATCCACATTAGCTTCGCTGGAACCGTTGGGTGGTGGGCCAGTGTTCTCTGCTACTTGCCACTGCAGCCCTGGCCCAGGCCCCAGAAAGGAGGTTAGGGTGTTCTCCTTCAGGGCTGAAGTTGCCTTGGCTGCAGTATTTCCCTCTCTCCTTCCGGGGGGTTGGGCTACAGGGTTGCCTTCTCTCGGTTGCCAAGGCCATCTGGGCATCGGGGGGAGGGCCAGGAGCAGCGCCGCTCCCTTGAGCGGGGCCCCACACTTCCCTGGGCTGGAGGAATGGCTGTGTCATCGGCCCTGCCCCAGAGAGGTGGCTCTCGCGTGGTAACTGACTGACAGTGGCTCTGCCTTATTCTCCCTTCAGGGCCTGCTGAACATTCTGCTGGAGAGACAGCGAGCTTTCGTAAGTGCCACAGCTGTGCCGCTGCCCCCAAGCGTGTGACCAAGCTCGCCTGGGGCATGTGGTTCTGCTGATGCCCTGGAGCAATGCCTGCCTCTGCCTAGACCGAGTCCTGCCCTGGGTCAGCTTCTCAGGCGTCCCTGGTTCTGACCCTTCCTCGCCTCTTCTGCTCTTTCAGGCGTCCCTTGGCCGGCCCCCCAGCCCGCTGCTGCTGATAGCGCCCACGCCGCTCATGACATGGCTGCAGCAGTACCACGACCACTGCCAAGAGATTCTTGGCCACACCAAGTGAGTGCCCCACAGGTGGCTGAATCAGTGGGAAACAGCCGTGGGGTTCGTGGCTCAGGGCATACCGCTGCCGTGCCGTGTGCTGCACAGGCCCGACCAGCTCCGTTTCCGTGGATCTCTGCAATTCCGAGCACTTCAGTGCAGCAGATCAGAGACTCTGGGCAGCAAAACGCCACCTCACTGCACATCTAACCAGCCCAACGGGCCGATCTTTGGACGCTGCCCTCTTGCTCTCTCCTCCCCTGGGACCTGAGCCCACACATGGGGTTTGTGGCAGGCACTGATGGGCCTGAGGTGTGGCTCCAAGCCACCCGCCTTGTGGCAGGCTGGCAGAGTACTTGAAGGTACTGGATTCTTTGGGACTCGGTGTGTAGCGTCAGGTCACCGTGTCCAAAGGCATGCGCTTGGGAGCCAGGTCTGAGCAGCGGCCACTAAGGACTGCCGCAGCTGGGGCAGGAGAGCCCTGACCTATTCTTGTGGGGTGAGGATTGTCCCCTTTGCAGGGTGTTCTGGCTTGTCCCCTCGGTATGTTCCCATTGGTTGTTCTTTGAAAGGAGTTTGTGATTGCTGAATTGCACTAGTCCTTTGTGAGATGATGTAAAGCTTGCCTGGCCTTCCAGCCACACAGCAAGACCAGGGCAGAGACCAAATAGGGCATGAAGCCACAGGCAGGAGAGTGGCAGAACAAGATAGCAAGGATTCTGGGAGGGGAAACGAATGGGAAGAGGGTACTGGGTGGGGGAGGGGAGGGCATGGAGGGAGTGTACTCATGGGCACGGCACCTGCCTGAGGATGCTGGACGGGGTGTGGTGAGGATTAGCAGCTCGAAGCTGGGAAGCTAAGGCGTGACCGCCACGGCACAGACCTAGTACACGTGTCCTGGGGAAACCTCGCTGAATGCCAGTCGGCTGCCCTTCCCAAATGGAACGTGCTGGTCAGCTGATATGAAGAATAGTTTTCATTGTAGCCTTGACTTCTACTCGTCTACCTGTTTGCTGTGCAGTATGATTCCTATCAAGCTTCTGGTGGAAGGGGCGAAAGCCATCGGGCTGAAAGCCGAGGTGCTCATCAGCTCGCTGCTGGCGAAGTACGACTTGGTGCAGGTAAGTGGTGGGTGACAGGAGAAGGCATTGAGAAAAGCGGAGGGGTAACCGACAGCGGGTAACGATTGTAGTCTTCTTTAGTTCCAGACTTGCGAGGTCCGACACTGTAGAAATGCCTTTGCTTGTTTGCTGGAACACACGTCTGGCTGGAAAATTGTCTATTCTGGTGACACGATGCCCTGCGAGGCCTTGGTCCAAATGGGTGAGTAGAGAATGCAGGCCGGTGGGAAACACGCTCCGTTTGCTTGGCCACAAGTTGTCACCTTGTGTTGTGAGCCAGACAGGTGTCGACAAACCCTCCCAGCATCAGGTTGCGTCTCATCTCACAATCCTGCAGGGGGTGGCCTGAGCTCTGAGTGGAGCCAGTGACTCAGAGAACTAGCCTAGCTACACTGGTCAGGTGGGCCAAGTGTTGGGAATATTGGGGTCAGAGAAGCCCACTTGCCCCCCAGTAAGCGTAGTACCTGTCTGCCCCAGCCCCATGTGTGCTCTGCTGGAGCATGGAGTGAGTGTTGGCGCTCTCGCAGGGAAAGGGGCTACGCTGCTGATCCACGAAGCAACATTAGAGGATGGCTTGGAGGACGAGGCAGCAGAGAAGACGCACAGGTAAGGCACTTCTGGGAAGCCGGCTCTGCCTTCCGAGACCTGGGCGTCACCCTCAGCCCTCATGACCAAGGCTTCTGCTTCCGGAGCTTCCCTGGGTGCACACGGAGTCCCGCAGGGTTCGACCTCTGACTGGTTCTGTGGCCTCGGGCCAGGGAGCTGGTACTGTCGGAGGGGTCATGGGAGGAGGGTGCTCTGCTAGAGGCCTGCAGCTGGCCTGGGGTGAGAACCCGGATCATTCGGCAGCATCTCCAGGCCCAGTTGGTGCCTTGCGAAGGCCTGACCTGAAAGGATGCGGGCGTGCTGCTGGCATGTCGGGGGTGGGACAAGAAGTGACAAGCGTCCAGCTGTGCAGCAGCCTTGCTGCCCCTCATGGCTGGAGGGGGATGGGCGCCACGTCCCAGCGGGCAAGCTGCCTTCAGGCACCAGCTGCTAAAACAAGAGCGGCCCAAGTTCCTGTGCACACGCGCTGCGTCTGGCACCTTGGGCCAAGGCTGGGGGCGCTGGCCCTTCGTAATGCGGCCCCCAGCTCCGCTCCTGGAGGCAGGCCCTGGCGTTGTTCACGGCTCCGTCTCACGCCCCTGCTCCCTTTGCAGCACGACGTCCCAGGCGATCGGGGTCGGGATGAGGATGAATGCCGAGTTCATCATGCTCAATCACTTCAGCCAGCGGTACGCCAAGATCCCGCTCTTCAGCGCCGACTTCTCCGACAGGGTTGGCATTGCGTTCGATCACATGAGGGTGAGTTGGGAGCGTGGCACTGTTCTCCGGGCGGGGCCGGTGCTGAACCCGGGATCGTGGGTTTCCCGGGGGGGGGCCCGGCAGCTCTTCCCTGCGTCCAGGGCTCGCTCAGCTACCACAGTCTGAGTGCCTGCAGGAGGTTGCAGAGGCAGCTCTCCTCCAGCGGCTGGTTTTGCGGCCGTTGTCCGTTCGTGGCACTGCTGCAGACACAGGCGAGTTCACGCCTGCAGCGTTCGCTGGCAGCCAGCTTTGCCCAGGAGCCGGCCTTGCCTGGGCCCGCTGGCGCAGAGGCCAGGAGAGGGCTTTTCACTGCTACCAGCATGAGCTGAAAAGCCCCTGTCCAGAGCGACCCTGCTGGGGCAGTGTTAGAGCAGCCGCTGCCGGCCCGCACGAGCGCTCGCCTCTCCAAGTGCTGTATGCGGCGCTGGCGTTGTCAGGAGCAGCAGACTCCCCGGCAGGCAGATGTGGGGTCTGAGTTCCCTCTGGCACTAACCCAGCCCTCCACAGCCTGGGTCTCCGGCTGGGGATGGAAGTGACTATCGAAGGCAGCAGGGGCGGGGCGGGGGACGAAGTAGGAGCTGGTGCTGGGGGGTGGAGCTAGCTTAAAGGTCGGTTCTCCCCAGCACCGTCTCTGCAGCGTGCGGGTGGGGCAGGGGAGACAGAGGCACAGTGGTCTGGGACCCAGCATGACCTGGGATTGCTCAGTCCCTGCTTGTGCCGGGTCCCAGACCTGCCCCCGCTGCAGTTCTGCATTTTAAATGTAGTAGGAGCCAGGCTGCCTGCACACCCAGCTCCGACCAAATTTAAGGTGCAGAGCCGCAGTGGGGCCCCTTATGGACTAATCGGTGGTCCATACAAATTGTAGTCAGTTGCCTATGTCTAACATCCTTCTCCAATAGCCCAGCAAAGTGCTGCTCACCCGGCCGCCCTAGAGAGTCCTGGCTGCCCTGCCACGGCTTTCTGCTGCCACCGCAGCACTTGCATAGCAATTACCGCTCCTACCTGGGGCAGTGGGGCTCCCAGAACGTGCCTTTGTGTGCATTGGGCTCCCCAGGGGGTTGCTTGTCTGAGCTACTGGCCTCTACGAAGTGCCCCCTTTGCGGGCTGTCTTTACATGGCAAAAGCTACTGAATGCAAACTTGTTGCACTTGCTTGTTGAGTTGAACAAAGGCTAGTGACCCAAAGGGTTAGTGCCTGTTAAAACGCTTCTAGGGTGCGCTCAGAAATCTTGTTAGACGGCGCTTTCCCTGTCGGGATTCTGAGATAAATGGGGGGAACCCCCCCAGTACACCCTGTATTACGACCTGGACCCCCTGGGGCGGGATGTGACAGTCCATGGTGGAAAAAGCTGACGGTGTAAATGGACGAGCCAAAGGGTAGAAGGGAAACAGGCCCAAAGTAAAACGCCATTTCTCTGCCTTGTCCCCTCCCTGTGACTCTGTGCTCCATCGCCTTCCAGGTGTGTTTTGGGGACTTTGCCACAATCCCGAAGCTCATCCGGCCCCTGAAGGCTCTGTTTGCCGATGAGATCGTGGAAATGGAGGAGCGGAAGGAGAGGCGGGAGCTACGCTTGTTGAACGAGGCCTTTGTGGCTTCACAGAAGCTGGCTGGCAGCGAAAACAAGGCCAGCGAGTCGACCCCAGCCTCAAAGAAACGGGAACAGGACGGGAACCAGCCGGGAGGGCTGAGCAAGAAGCTTAAAACCGTCAACTGAGACTAGCAGCATGTGGCCTGTGAGGGCAAGGGGCTCTGAGCATCCTGCACACTGCAGCCTTGCTCCCTCCCGGCCTTGGTGCATGGGGAGAACTGCAGAGCCCGCGTGGGGTGCTGGTGAGCGTGGGCTGGCAGTGCCTGCAGCTGCTCCATGGGGCAGGGGGTGGCTTTGAGGTTATCAGGAATGCAGCAAGCAGCCACGCGGCCTCTGGCTCATGCTCTGGGTCTCGCGGCAGCGCTGCCAGCCCATCCATCAACCTCCAGCTGCCTCTTCCCTCTCGAGCTTTTATTTATTTTTGGTTTTAAACCGCAGCTGTGGCGTTAACAGCGCTTGTGGTGACAGGAAGACGCCGGAGGTGAGGTCCGCACCCTGGGGGACCATGGAATCTCCAGAGCACGCTGGGACAGTTCCTGCATCCTGTTGTGGGAACGTGTAACAATGGCAAGAAGGGCCTAGACCCAGCTGGCCAAGTGAGGTAGTTCCACAATAAAATGGACCCGAGTCACTGTCTGTTGGAGCTTGAGCGTCGCTGGGTTGAACACAGGACTCTGAGTGGTTTGCAGTGCCCATCTGGAGTGCTGTGGCGCTCTCGGCTTGCTTCCATGCGTTCTGCTGGCTGGCAGACCCTGGCAGGCGTGGTCTCTTCCTGGGGCCGAGCTGAACAAAACGTATGGGGGAGGAACTCAGGTCTTGGGGCTGCTCCTCGCCCTGCTGGACAGACTGAACTCCGGCCCCCCTCTAGCATCATTCAGGGTCACCTGAGTGCAGGGGAAGGACTCTACCTCTGCCACCCAGGCAGCTCGTTGTGTTCGGCATCAGCTGCTTATGCAGCCTAAGGTGGCAACTTCTCTCCTGCTCTGCGGGCGCGTTGCTCAGGACCCACACGGCCGGGCGGGCAGCAGCCCCATCCGCGCAGGATCGTGGGAAGGGCGGCCTACCCAGTGACCCACAGGGCGCAAGGCACGCTGCTCTGAGGGGAGAGCCTCTCTGCTTCCCAGCAGCTGCAGGCCAGGGCTTTGAGGGTTTTCCAGCCTGGCTAGCTCTGTCCAAAGAGGTGCTTTAGTTGGATGGACTCAGGGGAGGGGCAGGTCTGTGATCTCTGCTTCTGCCCCCTTGGCCCTCTGGATCTGATGCTATCCAACTAGTGGGGTTCCTCTTGCTCGCCTCAGCTGCAGGGGTTTGCACCAGCTGCCTGGGGGCTCTCAGGCAGCCCCTGCTTAACCAGAAGCTTTCCCCTGTCCCAAGAGCTAACCCTGAGCCAAGAGCCTCCTGAAAGGGTTGCCTAAGAAATGGTGACAGCAAAGCTTTAAGGATGTTAAGTCTTGAGCACAGAGGGAAAGTGGGGGCGGGCAGGCTGGCTGGACAGCTCCTCGGGGTGTAGCTGGGGCCGTGACACTAGTGCAAAGAGTTGCCGGCGGGTCTGAGTGCCGCTCGCACTAGGATCCCCTTGCTCTGAGCGCTCCGCTAGAGTACCCTAGCCCCTGGGATGGTTTATCTGTCTCCTAGGGCTGCAGCCTGGGCTCGTGGCCAGAGGTGCGGGGTGACGAGGCAGAGACAGCGTGCTAGCAAGAAGTCTCCTGTGTGCCTAAGGGGAAGGCCATTGGAAGCCCCGAACTGGGTTAGGCGAAGGATGGCTGAAGTGAAGGCAAAGGAGTCTGGAACCCTGAACCCAGCAAGTCTCTAGTTGAGGGTAGGGACCATTTCACCAGCCTGTAAAGCAGGGGTGGGCAAAATATGGCCTGTGGTGCCATGATCCCCTGGCTGTTGGCACAGCGGGGTGCTCTGGCAGCCTGTGTGCCTGTCCCACCCCTGCCCCGCCCCAGCCCCACTGCTTCTGGAAGCTCCACAGCTGGAGGCTACAGGCAGGCATGTCTCTGCTCCCCCCTTTGGGGCAGCGGAGCTCCATGCACTGTCCTTAGCACCATCACTCCCATTGTCTGGAACCTCCTGGAGAGCTGGGGTGGAGGGGGTGGGGGGCCCTGGGTCAGGCCACTGCGTCTAGCTCCACAGACTGGGCACTGCAAGTTGTGTCCCTAGTGAATTGCTCTGGCTGGAGCCAGGCCACAGCCACAGGCCTAGCAGCCTCCCCAGGCACGGGATTGCCCTCCTGTGCCTCACCTTGAAATGGGCTGGTACTTGCAGCCAGATGTGCATTGTTTCCTCCCAGATACTGCCCCTGCCATGCTGCCCAACACGCAGCAGGCCCTCTCTGAGACACGGCTGGCTTCTGTCTACCCTGCCTAAATAAACAGCCCTGTCTCCCTTTCCCCAGGCTCAGTGGTGCTCTGTGGGAAGAGCTGGCACATCTAGCTCCTCTCACCATGTGGGGCAGCCCTGTGTCTGGCCGGCCCCCCCCCCCTCCTCTCCCCCCCCCCCCCCCCGGCTCTGCTTTTACAGGACATAGACCTTTGTGAGCCTTGACAAAGTGCCCCACAAAGAGGCCAGCTGAGGTGGTACCCTAGGTGCAGGGAGCACATAAATAGCAGGGACCAGTCCTAGCTCTGGCAGAAATGCCAAAGGTCCACCTAGCCCAGTGACCTGTCTGACAGTGGCCAATGCCAGGAGGAATGAAGAGAACAAGGAATCAACAAGTGATCCCTCCCCTATCACCTGTTTGGCTAGGGACACCCTTCCTGCCCATCCTGGCTAATAGCCATTGATAGAGCTGTCCTGCATGAACTTAATCTTTTTTGAACCCTGTTATAGTCCTGTCCTCAAGCAAGGAGTTCCAGAGGTTAACTGCATGGGGCGAAGTAATACTTGGTGTTAACATGCTGCCTGCTAATTTCATGTGGTGACCCCTGGTTCTTGTGAAGAGTACATAGCACTTCCTTATATCTATCTCCCCCCCCCCCCCATGATTTTATAGGCCTCTATCTCCTTTCCGGGGTGAGTAGTCCCGGTCGTCTTAATTTCTCCTCATGCAGCAGCTGTTCCAAACCCCTGAGCCCTTTTCTGAGCTGTTTCCAGTTCCAGCGTATAGTTCTAATGGGGGTTGCTCCCTCCGCCAGGGAGACCCTTCCCACGTGTCTCTCCTTGGGTCCGTCCCAGCCCCCCACAGGGCGTCGGAGGCTGGGGCGTGGCATGGAGGCAAGCTAGCAGGGTTTGGCCTTGCGCTCTGGGCCCTGCGCGGAGCCCCCAGCCTGACTGCTAGGGGCCTGGTGCTGCACAAAACAGGGTTCCTGCCTCCAGAGAGCTGCTGCTCTATAAGCCCAGGCTGCCAGGTGTCGGTTCGAACCGGACCCGCCAGTATCTGGGGAACCAAACGGGGACAATAGACCCGGCCGGGATGCTCTCACTCAGACGGGATGTCGGTTGTGACGTCATGGCGAGTGTGTCCGGGATTTCTGTTGTAACCACCTGGCAACCCTCCCGAGCCAGGAGCCCGCGGGGGGGGGCGCGGCCCACGGCAGCCTGGAGCCCTGCAGGGGGGGGCGCGGCCCAGTAAGGGCAGGCCCAAGGGTGTCCCAGCTCCCGCGTGCCAGGGACGTGGCTCAATTACACGCACAGAAACACCCGGCGGGGCCGCTCGTCCTGCTCCGGGGGGGGCAGCAGGGGCCGCGGCTCCAGCCACAAGCCTCCGCCTCCGCCTCCGCCTCCCGAGGCTGCTCCGCGCTGGAGCCCGGCGGGGGAGGAGCCGCGTCCCGTCCCCCGAGCAACCCCAACTCCGCCCCGCAACACGCGGTCGTCAAGGAGCCTCCGCGGCGCCTCCAGCGCAGCCCCGGCCCGAGCCCCCCGCGCAACCCGCAGCGCCGGCCCGAGCCCCCCGCGCAACCCGCAGCGCAGCGCAGCCCCGGCCCGAGCCCCCCGCGCAACCCGCAGCGCAGCGCAGCCCCGGCCCGAGACCCCCGCGCAACCCGCAGCGCAGCGCAGCCCCGGCCCGAGCCCCCCGCGCAACCCGCAGCGCAGCGCCGGCCCGAGCCCCCCGCGCAACCCGCAGCGCAGCGCAGCCCCGGCCCGAGCCCCCCGCGCAACCCGCAGCGCAGCCCCGGCCCGAGCCCCCCGCGCAACCCGCAGCGCAGCGCAGCGCCGGCCCGAGCCCCCCGCGCAACCCGCAGCCCCGGCCTGAGCCCCCCGCGCAACCCGCAGCGCAGCGCCGGCCCGAGCCCCCCGCGCAACCCGCAGCGCAGCGCCGGCCCGAGCCCCCCGCGCAGCGCCATGGCCGGCCCGCAGGAGGAGCAGGCGGGGAGCCCCGCGGAGGCCGCCCCGAGCTGGGAGCCCCGCGCCCGGCTGCTCGGGGAGCGCGTGGCGCGGAGCCTGCGCCTGGCCCCGGGGCGCTGGGAGCTCTGCGCGGGCAGCCCCGAGGCGCGGCCCCTGCTGGGGCGCTTCCTGGAGGGCGGCGCGGGGCGGCTGCTGCTGGTGACGCTGAGCCCGGCGGGGCAGCTGGCGCTGGGCACCGAGCTCCCCGCCGTGCCCGCCCGCGGCCGGACGCTCTTCTTCCTGCGCGGCGCGCCGGGCTCCGGGGCGCTGCTGTGCGGGGACCTGCCCGCCGGCGCGCTGGAGCACTTCGCCGCCCTGATGGAGGAGGTAGGCGCTCGCCCCGGGCTGCCCCCGCTGGCCTGGCTCTCGGTCTAGCAGCCCGGGGCCCCAGGAGGGACCCCCCCATCAGAGACTCCGAGATGGGGGAGGTTAAGGGGCTGTAGCCTGGCCGAGCAGAGCGCGGGGGGGAGGGGGTGTCTTTTAACTCAGGGAGCAGAAATTTCGGGGTCCCTCCCTGCTGTGGCCACTGAGCCCTGGAGTCTCGGGGACACAGGTCAGAGCAGTGGAAAACCAGTTGCTAAGGGCTTGTGTGCAGTGTTAAGGTTACAGCAAGGAAAACAGATTGCTACGGGACAACAATGCAGAACTGGAACGTACACAACACAGTGTAACACCATAAGAATGGCCAGATGGGGTCAGACCAATGGTCCATCTAGCCCAGTGTCCTGACTGCCCACAGTGGCCAGTGCCAAGTGCCCCAGAGGGAGTGAACCCAACAGGTAATCATCACTATCTACCTCCCCACACCAGCCCCACACATCCGTGCTTCCCCATACCATCCATTCCCAGCACAAAGCTTCTGTATACAGCCACATAGATACCCTTAGCTCTGCCCTCTGTGGCTCTGGCTAGCCCAGAAGACAAGTATTTACAAAACCAAAAACACACCTGTAGCTAGGGCCTGGTTAATGCCGCTGTTCCTGTCGGATTAACCTGTATTTCTCATGGTTAGCATGAACCTGGGTAATTTCTGCTTTAGGAACTGTCAAGAATCAGCCAGTGTGTCCTTTTGTTTGCAATCTTAATATTGGGAACTAGAATGTACTACCAGCATTTCTCCCAGTGGGCTGGGCTGGGAACCATACACGATCCTTAAATGTCCTTTTGAAAGGTGCTGAGCCTATAAGCCTGTTAATTATCCACAAACAGGTGGAGTGTTGGGGGCAGAGGTCAGTCTGCTTCACGCGTGTTCCCAATATAAGCTGCAAGGACAGCTACAGGGGGTAGACATCAATTGCTGGGGCTTATGCAGTCCCTGCAGCCTGCTGTGCTTGCCAGCAGGGCTGACGAATACAAAGGGTATCAGGTGAATGCTGGTTCGTTAGGAACCAGCCCGAGCCCCTCCAGGGTCATTTCACCTGGGCACACAGGATCCAGTTGGGTGGTTGGCTGATGACAGGCTCTGGGGCCCATGAGCTACCCATCCCATTTGGCTTGTTCTTTATCTGCTATCCGTTGTTTCCATGGTTTATATTCTAGGTGGTGGCACCAATCCTGGCAAACAAGAAGAACCACCACAGCTGGCCACATGTGGTGTCCCAGGACATTATGCGTCATGTCCACAGCCTGAAAAGTAACATTTTTGTGGTTATTGGCCAAGTGAAAGGCAAGACCCTGCTCCCTCTGCCAGCCGGCTCTGAGAGAATGGAGAACGTTGACTGTGAGAATGAAAAAACGTGAGTGACCATTTGAGTTTTCATCTGCTTGGCTCACTGCAGGTTTGTTTATTCCTGCTAGGAGTCCCATGCAGAAATAAGCAGGACTTTCCCCATTCACCGTCCTTTCTCCTTGCTAGGGGCCAAGGAAGAGAGGCCTAGTATGCAACCTGGCAGTATTTTTGTTTGCCTGCCTGGGACGTGACACATTCTGAAGATCCCGTCTGATCAGCTTCGCAATTTCAGGAACATTCAAAGCCCCAGTGGGAAGAACTCCATGGGCGGGGGGCGGGGGGCAGCCAGGAAACCAGGACCCCGGAAAGCCTCTTTCCTTTACAGTGTCCATTTGGTGCTCTAGGCAAATGGTACTAGAGATGCAGCCGTGTTAGTCTGGCGGAGCTGAAACAAAAGGCAGGGCTAGGCAGCACTTTAGAGACTAACAAGACGGTTTATTAGGGGATGAGCTTTCCTGGGCCAGACCCACTTCCTCAGATCAAATACAATCTAGGCCAATGGGGATTGTGATGTCAGAGGCAAAGCAGCCAATCATCATTCATACCCTCTAGGTCATTTGCATACTTCAGTCCGATGGGTTGGAGCGCGCCGGCAGGGGAGCAGAGACGGTTACTCGCCCCGTGCGGCAACGGAGGCTCTTCGAGATGGGTGTCCCCAGGCACCTCGGGGCGCACCCCAGGGACACGCCTCGAAGAAGAGCTGCCGTGCGCTGGCCCAGCGGGGAGGCCTGGGGGGCAGGGCCGGGCTTGCGGGAGGGGTATTGGAGTGAGGCCGGAGAGCTGTGCTCTGGCTACCACCTCACTCTGCCTGGCCCAGGCCGGATCCCTACACCTGTGTCCAGTTGCTGTGCTGGTGCCCCGGGAGCGGGGGCCCTTTGCCTGCATAGCCGGGCAACTGTGCGGGGAAGGGCCCAGGCAGGCAGCTGGGTTGGGGCAGGTTTGAGTTTGGTGGGTGAGTTTCCTGGCATGCCGGAGCTGCTGCTCTGCCTGCAGTCCCATGGGCTGGGCCGGGAAGCTGCTGGGATGAGGGGGGGAAGCAGTTGAGCCAAGGTAGCGTTCCACGGGGAAATGGCAAAGGGGGGGCAGACAGAGCAGCAGCACGAGGCCCCCTCCACTTAGTACAAAGCCAGTTCGTTTTTCTGGGTCTGCGGCTCCTCTCCTCTGGGCTTCGGAGGAGCCAGCTGGAAGGTGGTCGCTGAGCGGTGCTGAAACGCGGAGAGGTCCAGCAGAGACCGGCCCTGGGAGACGCTGAGCCCGGAGCTGGCTGAGTAGAGGGAGGCCCGGCTCTGCCCTGTGGCGTGCGCCTGCCACACAGTAACCTTCGGAGCCTGCGCACATTGGTGCTGCAGGCAGAGGAGCGTGGTGAGTGCCAGCAGGGACTGGAAGCTGTGCCCTTCATTTGCAGCCTTTTGGGCACAACCCAGCACCTCCTCTGCTCCTCCACTTGGCCTGCACCTCGCGCTGAGTCGAGTCCATCACTGCTGGCAAGCTGGAGCAGGTTGTGCCAAGAGCAGCCCCGGGAGAGCTGATTCTGCTGGAGGCACTGACCCCCGGACCTGTCCGGGACAGGGCTCACCCCACCCTACTGCCACAGTCTGGTCCATGCTGTGCAAGCTTAGATACTAAACACGAGCATGTCCCATGCTCTGGGTCATTTGCATTTTCCACGGGGGGGTGGGGGGGAGCAGAAAGTAAGATGCTTTGGGTGCGTTAATGCTTCTGCCTGCCTTCCCTGGAAGCAGAAGGTACCAGCCTCTGCTGGCAGCAGGATGTTGGACGGTGTTAAATTCGTGAAGCGTTAAATATTTTCCCTCAAGCCCCTCTGTGCGTACTCCAGGAGGTGAAGGCGGCTTTGTCACAGCCTGGCCTCCATTTCCTGCCGCGGTCCCTGCGAGAGGGTACGCCCCCCCCCCCACTGCAAATCCTCCATCCCTTGTTATCAGGCCCCTGTTCCGCAGGCCCTCCGGCCTTCCTATCCCTGGACCCCCAGCCGGCTGCAGGATCTGCAGCCGGTCTGCTTTCAAACCACGCTGAGGGACCACTTGCACACGCTCGTGCACCACACTCTGCACTTCCTCACCCTCGTGTCCCGCCCCGACACCAAGCGGCGGGACTATCTAAGACCTGTAAAGGGTGGGGGACCCCGATGGGCCAGCGTGTATTCCACCCTAATCCCGCGGCCCATCGGGGATGTTAGTTGGCTGCACCATGCCTTCAAATAGTGCTAGAAAGACCTTTTGGCAGTTTTCTCTGGAATGGATTTACTGCACTAAAAAGCAGGTGGGGACGTGAGATGCGCAGCACCTTGTGAAATCAGCGCTGGCCCGGGTTGCCTTGCACGGCATCTGATTCCGGGCATTGTCAAACAAACCCCAAATGCCACAGGGAGGCTTTGTCTTTGCTGTCTGCAGTGTGGAACTGGTGGATAAATCTCTCGTGCACGCCATTGAGTCAGCGGTGATAGACTGGAGCTACCAGATCCAGGGAGCACTGAAGAGAGAGTCGTCTGAGCCACTTCTGCAAGGCAGCAGCCCTACCCCGAAGGCGGAGTTGGAGTTCTGGGCGCACAGGTGTGTTGCAGGGACCCAGGCAGCGCCCGTTCGCTGCCAGAGGGAAATGCGGCGCGCCGCCAGCGCTGCCCGCACACACTACAAAGACCAAGCAGTTGAAAGTTCATAGTAGGACGCAAGCTGGAGATGGTTATTCAGGCTCATAGAATAATCATGACCCGTGGAATACTGCAGAGTCACTGCCGGGCAGCTGGCTGCAACCCCACGGGACCTTTTCCAACCCCCCTTCCAGCACAGCTAAGAACAGGCGATGCTGTGACGGACCCTGGGAACCGGGAGAGCGCCCTGCCCCCTTCACTCTCCAGCCTGGGCTGTTTCTCCAGTGCTTTGCTAGTGACAGGCGGCCAGTGCTGTTATCACGCACCCACTGCCTCACAGGCACTCCTGGCTAAGTTGCATGAAGGTTCGTTAAGCCTCTCCTAGACTGTGCAAAGGGAGACACCAGCAGACACCTCCAGCACCCAACCTTGCACCCCAGACAATGTCCAGGCTGAGCCTCTCTGCTCCGGCACTCTCTGATCTGGCAACACCCATGGTCCGGCATGATTTGTGTGAGCCGGATGGCCACTTAGCATGGGGGTGGCCAAGTTTCCCGAGGTCCCGTAAAGTTTGTTTACAGCCCCTAGCCCTGGCTCTCAGTGTTCTGGGCTGTTCTTTAGCTGTAATGTATCCCAAAATGTCTCCTAAGAGCCCAGCGAGCAGCGGCAGTGCTGGTCATGCTGCTAGACAATATCGGCCTCCCGGGGTTCAGCAAATTCTCTGGTTCAGCACCGGTCAGCTCCCGAGGGTGCCGGACTAGAGAGATTCAACCTGTAGCATCTTGCACTGCTCAAGGCCTCCTCTTGAACCATGCAAACTCAGAAATGAATCCGTCACTCTGTCAAAGGAGAGAGCATGACCCAGCCTTTGTAATCAGAGCAGAATCCCCAAGCACTTGGGAGAAACTCACTGCAAGGATAAAACATTAACAGGCTTATTAGCCACCGGCAGATTGAAAGTGTTTGTAAGTGGCAGGCGGAAAGGTCAGAGACAGTTACCTAAGAAATACAAGTAAAATTGCAGCCTAATCCCCTAGATCTACTGGACTAAGCAGATCTACTGTGAATGAAACAGCTTCTCTTACTCTGCTGCATGTTGCAGGCAAGTCACAGCTCTTAATACACAGGCTGAATTTCCTGCGCAGCCTGGGGCCAGTCCGAGGAGCTCCTGTGAGCCAGGCAAGCTGGGTGCCATTGCCCAGCGCCGGCGGCACAGAGACAGACGGACAGACGTTTGCCAGTGCTAAGCTGCTGCGATCTCTGCCCAGCGCTCTGCTCTCTCTTGCTTTGCCGTAGGTGCGAGGACCTGGAATGCATTTACGATCAGCTGAGAGCCAAGAAAGTTCGGCGCATGGCAGAGCTGCTGGAGAAAGTGCAGAGCAGCTACTTCCCGGCCTTCCAAGCCATGTGCAGAGACGTGGTAGAAGGTGAGGTGGGCACCCTCTTTGCCACAGCCGGGCTGATTTCATGGCTGGTCCTTTCCCCAGGCTCCCCCACGATTGGTCTGCAGGGCCATTGGTCCTTGATGTTCTGGAGCCTGTAGTAGAAGGGCACAGGGAGGGGCTGCTGGGATGGGCCCCTGGGGGCGGAGGGGGAGAGCTCTGGCATTGTAGCCAGGGATGTTAATGTAGTTTCCTTTTGTGAATGTGTCACCACTGACAATTTCAGTGGCTACATGTTTACACATGGGGGGGATGGGAATGAGGCAGGAGCTGGTGTTCATGGGGAGCTGGCTTAAAAGCTGGCTCCCCATTCCCACCCCCACTCGCCCTGCTGCTGCCTCTGTATCAGGGGAAAAATCACCGCAACATCCAGTCCCAAAAGACCAGCCATTTGCCGTGGCCAGTTCTACTCAGATCTAGAACCAGAGACAACAGCTGTAGCCCATTCTGTAATTAACTGGAGACGTACTAACCAAGAGAAGGTCTGAGACTTATTGGCAAGGTTCAAATGGGAAGCAGAGCCATGCGGATGAGTTATGGGCTTTGATTGAAAAGGCAGGAGATGCTTCTGTAATAAGTCGCTGTGTCTAGTCTTCGGGGCTGACCTATGCCATGCGGCGTGGGGAGCCATGTGGCGAGCTAGGAACCATTGCCCCTCCTAGTCCAGACAGCATCAAGAGACCCAGTGCAGCCAACACAGTGTCTGTGCTTTGATGCTGCACCGTGCCCCATTCATGCTCAGTGGGCCGGCTGCTTGTGTGCAGGATGAACGTAGACCCGGGGCGTCCAGTGCCAACGCTCCGCGTCGCTCCTCCTCATGTCCGGGGATTGTACGTGGGATTCCCACCTGCAGCGCCCTGCAAGCCTTCCATCCGGCCTAAGCCACCCTCGTCTCACTAACGTTACCTCGCAGCTGAGCCAGGCTGCTGTCCAGCCGTGCGGGTGTCCGCACTCAGGGAGGCCAGGACGCCTGACCCCTTGGTAATCAATCATTGGTGTGAGAGAGGCGGAGTGGAAAAGCAGCCTCCCTGCAGCTCCGAGCGCGCCTCCTTCCCCAGCAGAAGTGGTCCAGGAAAAGCTGTTACCTCCGCCCCTTTTCTCCCTCATCTTCTGGGGCCCACGTGCCAGCGGCAGCACTGGACACAGCTGAGAACTGTGCCTCTCGCCCCTCTTCCCATGGAATTGGAAAGCACTTGGCACACGAGGGGCCTTGCGTCTTTATTTTTAAAAGTTCTGGCACTAAGCCCTTGGGCCAGGCTCTGGTGTCTGCGTCTGCTGGAGCCTGGGGACGTTCCGGAATTCCTGGCCTGGCTTCCAGAATTAGTGTCTCAGGGGCTATTTTCCTGGCAAATGAGCACGCTGATCTCAGTGGTAGCCAGGGGTGCAGCCTGCCGGCCTGTGACCCTCTTCCCTATGTTTGCCTGCTGATGTGCAGGGGGCTGAGGTAATCCGAGGCCAGGTAACCGCTGCGTGCCAGGGAGGGACAGACCTCACCTCTCCTGTTGCGGCTTTTCTCGCAGCTTTGACTGAGGCCCAGGATATTAGCTTGCACCTGGCCCCTCTCCAGCGCCACGTGGAGGACGTGGAGGACGTGGAGTTTAGCAAGGTGAAGCCACTGATCAGTCCCTTGCTCCATGTGGTTTGTTTAATCTGGGCCACGTCCAGTTACTACAACACTCCTGCCCGGATCATCGTGCTGCTCCAGGAACTCGGCAACCTCCTCATCCAACAAGTAGGTGGCCTGGATGCTGTCAGCCAGCCCTGACCCCCTCGGCTCAGTGAGAGATTCTGTCTCAGGGCCCCACGGGGAGGGGAGGGGTCAGGGCCCCCTGGATAAGGGAGGGGTCAGGGCCCCGGGAGGTCAGAGCTGTCCCGTCTTCCACTAGACTTCTCTGGGATTTCCGTCAGCTGAAACGAGACGCACTGCCAGACCCACAAGCCACTTGACTGCGCTAGCCATGTGGTCTCCGTGGCCTGCACCTCCATCCATGAAAGCCATCGCAAGCCACTGTGCCCTGTGCCCCCTGTGCAAGAGCTCGAGTGTGTGACCCACACACCTGGGTGTGGGACTGTCCCACCTAGTGGCACTGAGGCCACTTAGAGCAGGGGCGAGGAACCTTTTCTGGGCCGCTGACTCACAGAAAAATCAGTCGGATGTCTGGGGCTGGAGGGAGGCAGCGGGCGGGGGGGCTGGAGTACCAGGGTGGGCTCCCCAATGCTGGGGGATGCCCTGACCCCCGGGCCTTAGGTTCCCCACCCCGACTTAGAGAGAGACTAGAGTCCACCCGGCAGCCGTAGCTGGGCCATGTGGAGTTGAGCTCCCGCGCTAGAGGCTCCTGTGTTTGGCTTCAGAGGTCCCACGTCCCAGCCTGACTGCGGCGTCCGGTGCCTGCCAGCGTCCCATTCGCTTAGCGCAGTCTAGAGCGGGGACGGGGGGGATCATTTTTTGCCAGGGGCCACTTCAGAAATTTTTGAAGTGGCCCCGGGCCATATTGGAAGGGGCGGGGCCAGGATACTTCCAGGTTCCCCATCCCCAGACCATGATTGGTCTGGGAATGGGGGAGCGCCTTTGGCCCCCCCCGCCCCGCCCAGCTTCCTCTCGGTGCCCATGTCCCTGGTGTGGGAGGAGACTTCCCGCGCTCCCCCACCCCCAGACCAATCAGGGCCTGGGAGCAGCCTCCTCCCGCCCTGCCAGGAGCATGTGGTGCTTCTAAGTGCCGCGCGCTGCTCCCAGGGTGGGTGCAGAGCGGAGGAAACTTGACGGACTCCCCCCGCCCCCAGGCCCTAATTGGCCTGGGGGTGGGGGAGCGGCAGGGCCTTTGCCCACCCTGGTCTGGAGAACACCAGCACAGCAGCACTGTTGCTTTGCGCCAACGAGCGGCTGTTGCCCTACATTCCGTCTGTCCTTCCGCTGCATTCAGACGCGTCCTCCCCCTGTGCGTCCAGAGCACCCACGACTCCAAGCCTCCCAGGAAGGGATGGTGCCACGTCCGCGCATGCCCCGGGGAAGCCTCTCTCTGGGGGTCCCACGTGGCTGCAGAGCTGGCTGACGTCTGTGGATTCTCAAGCTCAGGGCACCGCACAGACCCCGCAGACGGTCCCCAGGAACACCTGCCTCTCTCCTGTGCACCTCGGGTCTGCCGCCCCTGCCTGGGGGATTCGGGAGGCAGCAGCAGCTTTGTCCTGAGGGGCAAGGACCCCCCCAGCAGTCAGCTGCTAGGTTGGGTTTGCCTTTCCTCCCCAGTTCCTGAAGCCAAGTGAGAGGTTGGGTGTCAGACCACCACCCGGACCGGCCTGCTAGCTCTCTCCTGCTGAGACTGGCCAGGGGCTCTGCGCCAGTCATGCAGTTGGACTTCAGGTCTCTGGTTCATCGCAGGCAGGAGCTGTGGGAAGGTGTCCCTGGATTTTGTCCCCGGATCTGTAGATTAGCTCAGGAAAACTTTTGACAGGAGACTCATCATCTCCCCTCCCCCCGCGGCTTCCCTGTGTGAGGGTGTTTTACGACCTTGTTTAGCTTGAGAGAGACAGTTAAACGCAGCCAGCCCAAAAACCCAACCGGTGCCTTGGGGCAGCAAAACGTCAGTTCAGGCTCTGTCCCCGTAGGCCCGGAATTACCTGAACCCCGACGACATTCTGAAGGGGGAAGCAGAAGAAAGTCTGGGCAAAGTGCGGGAGGCGCTCGGCACTCTCAGTCACTTCAAAGAGACGTTTGAGGCGCGTCGGGACGATCTCCACACCTACTTTAGACCAGGCCAGGCAGTGAAGGAATGGGACTTCCAGTCCCTCCTGGTGTTTGCGCGGCTGGACGGCTTCCTGAGAAGGCTTGAGATGGTGGAGGTGAGTGTTTGGTCTTGAAATATGGTGAAACTTGGCCGAGAGAAATCCCCTCCCCACAACAGCCCTTCAGCCCCCTGGCAGGTGAGGAGCCTTCTCAGTCCTCCAGCAAAGTGTCCGTGCCGTGGGGCTGGAGCGTGGGTTGCTCCATGTCCCGGCTAAAGAACGTGCCGAATTCACACCTGGGCCCCTCTTTCCGGGCTGGCCTTGGTGTTTCCTTGATCACAGGAAGCAGGGCCCCCAGTGGGGGATGCGTGGTGCTTCCTGGGCTGTGTGGCACGCGCCCGGGTGCCAGAAATCCCTCTGCACAAGCACAGTCCTGGGGCTCTGGCTGCAGCTCAGGAGCAGGGCTGCCACCCGGGTCTCGACTCTGCCAGGCCGACGCTGCCTTTACCTGTGCGGTGATAGGGCCTGCAGGCTGCAGCAGGGCAGGGCTAGGCGCATTGTGCTAGCAGCTGGACAGACGTCATCTTGGAGACACGTGTGTACGTTACAAAACTTTCCTGGGATTCTCTTTTTGCATGGCAGCGCTGCCCATCTCCTGGTCACCGGGCGCAGGAAATGCGGTGGGCTGGCGGCGCTGCCCATCCCCCGGTCACCAGGCGCAGGAAATGCGGTGGGATGGCGGCGCTGCCCATCCCCCGGTCACCAGGCGCAGGAAATGCGGTGGGCTGGCGGCGCTGCCCATCCCCCGGTCACCAGGCGCAGGAAATGCGGTGGGCTGGCGGCGCTGCCCATCCCCCGGTCACCAGGCGCAGGAAATGCGGTGGGATGGCGGCGCTGCCCATGCCCCGGTCACCAGGCGCAGGAAATGCGGTGGGCTGGCGGCGCTGCCCATCCCCCGGTCACCAGGCGCAGGAAATGCGGTGGGCTGGCGGCGCTGCCCATCCCCGGTCACCAGGCGCAGGAAATGCGGTGGGATGGCGGCGCTGCCCATGCCCCGGTCACCAGGCGCAGGAAATGCGGTGGGCTGGCAGCGCTGCCCATCCCCCGGTCACCAGGCGCAGGAAATGCGGTGGGCTGGCGGCGCTGCCCATGCCCCGGTCACCAGGCACAGGAAATGCGGTGGGCTGGCGGCGCTGCCCATGCCCCGGTCACCAGGCGCAGGAAATGCGGTGGGCTGGCGGCGCTGCCCATGCCCCGGTCACCAGGCGCAGGAAATGCGGTGGGCTGGCTGTTACCTCATTTTAGCAAAGGGACAGCTTTATATGAGAATATTTTGTTCTCACTGTCTCTCAAGGGCTTTACTGCAACTGAATACAAAGCGCTATTGATTGCAGCTCACTGAATTTTTTATGCACCCCATTTAATTAACACAGCAGAAACTCTGCAGTCATTACTGTCTATTCTGAAGCTTTTCAGAAAAGTGCTGCTATGCAGTAAACCACATGATCCTGGTCATTCTAATGAGACAAACATACATAAACATGTTTGTAATTGTAATTCATAATGAGAGCAATAGGAACAGTGAAGTAATTATGGCCCGTATCCATGGTAAGAACCTGGTGCACCATTCGCTTGTTGAGTAGATGCTAGGAAGGTGACAGCTGGAAAGAAAACGGATTTTTCGGTGTGATTTGCATCTCCTGGCTGCTTATGGCTTTGTTTTCAGGTTGGACAGTCCCAGCTGTAGCAGCAGGGCTGGAGCAGGAGAAGACAAAAGCAGCCCATGAGTTACAGGGCCCAGATGAGGTGCTGGCTATGGGTGTGCCACACCAGCCTGATGTCAGGCTCCAGCAGGCACTAAGTCCTGTACAGTGTCATGTACCTGTCCCCCTGGTTTCACAGTGTGAATGCGCCTCCTTGTTGTGAGAGTTGCTGTCATCCGCGCTTGTTAACACCTTGTTCCCATGTGAATGGCTCTGAAGGATCTCCTAACAACGGCCTTGGACATCCTGAAGCTGGAGAAGCTAGAGTTTGGTGGGATAAGAGGGAAGGCGCTGAGCCAGCAAGTTCTGGGCATGTATGAAGAGTTCCAGGAGGTATACAAAGTACTGTCAGACCGAAGCCACGACTGTCTCGACACAAGCAACGTGGTAGGTGGTTCTGGGCTCCCGGAGGAGTGGCAGTGTGATAATGCTTCCCTCGAACCATGCTCTTTCTAGATCAAACCCGAATCCATGTGCAGTTCTGTAGCTTTGTCTCCAGCCTCTTCCTCCTTCAGTGCATCACTTCCTGATTTTTCACCCACCGACTGAAAGGTGCTTTTGGCAGCTGACAGGTTGCATGGGGAGGCTGAATGGCAAATCGGCTCCCCAGAGGTTAGTTACAGGGGGGCCTTGTCACACACGTACAACGAGTAACTGGAAATGGTTCAGGTACTCTCCAGATAATGGCTCTAGCACATGGGTCGTAGTGCTCACAGAGCATCCAGATTCCTAAGACTCCAGTCAGTACTTGCCTGGGCATGTTGTGCAGGAGAGGCCAGCCTGGAAAAGCCAGGGCAGGCTTCAGCTTTATGGTTTATCTGGAGATGTTCTACCATGGGCACTAAACACTGGAGCCTACGGTTGACTTTTCAGTAAGAAAGCAAGTGTGGGAATGGCATTTGCTGAGGGCTCTGCTGCTCGTGGTTATTTATGGTGCCAAGGGAACTCCTGATTTCACTGATGTCCATCGTTCACCTCGAGATCTAATGGTGAGTTACAGACAGGTTAGAATAGCCTTTCCCTTCCCTGAGTGTTAGTAAAGGGAGGCAATAGAAGGACTCCCCTCCAGCCACTGGCCGTGTCTTGCCATCTGCAGTCTGTGGTGTTTGCAATACTGTGCTTGCTATCAGGTCTTCCCTGGTGAGCTCAGCTGTCCACAGGTGCTGTTCCCGACCATTCGAGGTACAGAAGAGACTGTGAGGATCAGAAATCTGCCTCTGGAAGAGGCCGGCTTCGGATCCTTCTCTCCCCTGCCTCCCATAGGATTTGCTGATATCTGTCAGTGAATCATCTATGGCCCCTTGGCAGCCTGGACAGCCGTGGGCCAGAGCTGTAGGGGAGCCTAGAGAAAATCCGAGACCCAGATCCAGGACCTTGCTGGCGCAGGCTGGGACGGCGTATCCAGGCTGAGCAGCGTGCAGCCTGACGGGCCTGTTTGCGAAGTCCCAGCCATTCTTTGTGTGGTTCAAAAGGATTTTATCTTAATTAAACCAACCTACTTTTCTCTCCCTCAAACCTCAAAGCGTTTATTAAAACCAGCAAGTGCAGAATGGTGGAAAGATAATGGAGCGGCCTTACTGCTGTCTCCTCTGCACACGCTTGCTGTGATCCAAGCACTCTGACTTCTCTAGGTCAGAAACCCTGTAGCTCAGGGTTTCTGACCTAGAGAAGTGACTTGCAGTACACCCCCCAAGAGACCCCTCGAGCAGTCTGCAGCACTGAGATGAGAGCGCGTAGCAAGGTCCACTCAGGATCAGAGCAAAGGTCCACGTCGCCAGTGTCCTGTCTGCCCACAGTGGCCAGTGCCGGGTGTCCCAAGGGAGTGAAGAGGGAACCGTCTAGTCGTGTGTTTATGGGACAGAGGGGCTGGGAGGCACCCAGGGCCAGGCCCTTAGCTGGGGTAAAGTGGTGACACAGTACTGAACTCAGCGGAGGCTCTGCCCTTTCCTGCTCATGGTGCGTGGGACCCACTGGGCGCTCACAGCCTGCTGTGCTCTGTTCCTTAGGCATTCGAGCGGGAGGCCTCTGCCTTCAAGCAGAAAGTGGAGGATCTGGACAGAAGGCTGGGGACGATTTTCGGGCAGGCTTTGGAAGACGCGGCTGGCTTGGAGCATGCCTTCAAGGTCTGTGCTTCTTGTCCGAGATGGGAAGCGCTTTTGGTGCGGGTACCCAGTCCTCCCCCAGACAAGCTGCCTGTCCTGTTGCTGTGCTCCGACATGCAGGCTGCTTTTCTGAATGCAACGCATGTCTCCAGCTGAGACGTACCGTTAGTTCTCTGCTTGTTGCTTTGCTTGTGAAGGATTAATAAAGCGACACCCTGGATGCCCAGAGGGGTGCACTGCACAAGCCCACAGAGCAGGGGTTCCGGTGCACTGCACAAGCCCACAGAGCTAGCCCGGTGCTGGCTAGCTCTCCTGCCTGCTTGCAGCCGTTGTCTCGGGCCACGCCTTCGCTAAACGGACGGTTGATGCTGCTGCGATCGATCTTGCGGAGTTCGATTTAGCGAGTGTAGTTAAGACTCTCTAAATCAAACTCAGAAGGCACCGCCCCCCCCACCCTGGCAGCTGGTACTCCTGCTTGTGCAAGGAGTAAGGGAAGCTGATGGAAGCGTTTGCTGCCATTGGCCTCCTGCTGTGGAGGCGACGGGGAAATTGGAATCAAGGTCGTGAACATAGCTGGAGTTGCATATCTGGATTCAACCTTCCCTTTCAGTGTAGACCGGGCCTTGGTGTCCAGGCTCCTCATTTCAGAGGAGAGGAAACAGGAGATGCCTTCAGGGACTAACACTGCCAGCGGCCAATGGGAGACCAGCAGCTGTCATAGAAAGGAAGGAGGCAGCTCCCGGGCAGCGGCCCAGCGGGACCCTCATGCAGGCTCCCTGGGTGCAGCGTGTGCGTCTCTGCACGGCACAGCTTGCGGGAGGCAGCAGGTCCCTGCGTGCTGCGTGTGCCCGCCTGCACTGCCCCGGCCAATGGGAGCGGTGAGGATGGGGGTGGGGGCGGGGACAGTGCACGGGAACCCCCTCCACCCAAGGGATGTGCTGTGCAGACTCACGCTGGCCCCAGCAGCCGGCTGCTCTGAGCTGCGTGTGCAGCCTCGGCAGGCAGGGAGCCTGTGTGAGGGGCCTGTCGCGCTGTGACGGGCTGGATTTTGCCCACCCCCTGAACTAGGGGCTGCTGGAGAAGTGGGACTGTGATTTCATCTCTTCTCTTCTCTGTCTGTTCCTCTCCCTAGTTGCTGGACATGTTTGGGAGCCTTCTAGAGCGGCCAGTGATCGCTGCCAGTGCCGCTGCCAAGTACCCCCAGCTTATCTCCATGTTTGACAGAGAGCTGGATGATGCGAAATTGATCTACTCGCGGCATGTTCAGGAGGAGAGGGAGCTAGGTCTGTGCTAGTAATTGTGCAGAATTGTTTGTGCAAAACCAAGAGCAGAGCAATCGAGATGCTTTGAGTTGATTGTAGTCAAGATATAAATCTGATTTTAAAAAAATCCTGTAATCAATTTTACAAATCTGCAAACTAATATGAAAATCTTTGCTAGTGTGGTGCTAGATTATAATGTATGGGTCTTATAATGAAAATTATGAATACAAGGTTTTAAACTACAGTGAAACCTTTGTTATCCGGCACTCTGTTAACCAAAAAACTTTGTTAACTGGCATTGCCCCCAGCCACAATACTGTCACGTCTTCAGGCGCACAGGCCTGGCTTGGTTACCATGATTGGCTTAACAATTTTTTATTTAAGAAGTACTAATCATCTTTAACTCAAAATAGAAACGTAAGACCAACTGCCTCACACTACAAAACTACCAGTATTAAAAACTTGAGTTTTACTATTATTGTCCATTGGGTTTTCCTAGGTTGATGGGACCCTCAGATAACCAGAGTTTTTAGATAACCGGAATGCCTTAATCCCTGAGCATGCCACATAACACAGGGTTTACTGTAATTTATTTCAGCTTCACTACCTTAGAGCATTTTGCACATTGCTATAGACAAAGAACAAAATATTAACATTACTTTTCTACAGATTCTCACCGAATATGATTTTTCCCCACCTGCCGTTCCCTTTTCCTCTTAAGCATGAGCACTTTGAACATAAGTTATTCTTACTGTGATAAATGTACTTAATCTCATAGTTACTCAAATGTTAATACTAAATAATTCAAAATAGATATTTTAAATAACTCTTCAGTTCCTTTACAATGATACCAAATTCACGTATAGAACTGTGCTTAATAATCTTAAGAGCTACAGAGTCTTTGCTAGAAAAGTCTAATCTGTAAGCAGCGATCGGTCTGAGTTCAGGGGGAATGACTGGACGCCCCACCCCCCTAGCAAGTAATTTAAGCCACCCGATGTAGAAGTGAGATCAGCACGTCAGCCAAATATAAAACTTGCCTGTGTGGACTCAGAAATTAAAACCAGTTTCTCTTTCCCTTACTTGATACATTTACAGAATATTCTGTATTCAGCCAAAACTGTAAACTACAAAAAGATTAAACTTGTTAGTAGAAAAAGCCCGTGTGTACGAGCTGACGCTCTGCTAACAATTAGGAATCTCTAAAGTTCCCTGCTAAATATCTGAAATGTATGAAAACCCCATAGAAGTGTGGGGCTGGGAGGGCTCCTGAGAAGTCATCACATCCAGGCCCTTGTGCTGAGGCAGAAGAAAGTCACTCGAGGCTGTCCAGCCTGTTCTTCAAAAGCACCAGTGACGGGGACTCTGGGAAGCCCATTCCGGAGCTGAACTACCCTGGGAGTGGGAAAGTTTTTCCTAATATTCAGGCTGTGTCTCCCTTGCTGCAAACTGAGTCTGTTGCCACTTCTCCTGCCTTCAGAGGACACAGGGAACTGGCGAAAGCCAGCAGTGCGCCGCTCCGGCAAGAAGGCGCTGACACCGGGGTGCCCCATACAGAGGTGGAGGCTCCGCGGAGCAAGCCCTGCTGTGAATCAACCCAGCTGTTCGCTGTGGGGGCCGAGAGGATGAAAGGTTTGGTGTCTGCTCAGAGAACTTTGTCTTGGATCGACTGCTACTTCGAGTAGGCAAAGGTGCCTTCTGGGGCGATCCTGGCCGCCCATGGAAGCAGAGTGCAGGCCTCTTGGGCAGCGCAAGCTCCGAGTCAGGTGATCCACGGGGCTGCCACTTGGCCGTCGGTCCATACGCTGGTCTCATGCTGCGCTTATCCAGCAGGCCCGAGACCATGCTGGCTTCGGCAGAGCAGTTGCTGCAAGCCATGCAACCCTGGCCTCCGAGAACACTGCTTGTGGGGCCCCTGCAATGGAGTGGACACGAGCCAGCACTCGCAGGGGAAAGCACGGGAACCTCCCATTCCTAACTGTGCTCTTTGAGACGTGCTCGGGTCCGTTCCATTACCCACCTGCCTGCGCCTCTGGCAGGGTTGCTGGCCAGGAGGAACAGAGGGGGCGTAGGGCTGGCAGCAGCTACAATAATGACACGAGTGTCAACGCTACGGACATTGGAAGGCAAAAGTTTCTGCCGACTGCACGTGGGTGAGCGTGCACCTAGAGCGGAATGGGCGTGAGCGGCTCGTCCTGGAGAACACGTTCTGAAAGGCAGGCAACGGGGTGTAAGCCTTCCCCGGAGGGCGGGTTTCTTATCGTTGGCCAGTTTCGTTGCTCTCCTCTGGACTCTGTCCTAGAGGGTTGGAGGCCCAAGTGAGACACGGCATCCCAGCCGTGGCCTCCCCCGCACACGGAGAGGGCCCACTTACTCCTCGCCCTGCATACGACACTTGGGCTAATACACCACAATGATTTAGTCTTTTTGGCCTTGGCTCGGATTCAGTTTGAGATCCGCTCTGCTCTGCAGGGCTTTTGCTGCTGTGTTAGTCAGCTGGTCTCCATTCTGTAGTGGGGCATTTGATTTATCCTTCCCAAATGAAATACTTTGCACTTAGCTGTATTGAATTTCATCTCATTGATTTCAGACTCATTCTCCAGTTTGTCAAGGTGATTTTGAATTTTAATCGTCCAAAGAATTGACAGCCCCTCCTAGCTTAGTGTCCTCTGCAGATTTTATACCCGACTCCCCACTCCATTACCCACGGCATGAATGCAGTTATTGACCATTGCTGGACCCAGGTCTGACCCTTGTGGTATCTCACTAGCTGGGGGGGGAGGGGGGCACTAGGTGGCCTGTGCCTGGATGTGGTTCACCAAGATTAGCCCCTGGCGGGCTACCAGCCACTTGCAGCTCCCTTTGGCTGCGGGTTGCTGATCCTGGTCAATGGGACCTGCGGAAGCGATGTCCAATCCATGCTGCTTCCCGCAGTTCCCATTGGCTGGGAATGGGAGCTGGGAGTGGCTGTACCTGCGGCTGCCCAGACAAATCAGGGTTCTACCCCCTGCCTCAGACAGGGCTCCTCCGAGTATTTGGGTCACTCCTTTGGGGCTTGGCTGGTCTGCAGGCTCTCGAGTCTTCCCGCCGCTGCTTTGGTAACCCCTGCGTGCGTGGGAGCTGGCCAGTGGTCTCGGGGCGACAGGTTTTGTGATGCAATTCCTCTCCCTGTCTGAGTCCCACACGCAGCAGAGCAGGGCTGGTCACCGCGCTGTCCTGGGGCAGGTGCTTCCGCCCTCCAAGCAGAGCGAAGCTCACAGGCGTGTCCGAGCCCATAGGAACTCGCTTGCCTCCTGTTGCCTGGGGCGACGGCAGGGCCCCTCCCGTGGTGGATTCTGATTGTGTCCGGTGTCTGGCCACCATTCAACTCTTTAGTGCAGACAGCAGGCAAAATAGGCATCAAACAGCCTTGACGTCGTCTGTTACTAGCTCTCCTCCCTGCTAAGTAGCGGACCTACACTCTCCTTTAATGTTCTTTTGCTCCTAATGTATTTAAAGAACATCATCTTACTGCCTTTGTGTCCCTTGTTTGGTATAACTCAGGTTGTGCCTTTGCCTTTCTGACTTTTCCCTGCGTGCTCGTGCTGTTCGGATGGTCTCCTCCTTAGCAATTACCCCCCACTGTTTCCATTTTGTGTGGGATTTGGTTTTGATATTGAGGTCATTAAAGAGCACCTGATGGACCTTTCCCACCCAGTCTCTGTGACACCAATTAAACAATACTTTAGCTTTCCTATTAATACGTCCAGTTCTTTTGAATGATTCTCCTTGTTTCTTGGATGTGTGTTCAATTGGGAACATTTTTGATGAAAGCAAAAATGTTTTGGCAAAAAGTCACTTTCAATTGCCGAAAGGTTTAGGTGGAAATTTTTTGAGTAGCTCTGGGAAGCATCACCTCATCAGCCAAGGCCTACCAAATGAGAAGACATTGAAGAAGTAGCAACATATACGTAAAAATTAATTGAAATAAAAATGGAATCATTTTAAAGTCTCCCTCTTCTGTTGAAAATCCTGCTTTGTAGCCACTCTGCTTGTTATGGAGCTTGGGGTGAGTGTTACACCCGACTAGCCTGTGAGAGGAAGGAGTTTCTCCTGACGCCGCATGCTTGGGAATGGACTCGCGTGTCTGAGCCGAGAGTTGTCCACTTTCTGGAGGTGAGGTCCAGCGTTTCCCTGAAACCACTAGCAGAAAGTCCTTGAGTGATGGACTTACTCACGCTGTGAGCTCTAACCCGGGATGGAAAACCCGGCGCCTGTCGGTGTATCAGAATCAGAGAGCAGGTACTGGAATGGTGCCTGGATCATGCCACCCGTAGGGAATGAACCTGGACCTCCGGATTTGAACGTGTGAGCCCCAGCTGAGGAATCAGGCTCTGTCACTCAGGCTGAAACTGACCCAGGACCCTGTCTGCATGTGGGCTGCCCCCAGACAGGGACCGCAGTCCAAGTGGTGTCCATGTGGGCTGCGCCGCGTTGGTGCTGCCGTTACTTTCTGCTTTATTCCGCTTCTAATGCTCTGGCTGGAATACTTGTGGCTTAAATAGCTCAATCCTAGTGAAGACATTTAAAGCTGCGCTATCCGAAGCGTGGCATGTTCCAGCTGTGTCCATGCTGCTCCTAGTGTGATGATTGCAAAGATGGAACCAGTCTCCCTAAGCTTCTTGTCAGGCTCAGGCAATGAAGGTTTGTTTGGCCCTAGGTAAATCCGGGTGGCGAAATCCAGGCTTGTGTGTGGTAAACAGCAAAACTCTCATTTGACGTCCACGAGGCCAGCACGTCACTCCTGGGTTTGCTTTGCAAGTTGGTCGAAGTAGAGATGTGATGGTTCTCAGCTCTGGGTGGCTCTGGCTTGGCATCCATGGCTCCCAGCGCAAGCACAGCCCCTCTGGCGTCCTGACCGGGCACAGCACTACCGAGTGCTTAGTGCCACAGGCAGCCCCTCTCAGCGCAGAGAGCGTGTTCCACAAGGCAGGAGTGTTACCCACAATCACACCATGCAGTGGCCTCTGGCAATGCAAGCGGCCAGCTCTGCCAGGATCTGCTGACTTGGCTGATGCGTTGTTCCCAAAGGCATCGTGACTCACAAAGCAGAGCAAAGAGATGGAATTGGACCTGGGCTGGGTCCCTCATCAGGTAGGAGGCTGAACCTGCCTTTGCGCCAGGATTGTACCGTGATTCCCGAATGCTCTGTTCAAAGGGAGCTCCCAGGAAATCAGGAGTGTTCAATAGACCTGTTGTCGGGGGGTGGGGGCCTCTGCTGCCTGTCGGGGATGGTGCATGGTGCAGGGCTGAGGAGCAAATCCCTTCACATCCCCCTTTGCCTTCTTCCAGGCTACCCGCTGGTGCACAGAAACATGCCCTTGGTGGCTGGGGCTTTGCGCTGGGCTCAGGAGCTGAGAGACCGGATCCAGGTTCCGTTCAGCCATTTCAGGCACATCCCCCACCTGTGCGTGTCTGTGTGACAGATAAGTTGCTGTTTTAACTGTCCCTTTTCTCCGTGCATCTGAGTTTCATCCTGCTGGCTTTGGTATTCTACTCAGGGCTAAGCCCCTTTACAAGGCAGGCAGGTCGAGTGTGTGTGCCATGGCCGGGCCCTTACAATCATGTTTGCAATTTCCCTGAAATCCGTTTTGAGTAAGTTCCTGAATTGGGTTTGGTGTGAAATGAGTAAGCGGCACAGCGGGCAGGCGCGCAGGGTGTGTGAAGCGGGGGGTATTGGACCTTTCCTCACCACGTAGCTAGCAGGCTCTGCTCCTGGGGAGCCCGGACGGCACAGGGACATCGCAGGCTGGATTCAGTGCCCAGGCAGAGCTGCGCAGGGCGGGGGCAGGCGTGGTATTGGTGTCAGCACTGGGGGGGTCTGGGGTTGAAATAGTGGGGGGGGATGCCTCAGGTGAGGACTGACGTGCGTTGGCAGAGCTCCCGGGGGTGCTGCTTGTTCCGCAGATGAAAGGGCTGAAAGCAATCGCAGCCTTGGGTAAGGGGCAGGCCTGCAGGATATCGAGACTTTCCCCTCCGAACAGGTCAGTGATGAAACCCGCCCTGCTCCTCCCGTTGGCTGCTTTCCTCTCGCGCTGGCCCCAGCCTGCTTCTAGGCAGCTGGGTCAGTCCAGAGGGGGCAGGAAGGAAGGCGCTGGCGGGGCTGGCTCCTGGCGGCTGGAAGAGCCCCATCAGCATTGCCTTGGGGTGCGGTGATGGCTGCTTGTCCTTGCGCCAAGGGACTCTCACAGGCCCCGAGTCGGCCTCCACTAGAAGTCGTTCCCATTGCCCCTCCAGCACCCTCCCAGTGGTACTATCAGTGTGTGGGCCTCGAGCCGTTAAGGTGGGCAGAACGGGAGCCCCCCCCATGGAACCCAGCTCCATGGCATCCCCCGGCCCTGCCCACAGCGAACGCCGCACGAAAGGCCAGAGGCGCTTCCTGTGCGTGCCACTGAGCGCCGCCCGCCCGCCCTGCAGCAGAGGGGAGGCGAGGAGCGGCAGGCACAGGGCTCTGGGGGCAGGGAGCAGTTCTTCACCCCAGAACCCGTAGCCCTGGCCAGCCCCGCCGTGGGGGGAGGGGATATTTTTTCCCTGGGGTGCACAGGGTGGCCATGGGGGTAGTTTCAAAAACCCAGGAAAGAAGCAGACAGTCAGAAGGGCTGAGCCCTCCATTAAGCCTGGCACTTCAGTGGCCCAGGCCGGTGCCGGGTCAAACCCGTGACGAGAACTCTGAGAAATCTCTGCCACTGTTGTGTGGATCACGGGAGCGCCTGGAGACCCTGTCCCGGGCCCCGGCCTCGCAGGCAGGGCGAAGACGGCGTCTGCCCTGACGAATTCAAAAGCGCTCAGCTCTAGTCTTGACGGAAGGCAGGTGTCTAGAATCGAAACTCCATTGTGTTAAAATGGCTCCTGCCCTGGTGTGAAATGGGGCCGTTGTGTGACGCTGCCTCTGCTCCTCTCTGCCCCTAGCTGCCTGGAGTGCCCCGAAGGAGCGAGGCTGGTGCAGAAGTACAAAGACATGGTGCAGCTGCTGGAAAGGTAGGTCTGCTCCTGATCCCTGTCTTGTGTCTTGCGCCTCCCAGGCTCCAGGGCAGGGCTGCTGGGAGCCAAACCCTGCCTCTGCAAGCCGGCAGAGCGCCAGCCCCCCGGCTGCAGGAGAGCCCGAGCCTGAAGCACATGCCATCGCCAAATCTGAAGCCTTGGTTTGGTTTGCCTGTGATTAGCAGCCCCGGCTCTGCACTGGCTCGTTCTGCGGAGGTTCGCACTGGGCCCGTGTATCACAGAATCGCTCGTGGGAAATGTGGGCTCTCCCGATACAGACGCATGAGAAAAGCGGGCTCCGCAATGGATGGGAAGGGCAGACGTTTTAATTGCCACGTGAAGAATCCCAATCAAAGACCCTTCAGGAAGGATTCAGGGAGCGTGGCTCTCAGGCCGGGTTTCCCAGCCCATGGTACCGTTGTGGGTCCACTCCAGGGAGCAGACATGATGGTCTCCTCTTAGACAATGAACACTCCCCATGTCTCATTAGCATGGGCCAGCCCTTCACACATTATTGTCTAGCTCATGGGTTCCCAAACTGGGGTGTGTGAAGAAATTCCAGGGGGGGCGTGAGGCGACCCAGTCTCCCCCCCCCCCCATCAAGTTCTGCTGCCCTGTTCAGTTCCTTTTCTCCTTTTTTGCTCAACAAGTTTTGCTGCTATTTGGGGGGTGGGGCGTGAGGGTTTTTCAAAAATCAAAAGGGGGGGTGTGATGCCAAAAAGTTTGGGAACCACTGATCTAGCTAGAGAGTCCCAAGTCCTGGGACTGTGCAAGTAAAACCAGTGTGTCCGCCTGCCTGGCTTACCTTCCAGACAGAGCAGTGCCCAGAGAACCGAGGATGAGGAATTCAGCCATGTGGAAAAACGTCCTCTCACCAGCTTCCCAAAACTCAGGAAACCTCACAGTTGTGCCCCAGTTGTGGGGTGATTAAATTCATGGGAACTGTTGGTAAAAACCTGTTATTTTTCTGCAAAAATGGTGACTTGCCATGTGGGGCCAGCGTAGGAAGATTTGCCGCTGCTACTGGGGTGAAATTTCACCCTTTCCAAACGTGCTACTTGGCAATGCAATGGAAATGCTGCCAATCCAGCCTTGGCACAGTAACAAGTTCTCACTGGTGGAACTCTTAGTCCATCAAGATGCCCCCGACCATGCTCCAGGCTTCTAAGCCAAACCTCGGTTTGGTGGTGAAAGGAGGAAGAAACCTCTTGACCAGGGGTGGGCAATAATGTTTGATGGGGGGGGCACTCCAGGGTTTTGGTGAGTGGTCAAGGGCTGCACTTTTCTGTGGATGGGATGCGGGATGCTGAAGGGAGCTTGGGGTAGGGAACTGGGGTGTAGGGTCTGGGAGGGGGTGTGGGTGGAGGAAGGGATGGGGATCTGGATCAGGATTGGGGTGCAGAGCCCAGGAGGGGGTGTGGGTGCAGGAGAGGATTCTGGGGTACAGGAGGGGGTGCAGGATCTGGGAGGGAGTTGTGACCTGGGGATGGGGGGAGAGGGGTGCAGAGGGTTTGGGTTTGCCTGGGGCAGGGAGTTGGAGTGCAAGGAGGGGGTGGGTGCCAGAGGCAGACTGTGGCTGGGAGGCGCTTACCTAGACAGCTCCCAGCCGGCAGCCCTGCAGGACCCCGAGGCAAGCTCCCTGCCTGCCAGTAGCCCCAGACAGCTCCAAGCAGCTGGCTGCTGCCTGTGGCTTTCCGTTCCGGGCACTGGAGGGGAGGCTTCTTGCTCCACCCCTGCCCCCAGTCCAGTCTCTCAGCTCCCATTGGCTAGTTTCCAGCCAACAGGAGCTGAGAAATTGTGCTGGGGACGGGAGCAACATGTGAAGCCTCCCCTCCCGCTGGTGCCTGGAGCAGAGAGCGGCTAGCTGCTTCAAGTGGGGTGGAGCTGCTCTGTGCTTGAGGCTCCGACGGGGCGGCCTGCGGGCTGGAACTGGCGGCTTGGCGGCCACGATCCTGCCCACAGGCCGCATCTTGCCCGCCCCGGCTCTTGACTGTGCCCTTTATGTACTTACAACTCCCATGACGGCTTGGGAATGTTGCCGGAGGCGGCTTGGGGCTGGAAAAGGCATACAGTACAGCCTGCAGAGGCTGAAGTGCTGATCCGAACGTGCAGCAGCTGTGCACAAGGCACAGACACACGGGACTGCCTGGAGTAGAATGTGGCCTAATCTAGCTGGAGTTTCATGGGGACAGTGAAAAGCAGCGTCTGTGTGCAGGACGATCTGCCTGCCAGATTGCAGACCTCCAGCCTCCGCAAATCGTCGGATGGTGCTAGCCGTGCACGTGCCTGCCGATGGCTTGTACTTCGGGGGGTAGCGCCCGACACCAGTCGCACTGGCGCAGCTCCCCTGCTGTGTTTGCTAGCTCAGAACGACCGCGTGTGTGTCTGCCTGGCCTGCGAATTACACTCCCGCCTCAAAGTGTAGACGTTCCTGTAGGCCCTAAGTGCTCCAGAGCCAGATTTTCACAGGGATTAGGTGCCTAAAGATGCAGATAGACACCTACTGGGACGGCTAACAGTGATCTCCGGGGTAGGTAAGCACCCAACATCCTCAGGTGTTTTTGAAAATCCCACCAGGCTCCTTTCAGGGACCAAACACCTATGGAAATCTGGTGCTGTAACACTGTGAAAATTGGACTTAGTCTCCTAAATCGCTCTGGGGCTTTGGAAAATCTTACCTGAAGTCTTTACTTTTCTGATGTGGCATTTGCCCCAGTGTCCTCATGCCCGTATCCGCAGATTGGGTCCTTGCGGAGATGCTGGGCTTATGTTCCCTCTCTGGCGGGCTGCTCGATGCCCGATGAGCGTTGTCTCTGGCAGGTACCAGGAGAAGCTCTATGAGGACTGGTGCCAGACGGTGTCTGAGAAATCGCAGTACAACCTCACCCAGCCAGTGATCCGGCGAGAGCCAGAGAACAAGCTGCTCGCAGTCAATTTTGATCCGCAGGTAAAAGGTGACGAATACGAGTCATCCTGCCAGTCTCTCCTTAACGCGCCCATTGCACCTTGCCACGTGATTGGGGCTACCCTGGCCACCAGGCTGTTGGGGCAGGAAGCTGCATTGGACCCACCCCACTAAACGTGTGCTCCCAGCACCACGCCTCATCCTCCCGCATAGGCAGCCGGCGCTTGCTCTCCTTGGGGCCACGTCCCCCACCAGCCCTTTCAGGGGACACGCCTGTGCTTCCCCCCCCCACAAATCCCAGGGGAGCTGTGCTGGAGCTGACCCCTGGGAGAACGTCTCCCTGCGTGAGGGCGAGCCGCACTTTTCAGTGCCACGAGACGGTTTGGTCAGAGGCAGTTCCAGGCAGCCTCCTGCCGGCATGCAGAGGGGCTCTGGCCTTGAGGCATCTTCAGCTGGGGCCGGGGAAGAGGTTCCTTTACAGGGAAGCCTGCGCATGTGGAGTCTGGCCCTGAGCCTGCGCTGTGGGTTGGGTTCTGCTCTCTGCGGGTTCACAGACGGGGCTTTTCCATTGGTGTTTCCACTAGCATCACAGACCTCCAAGGGGCGGGGCGTGAGTCCATTCCTTCTCGTGCCTCCCAAGACAGTCATTTGCCAAGTCCCAGCCCGTCCCACCCGGGCAGACCCCCAAGGGGAGAAGGTTGCCCAGGTGCTGCTGAGAACCTGGATTTCTGGGATGACGTGGGAGGAGGCCAACGCCCAGCATGGCTGAGGGGCTTCAAGGGACCTGCAGGCATGGCAGCGAGGAAAGCCACCTTTGCACTTGTTCCTGAAGCGCACCGGCGTGGAGCTGGGGAGACAAGCCGCGCGGTGCCTCAGTGGGGCACGTCTCTGAGAGCCCCCAGGGACAGGCAGTGCTCTTGGAAACTACAAAGCGTTCGGGATTAGAAAAGCAGCAGCTAGCCGGTGGTTGGTCTGTGTGTCAGTCCCTGCACTGTCTCTTCTGACCACGCCTCCCGAACTGCTAGGAGACCGTGGGCTCCACTACCCGCTAGGGTGCCTCCTCCTGGCCGCTGTGGGGCTTAGCCCCCCTCACAGTGCGTCTGTCTGCGCTGGTTGTTTTCTAGCTGATTTCAGTGCTCAGGGAAGTGAGTTATCTGGCGGCAAACCAGGTGGAGGGCATCCCCGAGACAGCAGCCGCAATCTACTCCTCCAAGGAGCTGTACCGGCGGCTGGTGGCGAACTTGGAGCTGATGGTGAATGCGTACAACACGGTCCTGAGGACAGTCCTCGAGGTGGAATACCCGCTGGTGCAGGGGCAACTGCAGGAGATCGACTCCAGGCTGAAAGAGGCAGAAGAGACGCTGCACTGGAGGACGGAAGGTAAGTCCCCAGAAGTGCAGGTGAGGCAGGCAGATTGCCCTGCGGTTCCTCAGCTGGGAGTCCTGGCAGATGAGTTCATGGAGCCCTGAAACTCAGGGGAGCAAGGTGCCTTTATTGCGAGTGCTTGGAGAGAGAAAAGAATTAGGGAGGGGCCGGGGGGAGCAACGACCCTCTTGCTTGTGACAGGAGGCTGGGTGGGGTCTGGCACTCAGGGTTCGCTCTGCCCCACGTTGGGCCTAGGCGGTGGTTCTGGGGGGACTCGTGTGACCTCGGAAAAGTTCAGAAGCATTTCCTAAGAGAATTAGAACAGCGCCTTGCCTAGGAGCACTTTGCTGGTAGGGTGACCCCAGTCTATGGTACAGCTAAGGGTCCTGGACCGGGTGCAGCATGCATCAGCAGATTGGCACGGCTTCTGCTGGCGCGGCTGTGGTCGCACGAGGGGCTCCTGCCGGCACGGCTGTGGTCGCACGAGGGGCTCCTGCCGGCACGGCTGTGGTCGCACGAGGGGCTCCTGCCGGCACGGCTGTGGTCGCACGAGGGGCTCCTGCCGGCGTGGCTGTGGTCGCACGAGGGGCTCCTGCCGGCACGGCTGTGGTCGCACGAGGGGCTCCTGCCGGCGTGGCTGTGGTCGCACGAGGGGCTCCTGCCGGCGTGGCTGTGGTCGCACGAGGGGCTCCTGCCGGCGCGGCTGTGGTCGCACGAGGGGCTCCTGCCGGCGCGGCTGTGCCCGCACGAGGGGCTCCTGCCGGCGCGGCTGTGCCCGTACGAGGGGCTCCTGCCGGCGCGGCTGTGGTCGCACGAGGGGCTCCTGCCGGCGCGGCTGTGGTCGCACGAGGGGCTCCTGCCGGCGCGGCTGTGGTCTCACGAGGGGCTCCTGCCGGCGCGGCTGTGGTCGCACGAGGGGCTCCTGCCGGCGCGGCTGTGGTCGCATGAGGGGCTCCTGCCGGCACGGCTGTGGTCGCACGAGGGGCTCCTGCCGGCGCGGCTGTGCCCGCACGAGGGGCTCCTGCCGGCGCGGCTGTGGTTGCACGAGGGGCTCCTGCCGGCGCGGCTGTGCCCGCACGAGGGGCTCCTGCCGGCGTGGCTGTGCCCGCACGAGGGGCTCCTGCTGGCGCGGCTGTGGTCACGCCTCTTTGCCTCCCTGACCTGTGTAGCATAGAGCCTGAGCAGACCCTCTCTGTTGTTGAGCAGGCCTGTGGGAGCACATCTCCATGGTGACCGAGAGCGTTCATGGCCTGGAGCGAAGGAGCCGGAAAGCCCAGGCCAACGTGGAGGAAATTCAGAGCCTCGTGCGATCCTGGGCCTCGCCGCTCTTCGAGAGGAAGGACGGAAAGAGGGAAGCCGTGCTCAGTCTGGACGAGCGGCCCGAGCGGCTGGAGAAGCGCTACAGCCTCGTGCGGGAGTCGGGGCTGCGAATCCAGGCGCTGGTGCAGGTGAGGAGCGTATTGGCTTGGCTCTGCTGGGCTACCGAGCATGCAGACGCTGCCACGCTGGCTGCAGAGCCGGCTTCTCTTCCACTGAGTTTCTGGTGCTTTGGAGGGAAGTGGAGCAAAGCCCCAAACCCAGAGGCAAATAAAAAGCGTCGCGGGGGGTCAGCCAGGCTGGTGGTTGGGGGTGCCCGACTCGGTGTTGTCGTTCTTAGGCTCCTTTCTGCACGTGACTCCACATGAATCCACCGTGGCCTGACTTCTGCCCTGGCCTGTGCTCCAAGCAGTAACAAGCCACGGGCGCTAGGCAGAGTTTGCTCCAGGGTCCAAACAGCTGCTGCCTGGATTTCAGAGCAGGCACCATGGAGCTTTCCTGGCTCAGGGAGGAGACGTGCGTTTCAGCTGTTAAATAGACTCCAGTGTAGCTACTGGATTAGTGCAAGAGGAACAGCCCCAGCTTCTTCTGGCAAGTCTGCTGCAAGGCGAGCCAGAGGTCTGTGTTCCGCTTTCGGAATAGTCTGGTTTCCACTGCTCTGTGTCCGGAGGTCGTGCTATTGAGCTCTTCAGTCAGTGACTGAGTTGCCTGTTTTGAATCATTTCCCTAGAACTTGTAATGGCAGTGCCCAGAACCGAGCGGTCTCAGCTGCTTTGACCAGAGGAGGCGGTGGTAGCAGGAGACTTGAAGTGCGATTCCCTGCTCTGCCACAGACTTCCTGTGTGACCGTGGTCAAATCACCTAGGCGTTGTCTACACTAGAGACCTCACAGCAGCACAGCTGCGCCAGAGTGAGAGCTGCCATGCAGCACCCTCTGCTGATGGGAGAGCTCTCCTGTCGGCATAATTAACCACCCCAACGAGCTCTCCCTCCGACAGCTCTGTGCACGCGGGGAACGGCCAGTGCGCCGGCTTTTTTCAGCTGCATAAATTCTACTGACAAGAGAGACCTGGCCTGGGTCTCCCGGGGCCTGGGCGCGTCTGTACACTGGGGACAACGGCTCTCCCTCGCGGAGGGCTGCCAGGGTTAATGCGCTGGATTGTGAGGTGCCCGGACACTGTGGCAGTGGGGATCATGTGGGCAGCTTGAGCAGTGGGGAGTTCTCCCCGAGAAAGGCCCTTCTGTGGAAGTCCCTGGTGAGCTTCCCTTCCCTCCATCTGCAGCACGTTCAGCCCGGGGGTTCGGGGTGGGTCCACGTGGGAATCTCGGATGGTGTTGCACCACAGGGCCCACATGACCCTGGGAGGGGACCCAGGCTGTGCCTGTCCGAGCCAAGTCTGGCTTACGCCCAGGCCCCAGCCAGTGTGAGCCCCGCTCTGGTGACACCGTTAAAATGGGGCCCCGCCCACAGTTTGGGGTGAGAGAGACACGGTAGGGGAGGTGACCTCTTTTATTGGACCAGCTCCTGCTGGCGAGAGGCCAGCCTGCCCGCTACCCGAGCCCTGCGCCAGCGCCGGCAAGCTCTGTGGAGACGCGCAAACTCCTGGTGCTGCGCAGTCTGTCCCAGCATGCATTGCCCTGGGGCGCCCTCGCCAGCGGCTTGCACTGCTCTTGACCCAGTTGAAGAAAACCGTTGATGCCCGTAACCCACGAGGAGTCCTGCGGCTCCCCTCCTGGGAGCTGGCCCTGCTGGTGGCCGCGTGTGGGGCGCAGCATGGTCAGCGGTGCCAGGGCAGGCAGGAATCCTGCTGTAGCTCCCCCTCTGATCGCCGTACAGCAAGGCCAGCCAGTGCCTGACCTTCCACACCCGGTGCTGGGCTGTGACCCATAGTTTGAACCCCCCCTCCCGGCTCTAAGGGACCGTTTAAGGTGCATTAACAGCCCTGCAGCCGTAGGACAGCCGGGGAGTCAGTGGGCTCCATTGTTTTAACAAACTGTAAATCCAGAGTCTCTACCAAGAGTGCAGGTTTTCCTGTCTAGCAAAGCCACGACTGTGTGTGGCCAGGCTCGCTGGTGAAGGCGCTGATCAAGCTCTCCTAAGGGGGAGAGGTCAGAGACGTAGTGGAAAAGTGTTTGCCTGGCGAGGTGACGTCTGTGTGAGTTCATTCGAGAGCTGGGCGACTGGGTAGTGCACTCGATCATGTCGTGATGGGCGCGGTAGGCCCCAGGGGCGGGTGACAGTGCAGTCATACGAGCTGCGAGGCAGGGCAGTGCTATTAGCCGCATCCTGCGGATAAGAACTCAGGTCCAGAGAGACTCTCGCAAGAGTCTGTGTTAGAGACCTAGTACCTAGGTCTCCCATGTGCTGGCTTTGCACCTTCCCTGCTAGACCATCCTTCCTCTCTGCTGCCTGGTTTCCTAAAGGCTCCCAGTCTGCAGAAACCCTCCGTGTTAATGTGTACCCATTTTTTTAAACAATGGTCATTCTACAGTGAGACAAACTCCGTGTGGCTCTGGTTGAAGGTGACTTCCATTTTTTTCAGGAAAACCTGAGTCTGTTTGCCGCAGACCCTGCCTCCGAAGCGTGGAGAGCATACGTTGATTATGTGGATGAAATGATCTTGGATGGATTCTTTAATGCTATCGAGTGCTCCCTCAGATACCTCCTGGAAAACACAGGTACTGGGCTGTCCTTTCTCTGGCCATCGGGGCTCCCCACGCTGCCCTCAGCGGGGCTCCACTGCTGGAGCGTGGCTGGAATGAGCGGGCGAGGGCTGGGGTGTTTCTGTCCGGCTGGACAAGGAGCAGCAAGAACAGGAGGCACTGTGCTGAGCTGCCCTGTCGGAGCTCCTGGGGATGGCTCCAGGTTGCACTGAGTCTCCGCACGTAGGCGGTTTCTGTTCACTCCAGGGATGCTGCCACTGCCACCCAGGACGTGGCTGGCCCACGTTGGGGACTGGAGCTTGGGGGCTCATGCGCGGGACTAAGGTTGCTGTGTGGACATTCAGGCTTGGGTTAGAGCCTCCACCCCATGAGCCAGGCAGCTGATGTGGGCCGGCCGCAGGTGCTTAACTGCAGCGAGGGCCTTTCCTTAGAGCCTCTCAGGGACTCGGGCCTGGCCAGGCGGGGCAGTAGCGCTGTGGGGCCTGCTTCCTGCTTGCTCCACAGTGAAACTACTGCAAGGTCGCAGGTTTTCACACAATGCACCGTCAGCTGGTGGAAGTTTCCACCAGTGGCTGTTGGGAGGGTCTAGATCAGTGTTTCTTAAACTGGGTTCCACGGCACACAGTCGGAGGTGTGCTGTGGAGAACAACAGAATTCAAAATGGCTGCCCTTAAAGGGGCAGGCAACCTCTTTTTTTTTTTGTCTCTCTCAATAACTGTCTCCCCCTGACCCTTTTTCCCCCTGACCTTTTTTTTTTTTTCAACAACAAAAAATGCTTGGTGTTCCTCATTAAAAAAAAAAATATTGTTTGGTGTTCCTCGGTCTTAAAAAGTTTAAGAAACACCGTCTAGGTGAGAACAGGGTTCAAAACAGAGCTGGGTAAGTTTGAGGAGGATCGGTCCGTCCATGGCTGTTAGCCAGGCTGGGCAGGGAGGGTCCCTGGCCTCTGTTTGCCAGAGGCTGGGAAGGGGCGACAGGGGCGGGATCACATGATGGTTTCCTGTTCTGTTCCCTCCCTCTGGGGCACCTGGCATTGGCCACTGTCAGACCCAAGGCTGCTCGTGAGCCTTCCTTGTCTGGTGTGGGGTTCGTCACAGCCCGACAGCACGGTGTTTCCTTCCCGCCCTTTGCAGACAGGTTTCAGGAGAGACTCGTTCTGTCCTCTGGCGCTGTTGGGTTGTCGGGAGGACCCCGCCAGCATTCCCGCCTGGGCTTTGGTAGCCAGAGCACTGATCAGTATACATTGGGGTGCCTGTGACTGTGAGTTATCAACGCCAGTGGGTCTGTACGCAGCGTCACCCCTACGTCTCTCCTTCCTGGGCAGGTCAAAGCAGGGATTCTGATGCTGCAGTCCTGCAGCTCGTCCTGTGTGGGTGGAATGGCTGCTCCCGCGTGGGCATCTCCCAGGACTGGGCAAGTGTTGCCAGACAAAGCATGTGTCTGCTGAGAAACGGAGATTCGGCCGACACAATGATTTGGCAACTTGCTTCATATGAGAAAAATGATTTGAACTAAATGACTTGGCTCAGGTGTTTGTACAAGGGTGTTTCAGTCGGATGACAGGGTTTGTTTGTCCCAAACTGGGGTGCGTGACGTAGCTGTTAATTTTAGCAAGAAAACCGAAACCATTCAGTCCACTTTGAAATGCCTTTCAGATTTTTTTGGGCTGGTCATAGAACTGGCGAATGGATTGCTCGTTTGGATCTAGTGTCTTTTGTGGGGCACGGTGATGGAGTAAAGTCACTTCTTGTCTTACCCGATCCCGGCCCCCTCATCTCTCTTGCTCTCTGTCAGATTCCAAGGCAGGGCTGGCTCCGCTCTTTGAGGTGCAGCTGGATCTGGTGATCCCCGATTTGGTGTTCCATCCCTCGCTGGATCCCGGGGCGAACGACGGCTTCTACGACATGGTTGAAGGCCTCGTCAGTGACGTCTATCGGCTCTCGTCCCTGGTCCCCAGGGTGGCTGAGCACAGTGGCTTCCCTCACTATCAGGTCTCTTGTTCCAGGCCATGCTTGCCCGTGGCACAGCGATGTGCAGTGTGCTCTGGAGCGGGACCCACTCACAAGGCTCTGTCCTCTCCCAGGCTGACATGGAGGACATGGGTGACTTGGCCGACATGCGCCACAGCCTCATGGAGCGTGTGCAGAACATGCTGTCGGCCTGCAGTGACTACCGCAGCTCCTTCCAGCACTACTCCTACCTCTACGGGGATGACAGGAAGGAGTTCATGCGCCAGTTCCTGTTGTACGGGCACATCCTGACGGCAGCAGAGATCGAAGCCCACGCGGACGATGGCGTCCCGGAGAGCCCACCCACGCTGCAGCAGTTCCGAGAGCAAATCGACTCCTACGAGAGGATCTACGATGAGGTCAGCCGCCTGGACCCAATAAACGTCTTCGGGGGCTGGATGAAAATCGATGCACGGCCCTTCAAAGCTTCCCTGCTGAACATCATCAAACGGTGGAGCCTGATGTTTAAGCAGCATCTCATTGAGCATGTGACACACAGGTAACCGTGGCTCATCTGCCCATCTCCCCACACTGGCTCCACCCCGGCGGGATTTGTGTTCTTTGCCCTGCAGCCTGGCCATGTCCCCTGAAAGCCTCACTCTGCCGTGGGGCCGTGCACGGGGGGCAGTGCCGCTGAGTGGCAAGAGCACTGTGCTGAGCTAGGTCCTTAGGTTCTATTTCCAGGAATTTCAAGGACTTGCTCTGTGACCTTGGGCATGTCCCTCTCTGCCCATCCATTTATTGGTCTTATGCTTCTCCTGTCTGTAGTGAGCTCCCCCACAGGGGAAGCTGGGCTCACGCAGCAAGGTATTTCCTGGGGATAGCGCCTTAACATTTTAAAGGAATCTGCTCTTTTCCCGCTCTGTCTCTGAACACTTCATCTAGGGTTGTCGCCAGCACCAGGGATCCTGGAGGGTAAGTTCCAAAGTCACAAGTGTGAGGAGGAAGAAAAATACTAAACTAGCGTGAGTTAAATGCCAGAAGCGCCTGCTCACCCCTCACGTCAGGGAGGAGAAACAGTATCATGTGGCTTATCTGACCAATCACAACAAAAGAACACACTTTGATTATCAAATATGCACAGAGAGCTGTTTGAAATCAACCCACTGGGTTAAAAATAGTCACGTGGAAGATTGTTAGATAGTCCTGAAGAGGAAATACGTTGGAGGAGAGTGTGGGATCATCTGGTTACTCCTAGTTCAGAGTAGGAGTCTCAATCGGTCAGACACAATAGTCCTTACCCAGCGTTTCCCAAACTATGGGTCGCGGCCCGGTACCGGGCCACGGGAAAAAAATACCAGGCCTTGGCATGACTGCCGGGAGGGGAGCAGAGCGGGGCGGGCTGGGAGGAGGTGTGTGTGTGGGCGGGGGGAACCAGCCGCTGGGAAGCAGGGTTGGGGGCAGCGGGGCTGTCCGGTGGAGATCCGGGCGGGCGGGCGGTGGAAGCAGGGTTAGGGGCAGCGGGGCTGTCCGGTGGAGATCCGGGCGGGCGGGCGGTGGAAGCAGGGTTAGGGGCAGCGGGGCTGTCCAGTGGAGATCCGGGCGGGCGGGTGGTGGAAGCAGGGTTGGGGGCAGCGGGGCTGTCCGGTGGAGATCCGGGCGGGCGGGCGGCGGAAGCAAGGTTGGGGGCAGCGGGGCTGTCCGGTGGAGATCCGGGCGGGCGGGCGGTGGAAGCAGGGTTAGGGGCAGCGGGGCTGTCCTGCGGAGATCCGGGCGGGCGGGTGGCGGATCCAGGGCTGAACGGGGGGTGTGGGGGCTGGCTGGGGGAGATCAGGAGGAGAAGGACTGGAGAACCACCCTCTGGAAGCAGGGCTGGACAGGGGCAGCGGGCTGGCCAGGGGATGGAGTGGGGGGGATGCGGGGGACTGGACAGGGGAGACTGGGAGGAGGAGGACAGGAGAACCAGCTGCTGGAAGCAGGGCTGGACAGGGGCAGCGGGGCTGGTGGGGGGTCATCGGGGGAGTGGGGCTGACCGGGGGAGGTCGGTGCGGGCCGGGGGGGAACCATCCGCCGGAAGCAGGGCTGGATGGGGGCAGCAGGGCTGGACTGGGGAGATCGGGAGGGGGGGGGGTGTGGGATTGACCCGGGCACATGCAGACCCAGGCACACGAGTGAGTCCGACCCCGGGGATTCCATTTCCCCCCCCCCCACCCTCCCTCGAGTAGTTGAGAACTGTCTGGCTGGTAGACACACTCACGCAGCATGAGCACATCTACCGGCCAGGCAGTTCGCAGCTAAGGACTGATACATCTAATAATAATAAAACTTACCTAATTAGAAAATACTGGACATTTTATATGTCCGGTATTTTCTCAATTTGTTTCCCGGCAGAAGCCTCAAATACCGGACTATCCAGTACAAAACTGGACACCTGGCAACCCTACCCCTCCTTGCACCCTCCCTCCTAGCCAGATACCCTACCCCTAGTCTGCTCCTGCTCCTGCCTCCTGGAGTGCCCATGCGGCGCCAGGGCCCCCAAGCCCTGGCCCCAGGCTGGGCGGAGGATGCAGCTGGGTGAAACACTGAAAATGTATTCATTTTTAATTCTTTTTTATATGTGTTTATATTTTTGGGCTGCAAAAAACAGTACTGAAAAAAAAAAAAAGGGTTCCAGCTAAAGTAAAAAGTTTGGGAAACCCTGATCTAGCCAGCTTTCTATCCATCTTACCGTCCATTTATTCAATCCATATTCCCTTAACTTGCTGGCAAGAATATTGTGGGCGACCGTATCAAAAGCTTTGCTAATGCTGGCACTGGGGGCTTTGGGAGGACCAGAAACAACTTAGCTGAATATTCATCAGTTGCTTAATGAATATGCAAATATGCAAATGACTGTTACCGGTCCTCCAAAAGCTCGTGAATGGATTTACTGGTCCCCGTGTCAAAAAGTTTGGGAACCCCTGTTCTAACCAATTATTTGCTCGACTTTAAAAACAGATCTAATGATCCACATGGCAACAGTAGCTCACAGGTTTGTTTAAAGGCCTGATTAATGAGCAGGTCTTGGATGAAAGGCATTATGTGCAGGAGTGCCAAGTGTTTGTACGCACACAGTCAACCTGCTGGCTTACCCCCCCCATCCTGCCTGCCGACCGAGCTGCCAGTACCCAGATCAAGCGTGCAGGCTGGATGTTGCTGTCTCTAAGTGTCTCCTCCTTTTGGTGCACACGTTGAGGCGAGTGGCAGCCCTGGCTTCAGCCTCCCTGAAACGTTAGCTCGTTAAGAATCGCTCCGCTTGTAAGAGGATTGAATCTTTGTGTGCACAGGCCCCGATCCAGCGGTGCCACCCCGTGAGGCAGTGCATGTTGGCACCTGGGACCTAGTGGGCATGAGATCTAAGAGGATGCTAGAGGGTTGCTTAGCTGAACGGGAGCCCTAGCGCCTGGGTGTGGAGGAGATGGGTGGGGTGACAACAGCTTTTCTCTCTTCGGTCTCGGTGCTGGCGGCAGGTAGATCCAAACGGCTCTCGTTGTCTGCTCTCCTGCTTTGTGTTGCTTAGCTTGGCTGACCTTGAAGAATTTATCAAAGTTGCTGATGGGGGCTTAAACCAGAAGGTTGAAAAAGGAGATTACAATGGACTGGTGGAGATGATGGGTCACCTCATGGCTGTTAAAGAAAGACAGAGCAGCACTGACGAAATGTTCGACCCCCTGAAGCAAACGATTGAGCTGCTGCAGGTCTATGAGCAGGAACTTGCAGATGAAGTCTATAAGCAGCTAGAGGTTGGTGAACGTGTCTGACGAACACACGCGGTGGCAAATATTAGAGACCAGCCCAGGAAGTGATCAGTGGGTGTTAACGATTGTTAAGTACCCAGTGTGGCAGGTACCTCCTTCGCCTTGCCAGTCTGTGGGCATCCCCTCTGGGGCAAAGCAGCCCCACGCAGGGGCTTACCTGCTGAGCCCGTCTTCCTGCCTCTCCCAGAGGTGGGCAAGAGCCTCAGGACTTTGAATCAGGGTCAGTGTTTTTGTGTCCAGGGTTTGTGTGCTCTAGACGGATGATTCGGGGCCACCTTTGTCTGGGCTGCCCACACCCACAGGGCTCTGGTGTGTGTAGAAAACATGCAGGATATTTCAGGGGGGAAGAGGCTTTGCACCTTCCCAAAGGGTCAAAACCTTCATTTCCCATCAAAGCTGAACATTCACCCCTCCCCCCCCCCGTTACGTGTTTGCCCCTTGTGTCATGGCAAAAACCCCTTGACTGTGTAAGAGGGAAAATCTGGTGCCTGCCAGGCCTGGACTGCCCATAAAGCCGTCAGATACATGTGCTGCCCGGGCATGTGCTGTCTGCCAACATGGAATTTTGGCTTGCAGGAGCTGCCGGAAAAGTGGAACAACCTGAAGAAGCTGGCGGTAACTGTGAAACAGCAAGTGGGCCCTTTGCAGGCGAATGAAGTGACAGTTATTCGCAAGAGCTGTGCTGCATTCGATGTGGAGCAGCAGAGATTCAGAGAGCGATTTCGCAAAGAGGTGCCGTTCAGGTACGGACTAATTATAGCATCAGAGGTGTAATCGATCGTTTGTGCTTTGCTAGGCATATTGTGTAGCATCTCCTGGCCTTTCCCACTTGATCCGAAGGCAGGCATGGCATGGCATTTTTCTGGGGACTCTATGGGCAGCGAGTGGATTCAGCAAAAGCAGGGTTAAAATGTTAAAAAGTGCCTAAGTCTTGTTTCCAAAAGTGACTTGGCAGCACGGGAGCCAGAGCGTAACCGAAAGAGTCTGCAGCCCAGATTTCCATGGGAGTCAGGCACTTAGGTCCAGGTTGTTATAAATATTTATTAAGTCACTTTTGACATAGGGTTTTGCGTGACTTAGGCCCTGATGAAATGTTTGTCTTGGATCTCGTCTCTCTCTAATTATAATCGCCTTGAAATGGACAAGCCCTCCACTTGGCCCCTTGAGTCCAAGGTTGTGCATAGACAGCGACCCACGACAAAGGCCCTTTCCAGGCCTCCCCAAACCCAGGTTGCCCTCCGCGAGGTGGGTGGAAGAGCTCTAGGTGCAAGCAGGAAAATAATAAGGGTTAAATTCCTGGGGCTGCCGCTGTCCTGGCACAACCTGCGTGTCACAAAGGTGGTGTTGTGCCAGCATGTTGCCACGCAGACGGTCACCCCGTGTCAGAACATCCCAGTCACAGAAACGGGCTGGAAGGGGCCTTGGGAGGCCATCTACGGCACTCCCTTGCCCGAGGCTGGCGCACCAAAGGCTCTGGGCAGGACCAGCCCCGCCGAGGTGCTGGGACGCTTCCCTGCTGTGTTCTAGACGAGGCTCTCCTATTAGTACTTCTGGGGGTGCGGTGCAGACCAGGCCGTGCCCCCACCTGCCCTGTGACTCTGGTGCCTTGCTGTTGTAGCTCCAGACGGCTCCCAGGCAGATCACACAGCCCTGGCTCAGCTGCCTGTCAGCCACACGCCTGTCCTAGCCAGGCTTCCAGCAGCATTGGCTACTGCTGTCAGGGCGACCCCACTCTCCCGGTGCCACCTTCTCAGTGTTGGGCTCTGGCCAGCCCTCTCCTGGGCAGCTCAGAGATCTCACCGTCGCTAGTCCCATTCACTGCTTTGCGGGGAGTGGCCAAGCAGCTCTGTTCAGAGACAGCACTGGGTTGGTTTGGATTAAAAATAAAACAAGCTTCTTCAGCAGCAGCGTGAGATCTGAAGTCAGTACAAGAACAGGGTATTGCCATTGGAAATGGCAGGGGGTTGGTCTTCATTTGTCTCCTGCCCTTAATGTGCTTACCGACCCTCTTCTTTGTGTTTCTTATGTTCATTTGGTGGCCTCGCCCTGCTGATTTCATCCCCATGTGCGTGTGCTGCTCTTTCCTACCCACCATTAGCAACGTCGCCGGGCTTCCTCTTTTGTAGGATTCCATTCTGATTTTCAGGTCATTACAGTGTTCCTGATGGAGCCATACGGACCTCTTACTGTTCTTCCTCGCTTTGCAGAGTTTGCTGTTGTGCCTTTCACATTGCCCCTCTGAGAAACTGCCAGCTCTCCCGGCTCCTTTATCTCCTAGATTTCCTTCCCATGGGACCCCACTTACCACTTCTCTGCTCTCCAGAAGCCCACTGTCCTTAGTCAGCTGCTCTCTCTTCTTCTTTTCTTTAGATGCGGGAAATCTGCCATTTTACGAGCCCTTTTTGCCGAATTCCCTTTCCCCCTAAGAGTCACAGCCAATTCCTTCCTGTTGGTGAAAATCAAGTCTAAAAATGTCTGCCACCATCTGAAACAAAACGGCATCCTTGGTGGAATCCAGGAGCACCCTGGACACTTTGTGCAGGGCCGGGCTACTTCTGCAGCGGCAGTCGGGGTCGTTCCTTGCCCCATTGCTACCAGGACCTGGGTGTTAGGCATTTCTGTGATTTGTTGTGGGATACCCTGTACTCCCATGGCAGTGCTTGGACTGGGAGAGTGCTCTAAGTGCTCCTCTGCCCAGACTACACCCGGCCAGCCCCTGGGTAGCTGCAGTGTGTGCCAGCAGCGGGGGGAGGTCGTGTTGCTGTAGCAAGAAGCCTCTTTGGTCAGCAGAGCCGCGTCCGTGTGGGGGATTTGCTGGAAGAGCTTTGTCAGCCAGGGCACGGGGAGATCTGCCGCACTCCCAGCCGCGTGCAGAGCTTGGTGTGCAGACCAGCCCCCGGCTACAGCAGAGCAGCTTTGACCCTGGAATGATGCTGCCCGAGCCTGCAGGGCCGAGCATTGTTTTACCCTTTTCCTGGTGAGCCCTGCCCTGAACGGTGACTAACTCCCTTGGGTAACTGACACGGCGACCCCTCTGTTACCTAACTCCCTTCCGAGAGCTGCGCCGCCTTCGTGTCCAGAGGGCACCTTGGCCTGGCTTGCCAACGGACATGCTCTCGGGAGCCGCGTGTGCATGCGTGAAGGGCCCCTGGGGGAGTGCTCGCTCCTCTGGGAACGTGACTCTGCTTTGAAGGGTGTTGCGTGCGCGCCTGGAGCAGGGAGAGGAAGTGCGCTCAGGGGATCCCGCCAGGGCATGCTGAGCTGGGCTCCCTTGCAAGCTTCTGTCAGCGCCGCTCTCTGGAGGCGGGGGCAGAATCTGTGACACCGACCCGATGGGCAGCACTGGCTCGGGAGCCACGTGGCTCTTTCAGTCCTCTTGCCATTAGCTCCTGCCCGGGGCTGCTAGCGGGGGTGCGAGTCTGGGGCACAAATGGGCATAACAGGGAAAGTTGCTTTTTGTTTCCCATTTCTGACACCATTATCTCCCGTGTAGCTGTAATTGGCTCCGGTGACTCCCTCTGTGTAGAGGCTGCCGGCAGCACGGCCTCCGGGCTCTGGGGAGGAGGGCGACGGGCAGCGTGACTCTAAAACGGCATCAGTTCTGCTTGTGGCATAGCACACTCCAGCTGCCTTGGCTTGGCTGTGTCTCTTGCCCAAGCCGGCGGCATTGGATGTCATGTCAAGTGTGTGTAACCCTACTGCTGACGGATGCCCATTGTTTTCTAGGTTTGACACGGAAAATCCTTATCTGGTGCTGGATGCGAGCCACGTTGAGATTAAACAACTGGAGTCAGCTATGGCGTCGCTGTATGAGTCGGCTGGGTTGTTTGAAGTCAGCGTTTCGGATTACAAACAGCTCAAGCAGTGCCGGAAGGAGGTTTGTCTTCTCAAGGAGCTCTGGGACCTGATCTCTGTGGTGACATCCAGCATGGCCGACTGGCAGACCACGAAATGGCAGGATGTTCAGGTGGAGAGCATGGAGCTTGAGTGCAGAGAGTTTGCCAAGGCCCTTTGGCACCTGGACAAGGAGATGCGGGCGTGGGACGCCTTCACGGGGCTGCACAACAGGGTGAAGAACTTTCTGGCGTCACTGAGGGCCGTGGCCGAGCTTCAGAATCCTGCCATCAGGGAAAGGCACTGGAGCCAGCTGATGCAGGCAACAGGGGTGACGTTCACCATGGACGCAGACACCACGCTGGCCGACCTCCTGACACTCAACCTGCATCGCTTTGAGGAGGACGTCCGGGGCATCGTGGATAAAGCAGTTAAGGAAATGAGCATGGAGAAAATCTTGAAAGAGCTACAAAGCACCTGGAAGAGCATGGAATTCCAGTACGAGCCGCACCCCCGGACACGCGTCCCCTTGCTGAGGTCTGACGAGGAGCTCATTGAAACTTTGGAAGACAACCAGGTGCAGCTGCAGAACCTGATGACGTCGAAGTACATTGCCTTCTTCTCGGAGGAGGTGTCCGGGTGGCAGAAGACGCTGTCCACGGCAGACGCGGTCATTTCTATCTGGTTTGAAGTGCAGCGGACCTGGTCTCACCTGGAGAGCATATTCATTGGCTCAGAAGACATCCGGGCACAGCTCCCAGAGGTATGCAGTGCCCGCAAGCCCCGTTCTCCTCAGCCAGCAAGCAGCACGGCCTGACCCGCAGCCAGTGCAGAAGGAGGGCACGGCCCTGCCTGGCCGCTTGTCCTGCTGGCAGCCTGCACTGCTCTGGATTTGGCGAAAGGAGGCTGCGCTTTGTGTCTTGGGTCATCCCGGGAGGCTGAGAGCCCCGACTGCTCTCCCCTCCCCCATGCGCAGCACATACAGAGTTTGTTATTGTAGGGCTGCTGGCATCGCTTAGCATAGGAAACCCGGCGTGCCTGTGCTGGAGGAGGAACTAGAGAGCATGACATGGACTCAGCAGGGAAGAGGGGGCCGGCCAGCTCTGGCCGTATCCACATCAAAGGGTTGGATAGGCTGGACCAGCCATTCCACTGCTCAACCATTAGCTGGAGAAGGTCGCACTCTCCTTGGGGGGCCTGTAGAGGAAAATCCAAACTGCTCTCGGTTTCCTGTCTGGTTAGTGACTCCTGTCAGTGCAGGCATGTGGGGAAATGCCCCCGATCAGCCCCAGGCTCCATGCGAACTGCGCCCCCCAGCATAGACCATCTAGGGCTCAGCTGGCACGTGCCAGTGTGTCGGGGCAAAGCTTTAGACCGGTTTCTGTGTGCAGGGCCCGTCCCTCGGAATAACGCCAGCACCCGGCGCCTTGCTCTGACTAACTCCAGCCACGACAGACGCGGGCGGTTGAAACCGCAATAAAGGGCAAGAGCATATTGGCTGGGGGGAGCATATTGGCCGGGGGGGTATCCGGACCTGGACCTTCGCCTGGGCCCTTCCCACCCGGACTAACAGCAAAGAGGCTCTTTTGGTCGTGTTTGCAAAGGAATCTCTGAGCATTTCAGTGAGGGGCTGGGTGGAATCCTGACCCTGCGGCAGTCCAGCGATGGCTGTGGTTCACCATCGATTTCCATGGGGCCAGGATGTTCTTCTCTGCAGTGCACCAGAAGCACACGAAGGGGGGACAGTTTAATGAACGTGCTTCTCGGCAAGCAAAGTGGGGGTGTTCTGGGGGACTAGAGCTCTTCCCTCCTCTGCAGGGGGAGAAAGGACCGTCCTAGACTGGAAGCAAAGTCTCGTGAGGTCTGTTGTCTTCCCAGTGCAGGGCACTAACTGTACAAAGGGGAAATCCTGCCTCTGTGGCCAGAGAAGCCTGAACAGAGTCCAGGGGCCACTTGAGGGAGGTCAGGTCAGGTCCTCAGAAGCCCTCTGCATCGGACATGGGTCCTAGTGAGGATCAGCTACTAACTGGACCCTTCCATCTGCACCCTTCTAGGGTGGGGATGAGAGATGCCATGGTGCCCCCCGGCCACGGGGACGGAGGAGCCTCTGTGGCATGGCGCCAAAGCTCCGCGGGGGGTTTCTCCCGCCCAGCACCTGTGGCCAGAGGATGGAGTCTCTTCCGTAAGGACGTGAGGGTCTGACCGGTGCCGGGCCTTGTTTCGCCTTTGTAGGACTCCAGGCGCTTTGAAGGAATCGATGGTGATTTTAAAGAGCTAGCGTATGACGTGGAGAAAACACCGAATGTCGTTGAGGCGACTAACAAGCCAGGCCTTTCTGAACAACTGGAGGAGATTCAGAGCAGGTGGGTGACGCCTTCCTCTTTGGACTTGGAGGGACGCAGCGATTCGTTGTGACAAGTTCACTTCCCCTGTGCTCTCGGCTCTCTCTGCTGGCGGAGATGGCTGGCTGTGCCATCTCACTTGAGTTAGAGGTTGTGTGTGAGCCACCAACCTGCAGCCCAACCGCCCCTTGCGACCGTGCTCAGGCTGAGACGTCCGGACGCGCAGGTGCTGCGTGCAGTGTGAGCCCGCTCGCCTCACGTGGAAGTTGGGTCTCTACTGAGCCACGTACCCGGGCACAAGAGAGCCCACCACCCACAGGCTGCAGCGGTGCTCTTTGGGCCCTCGCCGCGTGAGCCTGCTGGCTGAGTGCTAGCGTCACTGCGGAGCACTGCTCGGCCAACCACATTCCCCTGCTGCCAGCGCCGTTCATTGAAAACAGCCCTCCTGGCCGTGCCCAGCGGGCTGCGGGGCAGCTAAGTGCCATCTGGGACACTGCTGGTTTTGAGTTAAAAGTGACCAGATTAGTGAAATGGGAAGTTGGGATTCCCTGAACTGGAACAGCTGAGCCAGCGTAGGGCAGCCTGTACAACACACCCTGGAGGGGAGAGCAAGCACGAGCGGTTCCGGCCCAACAGGAAGGTGCCTGGGGGAGATGTGAGTGGTTCCTGGAGGCTGGGTCAGACTGCAGGAGCCTTCTCACCTTATCTGGGGGCTTTATACTGCTGCCCATCACCGCAGTATCTGGGCACCTTCCCCATAAAATCCATAATACTGGATCTGTCCCTAGTGCGGTGGCTGGAGTCTGTCACCACGCCTATACTACAGCTCCCGGGGGCACAGCTCCAGCACTTCGGCTGTGCTTCTACAGCCCGATGCTTCCTGCACTGACAGGCAGGGCTCGTCTTGACAAGGGCAATCCACCTGTCCGAGAGACAGTAGCTGGGTCCCTGGCAGAATCTTTCTTTGAGCCCGGTCTGTGCAGGGGGCCGGTTCCCCCGCCGATGGCAGTAAGCGTGCAGCACGTTTCACAGCCCCGGGTGACGTAGTGAGGACAACATACCCTTTAGGAGTTGACAAGTCCCCTGTCGCGTCCCCCCTCTGGGAGCCAAAGCTCTGCCCCTGACGCTGAACTGCAGCATTAGCAGCTAAGGGCAGTACGCGTCTGTGGTTCTGCACGAGGTCTCTGCTTTGTTGCCGCAGGTTGGCTCTGTGTGAGAAGGCCTTGGCTGAGTACTTGGACACCAAGAGGCTGGCTTTCCCCCGATTTTATTTCATTTCCTCTGCGGATTTACTGGACATTCTTTCCAGCGGCACCAACCCGCAGCTAGTAAGTCTCACGCGTAACTGCCCCTGCCTTGGGACAGCGGAGGGCAGCTAGACCAGAGCGGGCCGGTAGCTTGTTCTAGAAAGCCAGGGGCTTCCATCCCAGGAGCCGCACTTCCTGGAGTTACTGGGCTGTAAGTGCCCGACAGATGGCAGCACGTACATCCCAGTCTCTGCTCGGACTGGGGAGCGTTTTCCCATGGCTCTCTCAGCCTGATTCGGTGTGTTTGGACACGGGCCCCCCGGGATACGCGTTGTGCTGAGGCGCCGAGGTTTGAAGGAGCGTCCGTTCTCTTCAGACCCTCGTGAAAGTGTGCAAGGGGGCCTGTGAGTGTGGATGGCTCCGGGTTTGGCCGTTTTCAGGAGATGCCAAGCACCTGCCCTTTAAGGGGTCTCAAGTTGGGCACCCCAAAACCGAGGCACCTAAAATAACGAATCCTTTCAGAAGGCTCCGTCTAGCAGATTTCCCACCCTGGGTTTGGGCCCCTCGCTGTGGCCCTTGTGTTCTCGTGGCGTTTGATCCTGTCACGGAGGAGGGACACGCTAGGCCCTGTGGCTACCACATCGTGTGCCGCCCTTGCTGCCCCGCGCACAGTGCCTCAGAGCGGAGCCTGAGTAGCCTTGGCCCAGAGCACAGGGCTCCATCCTGTGGAAGCCAAGGCCCCTGCGCCTGATCGGAATGGTCTCCACAGAGGAGACGGGTCCAGGCACGAGGTGCCGAGAGGGGAGGGGCAGGCTGGGGGAGCTGCTGTCCAGACCCAGTGATCTGGAGGGCTCCTCTGATGCCAGGCGGGTCCCGACTCACAGCAGTATCAGCACAGCGAGTGCCGGGCGTGGGCGGGCCTGGCCTTCCCCTGCCCCCAGAAAGCTGATCCTGTTCCTCGTCGTGTGCTGCACTGGTGCCAGGCGCTGGGCGTGCATGGAGTGCAGGGTGGGCCCAGCTCTGAGGAGCTTTCTGTGTGAATACAATCGGCAGTTCCAGTTTGACCTGGTCAGAGCTTTATAAGCAGGGCTTCATGCAAGCCAGGGCTGTGCCCTGGCCCCCCTGGGCCTGGTGGTCCCCCGCCCCCAGCACCCCTGGGCCTGCTGCATCGGTCATGATTGTAAACGGCGCTGATCTGGCACTGAACGTGTAGAGTCGGGCATAGGCAACGTTTCCCTAGTGGCGTTGAACTGCGTGTCAGAGTGTGTGTCGCGCCTGCCGAGGCTGGGAGACATCCGACTCCGGTCAGTGGTCCCTTAGAGGAAAGTCCTGCACATGAAATAAACTCCAGAAACCTTTTCTCAAGATCACGGAGCCCACGGCCAGTCCTGCCATGTGCCCAGCGCCAGCTGCCTCTTGCAGCGCAGGATGTGGTCCAGTCTGAATGTGAGTGGAACCAAACAGCCTGAGGCTGCTATGAATACAGGTCTATCTCTGCAGTGCTGCTCGGAGTGTGTAACCCTCCTCCGGAGTCAGTGACCCGGGACAGACCGGAGGACCCACTCGCCGCTCTGGTTTCCTACCCAGCCAGTGTGTGTAGGAGAGAACGGGGCTTCTTAGGGTGGGGGGTTCTCAGCCTTCGCCAGACAAGGGCCCTTTCCCTCCCACTGCGACTTAGCAGGGAGCCCTGCTCCTTTAGCAGGCGGGCGAGGGCAGGTGTGAAGGGCGGCAGCTCGTGACTCCCAGGGGCCGTGCGTGGAGGCTGAGGGGAAGTGACTGAGCCTTTGCTTCTGATGTGAGTTTGCTTGTAAATCAGGGTGGCCCGTGACTAAAATGGGTGTTGGCTGAAGGCTGGAAAAAGCGCGGGGGCCTGGCCCCCTTGCGACCTCACCCCCTTGTGTGTGTGCACGTAGGGACACGGGAGTGAGTGAGTGTGCGTGTGTCTATGTAGGGGCCTGGGAGTGTGTGTGTGCGCGTGTGTCTGTGTAGGGGCACAGGCGTGTGTGTGTGTGTGTGTGTGTAGGGGCCTGTGAGTGTGTGTGTCTGTGTCTGTGTAGGGGCCTGGGAGCATGCGTGTGTGTGTGTGTGTGTGTAGGGGCCTGTGAGTGTGTGTGTCTGTGTCTGTGTAGGGGCCTGGGAGCGTGCGTGTGTGTGTGTGTGTGTAGGGGCCTGTGAGTGTGTGTGCGTGTGTCTGTGTAGGGGCACAGGCGTGTGTGTGTGTGTGTGTGTGTGTGTGTGTGTGTGTGTGTAGGGGCCTGTGAGTGTGTGTGTCTGTGTCTGTGTCTGTGTCTGTGTAGGGGCCTGGGAGCATGCGTGTGTGTGTGTGTGTGTGTAGGGGCCTGTGAGTGTGTGTGTCTGTGTCTGTGTCTGTGTAGGGGCCTGGGAGCGTGCGTGTGTGTGTGTGTGTGTAGGGGCCTGTGAGTGTGTGTGTGGGGGAGGGGGCCTGGGAGCGTGTGTGTGTGTGTGTGTGTGTAGGGGCCTGTGAGTGTGTGTGCGTGTGTCTGTGTAGGGGCACAGGAGTGTGTGTGTGTGTCTGTCTGTCTGTCTGTCTGTGTAGGGGCGTGGGAGCGCGCGCGTGCGTGTGTATGTGTAGGGGCCTGTGAGTGTGTGTGCGTGTGTCTGTGTAGGGGCAGAGGAATGTGTGCGTGTCTGTGTAGGGGCACAGGAGTGTGTGTGTGAGTGTGTGTGTGTACATGCACAGGGGTCCGGGAGTGTGTGTGAGTGTGTGTGCATGTGTCTGTGTAGGGGCAGAGGAGTGTGTGCATGTGTAGGGGCCCGAGAGAGTGTGTGTGTGTGTGTGTGTGTGTGTGTGTGTGTGTGCTTGTGTCTGTGTAGGAGCCCAGGAGTGTGTGTGTGTGTGTTTGTGTCTGTGTAGGGGCCCGGGAGTGTGTGCGTGTGTCTGTGTAGGGGCCTGGGAGTGTGTGTGTGTGTGTGTGTGTGTGTGTGTGTGTGTGTGTGTAGGGGCCTGTGAGTGTGTGTGTCTGTGTCTGTGTCTGTGTCTGTGTAGGGGCCTGGGAGCCTGCGTGTGTGTGTGTGTGTGTGTAGGGGCCTGTGAGTGTGTGTGTGGGGGAGGGGGCCTGGGAGCGTGTGTGTGTGTGTGTGTGTGTGTGTAGGGGCCTGTGAGTGTGTGTGCGTGTGTCTGTGTAGGGGCAGAGGAATGTGTGCGTGTCTGTGTAGGGGCACAGGAGTGTGTGTGTGAGTGTGTGTGTGTACATGCACAGGGGTCCGGGAGTGTGTGTGAGTGTGTGTGCATGTGTCTGTGTAGGGGCAGAGGAGTGTGTGCATGTGTAGGGGCCCGAGAGAGTGTGTGTGTGTGTGTGTGTGTGTGTGTGTTTGTGTCTGTGTAGGAGCCCAGGAGTGTGTGTGTGTGTGTGTTTGTGTCTGTGTAGGGGCCCGGGAGTGTGTGCGTGTGTCTGTGTAGGGGCCTGGGAGTGTGTGTGTGTGTGTGGTGTGTGTGTGTGTGTGTGTGTGTGTGTAGGGGCCTGTGAGTGTGTGTGTCTGTGTCTGTGTCTGTGTCTGTGTAGGGGCCTGGGAGCCTGCGTGTGTGTGTGTGTGTGTGTGTAGGGGCCTGTGAGTGTGTGTGTGGGGGAGGGGGCCTGGGAGCGTGTGTGTGTGTGTGTGTGTGTGTGTAGGGGCCTGTGAGTGTGTGTGCGTGTGTCTGTGTAGGGGCAGAGGAGTGTGTGCATGTGTAGGGGCCCGAGAGAGTGTGTGTGTGTGTGTGTGTGTGTTTGTGTCTGTGTAGGGGCCCGGGAGTGTGTGTGTGTGTGTTTGTGTCTGTGTAGGGGCCCGGGAGTGTGTGCGTGTGTCTGTGTAGGGGCCCGGGAGTGTGTGCGTGTGTGTGTGTGCGTACATGCACAAGGGCCCGGCAGTGTGTGCGCTGCACTAAAGGCACCATGGCAGGTAAGTGCCACACATTTTATTCCTCGTATCGTCATTTCCTGGGCGATGCCACTGCCGGGGATTTCCGGCGTCCAAGGAGGGCCGGGGCTTCTGCCTGCCGGGCTCTGGGCCAGGCGGAGGGGACCAGCCAACGGGCTGAGAGCGAGCGGTGGGGGCTGGCTGAGCGCTCCTGTGAGCCTCTGGCTTTGTGCCCTGGGTAGGTGCAGCGCCATCTCCCCAAGCTGTTCGACAACGTGGCCCAGGTGGAGTTCCAGGTGGACGCGGAGGGGGCGCCGACCAGCACTGGCCTGGGGATGTACAGCAAAGAGGAGGAATACGTCCGCTTCAGTGAGCCGTGCGACTGCAGCGGGCAGGTGAGACGGAGCCACTTCGCTGCCCACCACTGGCAGTGGCTTGTGCTGCGGCTTGTGCCTCGGGGGCTGCTGTAGTGCCTGGGAGCCCGGTTGCGGCCCAGGCCCTGACGCCCTCGGTGCTACGATGGGTCCCTGCTCCGGACACGAGATGCTGCAGGCAGACAGACGGGGGTCCGAGGTCGGGAAAAGTGCTATCCCGAGCCCTGGCCAGCTCCGGTCTGGACTGTACAGTTCATCGGTTGGTGTGCCCAGAACGATACCTCGCTGAATTCTGGGAGGGACGCTGGGGCGGGAGTGATTCTCCTGTGATGCATCCGTCACGGCTGGAATCCCGCCCATGTCCAGGGCTGGCAGATCACGCCTCAGTCACAGGCCTTGGGGGTGGAGGATACTGAAGCAGATTCCCTCCGGTGGGGTTCCTGGCCAGGCTCCGTTCTCCGTGGTTGTGCCAGCTGGTATCTGCTGGGGCCGGCTGGGGGCCAGTCGGGGTGTGCGCTGTTCAGCCACAGGACAAGAATACCGTCCCCTATATTCACCAGAGTTCCTTAGTGGCCCAGCCGTGTCTCCGGTTTAACGCCTTTGCTAGGTGGAGATTTGGCTGAACCACGTGCTGGACAGCATGAGGGCTACCGTGAGGCATGAGATGACCGAGGGAGTGGCTGCTTACGAAGAGAAACCAAGAGACCAGTGGCTCTTTGACTACCCCGCCCAGGTACCCGATTCCGTCTCGCTTGTCCCCTCGACCGGCCCAGCAAGAGCAGCTCTCAGGCCAGGCCGTTCGACCGTCCTTGGGCTGGGCGGGGAAACTGGCCACTGTGTGGGACTCCCACCATGCCCCCTCCCCACGGCCTTTGGAGGCAGGCTGCAGAATGAGATCAGCATGCAGAGGGGTCCGCGCTGCAGCTATGGAGCCCTACAAAGATAGGGCTGGGAGGGGCCGTAGGATCCTCTGCTCCACCCTCCCAGCTGAGGGGGGAGAGCGCGGCTTAGAGCTCAGGGCTTGCGGGGGGGCACATTACCTGCCCTGCGGCTGAGGGGGGAGAGCGCGGCTTAGAGCTATGGGCCTGGGGGGGGCGGGATGTCACCTTCCTCACGGCTGAGGGGGGAGAGCGTGGCTTAGAGCTATGGGCCTGGGGGGGGTGGGATGTCACCTTCCTCACGGCTGAGGGGGGAGAGCGCGGCTTAGAGCTCAGGGCTTGAGGGGGGGCACATCACCTGCCCCGCGGCTGAGGGGGGAGAGCGTGGCTTAGAGCTATGGGCCTGGGGGGGCGGGATGTCACCTTCCCCACGGCTGAGGGGGGAGAGCGCGTCTTAGAGCTCAGGGCCTGGGGGGGGACACGTCGCCTGCCCGGCGGCTGAGGGGGGAGCAGCAGGACAAGCGACCTGCGGGAGGGTTGGAAATGAAGCAGCTGCTCCCAGCCTTTCTCTTGAAGGCTCCCCACCCTGTGGGGAGTTCCCTTCCTGCCACCCCCTCCCCAGTGGCACGGGGCAGAGGCCTGGTCTCTGGCGGGGGCTCAGCGCAGGCCTTTGCTGCAGTGTCTCTCGTGGCACCATGGGTTCAGTTTTGCTGCAGTGGCGTGATTCTCACTCCCCGCCACACCCCCGGGCATGCTGCGAGCCGCGCCCCTGCCAGGCTGCTAGGCCATGGGCCGTGAACTCGCTGCGCCCCCCAGGTGGCCCTGACCTGCACCCAGATCTGGTGGAGCACGGAGGTGGGCATTGCCTTTGCCAGGCTGGAGGAGGGCTATGAGAGCGCCATGAAGGACTATCATAAGAAGCAAGTGGCCCAGCTGAACACCCTCGTCGGCCTGCTCGCCGGCGCCCTGCCCCGGGGCGACAGGCAGAAGATCATGACCGTGTGCACGATTGACGTGCACGCGCGGGATGTCGTAGCCAAGATGATCGCGCAAAAGGTTTGTCTCCGAACCCCCGGCCTTCTGCCCGGTCGGTACGGTCCTGCGGGCCCGGGATCCCCGCGCAGCCCCCCGCGCTAACGGCGCCGTCTGCGAGCTCCCTGGGCTATGAATATGTGTCATGGCCCCGGAGTGTCTCCTCTCCCAACCCTTCTCCCCATGGCGCACGGCTCCCCTGCAGCACTTGTGCCTGGGCCCTGCTCCTTCTAGAGCACTTCCTTCACATGCAAAATCGTGTACTTTTTCCTTTGCAAGCTGATTTTTGGAGAGAAGTTGAAACTCCCCAACAAGCCAGGGGAGTGTGCTGTGATGTTGGGGCGCTACGGGCCGGGTGCCACACTGTACCCTGATGCTGGGGCGCTATGGGCCGGGTGCGGCGATATTGGGGCGCTATGGGCCAGGTGTCGTGATGTTGGGGTGCTACGGGCCGGGTGCGGCGATGTCAGGGCGCTAAGGGCCAGGTGCGGTGATGTCGGGGTGCTACGGGCCAGGTGCCGCAATGTGCCGTGACGCTGGGGCGCTGCAGGCCGGGTGCGGCGATGTCGGGGCGCTACGGGCCGGGTGCCGCAGTGTGCACTGATGCCAGGGCGCTATGGGCTGGGTGCGGAGGTATCGGGGTGCTACGGGCCAGGTGCAGTGATGTCGGGGTGCTACAGGCTGGGTGCCGCAGTGAGCTGTGATGTCAGGGCGCTACGGGCCGGGTGCGGTGATGTCGGGGCGCTACAGGCCGGGTGCCGCAGTGTACCGTGACACCGGGGCGCTACGGGCTGTTTTGCTGGCCCATCTCTCCCAGGCCTGTGCTGATGTGCTGCTGACTCACATGCCCGGGGGCCTGGAGCTTGCTGGGCATGGCAAAGGCCCTCCCCCCCGAAGGCGCCACCAAGGCAGGTGCTTGGGGCCACTCAAGCCCCAGTTTTTGCTCCGACTCCCACCAGGGCTGGATGCAGATCCCAGGGAAAGCAGGTGAAAGCTGCCCATGGACTCGCAGGGCTTTGGATCCACACCCCTCCCGGCCAGCCAAGCTGCTTTCCCAAGGGGCTGCCAGTCCAGCCTCCTGGCAGCTCCCCCCGGAGCAGCCCGGTCCCTCTTGGCCGGTGTGGTCCTGCAGGCGGCTGTGCTGGCTGGGTGAGAGGTTGAAACGGCTCCTGCCCCATTGCCTCCCCCTGCAGTACCCTCGTGCTGCTCTGTCCCCCACCCCCGCCTCACCAGCCCCTCTGAGGCCCCTGTCACCCCGTCCTCCCTGCTGCCCTGGGCCCTGCATCCATTCTCACCTCCTCGGGGTTGGCCCACCTTACTGATGGGAAACTGAGGCACGGAGCAGCTCAGTGACGTGCGAGGCCTGCTGCAGTCATGAAGCACTGGGCCCAGGTCAGCCTTGGCGTAAGGCCATTGAGACCAGCGGGCTCCGCCCAGGTTTGCGTTTGGCCCCGCGTCGGGAGCCCTTGCCTTGGTGGGGCTCATGTGGGTGCTTTGCAGGTGGAGAGTGCCCAGGCCTTCCTGTGGCTGTCGCAGCTGCGGCACCGGTGGGCCGAGGCGGAGAAGCACTGCTACGCCAACATCTGCGATGCCCAGTTCCTCTACTCCTACGAGTATCTGGGCAACACGCCGCGGCTAGTCATCACGCCGCTGACGGACAGGTGGGCCCCGCCGCGCCTGCCATGAGCCCCCAGGCTGTGGCTTGTTGGCTGCCCAGCGCCCTGGGGTCCCCCTGGGGGCACAAGCACCCAAGGCAGGAGGGGTTTTCAGCTTGCAGACTCGCTGCGCGTGCAGAGCACGGGGCCTCCCAGGGAGGCCGAGGGATCGGGGCTTGTTCAGTCTGCAGAAGAGCAGAGGGAGGGAGGATCTGAGAGCAGTCTCCAATTCCCTGAAGGAGGGATTCAAAGAGGCTGGAGAGAGGCTGTTCTCAGTGGGGCAGGTGGCAGAACGAGGAGCAATGGGCTCACGTGACAGTGGGGGAGGTCTAGGTGGGATATTAGGAAAAATTATTTCCCGAGGAAGGAGGGGAAGTGCTGGGCTGGGTTCCCGAGGGAGTGGGGGAATCTCCATCCCGAGAGGTGTTTCAGTCCCGGCGTGACCAAGCCCTGGCTGGGATGGTTGAGTTGGTGTTGGTCCTGCTCTGGGCAGGGGGCTGGACTCGAAGACTCCCGAGGACTCTCCCTGCTCTGGTCTATGATTCCACGACTTGGTTCTGCGGAGGAGTCGGGGCTCCCGAGCAGGCTTGAATTCAGTCCCATTACCTTGCGCTGCCGGGGGCCCACTGAGCGGGCGCCCCCCGGGTACCCACTGGCCCCAGAAAGCAGAGCAGCCTCCTGTCCGTCTCTTGGTGTGAGACTCTGTCCTGGGCGCTCCGACTCACTCAGCTCTTTGCTCCTGGCAGATGTTACATCACCCTCACCCAGTCTCTGCACCTGACCATGAGCGGGGCCCCGGCGGGGCCAGCCGGCACCGGCAAGACTGAGACGACCAAAGACTTGGGGCGCGCCCTGGGCATCATGGTGTACGTCTTCAACTGTTCGGAGCAGATGGACTACAAGGTACTGGGCCCAGGTTGTGTCCGGGGGGGTGGGCTGAAACGTCTCAAACGCCCAAGGAACAGCGTGAGGGCCCCTGGTTAGCCTGTCCGGCCCCTCCGCCAGCAGAAGCTGCATGCCTTGCATGGGACCTGGGGAGGTACTTGTGGTGAGGCAGGGGCCAGCCGTCCCGTGGCGCTGGCTGCCAGAGGCCTAGGCTTGATCCGGCAGGGCGGGGGCACAGAACAGAGAGGTTCTGGCCATTCCCGGGCCCCAGGCGCTGCTGTAATTCGTGCCATGAATAATGCTCAGCGCCTGCGTGGGCCGGGACTGCAGCTCGGAGGTGCCAGGAGTTCAGCAGCAGCACCGCACGCTTCTCTGGACAGGCCGCAGCGGGGGCCAGCTCTGAGAGAGAGATCCCAAAGCCCAGAGTCTGCCCTGCCCTTCCCGGCTTTGCTGCTCTGTGGCTGGACCCCCTGCCAAGTCGATGTCACGAGGGGGCTGCATCGTAGGCTGTGCAGGCGCCCTCGCTCGGGGACTGCGGAGCAGTGTCTGCGGCCCACGCCCACGCACAGCAGGGCTTTGTGGGCAGGGCCATGACTAGCCTGAGGCAAGAATATAAAATTGCACCCCCTCATGTATATATTCCTAGTCGCTATTTCGTAGAAAAAGGGAAAATCCATTATTAATAATAATAATAATAATAATAATAATAATAACACAACATCTATTTATTATAGTTATGAGATGTGCATAAACAATCAATTAATACACACATATATATATATAAAGTATAAAATATCACCATGTCAGGTACTGTTAGGTATTCGTTTATAATTGTACTTTGCGCACTTTTAATGAGGCAAACTCATCAATAATTGTGCTGAAATGAATATTATTCGCTCCCTCGTACGTATTCAATCCCCTCTCCTGACCCGGGGAGGCGCGAAGGTCGTTCTTAATTCATTGTAGTTTACTGAAACTTCTTTTGCAAGAAGCCACAGTCACTGCCTGGTCCCCTTGGTTTGCGTGGCACATTCACAGCACTTGGCATGGGCTCCAGTTTTTGGAGGGGAAACCACGACTCCAACAGGCCAAGGGCCTGGGCCCCGACCCATAGAACCCTGGGATCGTAGCTCCTAGACCCCCAAGACCTAGAGCCACTCCCCTGGCAGAGGGGAGACAAGACCCAGGAGTCCTGGTTCCCAGCCTGACACCCCCTGCGCAAGGCAATCTGACCTTCCCTCCCGCCACAGGCCCCGCGCCTGGGAACTGCGCTAGGGCACCCGAAGGCGGTGCTTGGCGCGGCTGAGCCGGTGCCCGGCCTCCCGCGCCGCTCGGAAGCAGCTGACGCGCTGGGCGGCCGCCAGGGCTGGTGACTGTTGGGTCTCGGAGTGGCAACGTGCAGCCTGACGTGGGAACGGCGGGCCGGCCCATGCCAGTGGCAGGGGAGGGAAGCGGCGCTCTCTTATAAGAAGTAGTTTTCTCTGTTATTTTTCTGCGTCCCCTCAGCTACGCGCCCGAGGCAGGTGCCTCACTCACCTGGCCCTTGTTACAGCCCCGTTCGTGGGCTTCAGCAGGGCACGTGGGGAGGGATGGGCCCCGGGCGGCTCAGGCCCTCTCTGCTGCCTGCGGCTCAAGCGGGAGGCTCTGCTGTCTGCTGCCCTCAGCTTCCCCGAGTGGGCAGTGCCTGGCGTCCGTGGTTCTCTCGTGGCCCTTTCTGCATGACACTGTGACTGCGTCTGTCCTGCGCTGCGTGGTTGGAGCCACAATCCCCCCGACCGGTGAGTGGGAGAGCAGAAATGCATGGCACCCAAGGGAGCGGGGTCCGTCTTCTCCCGCCCTAGCCCCAGCTCCCTGGCAGGTGCCGCCGTGAGAGGAGCCGACAGGCCTGCTCCAGGCCCTCGCCGTTGGATAAGGGAGCCGAGTAGCAGGACCTGCTTGGGGGAGGTGACAGCAGCCGATCGCCAGTTTCACACGGCCCTGATGGCGCACCCTGATCTTCACACGCGCACCAGGAGGGTCAGTCCCCTCTGCTCTCACCGCAGGGTGCGCGGCTTCCCTAGGCCTCCTCGGCTCCTAGCACCTCCACCACCCCCCACAGCACCCCCAAGCTTCCTGCCCCGGCTTGTTCTCCCGCGGCTGAGGGCCTGGCTCCTCGCGCTCGGCTCCCAGGCCTGCTTGGGTCCAGTCAGACGTCCGACCCAGCGGAGAGCCCAGCGCTCGCAAGACGTCCCTGCCAGAACGGAAGCGCCTCGCCGGGGACGCTCCCTCCCGCCTGCTCAAACCCAGACGCGGCACTTCCCCAGGCCCTGGCGCCTGTTGGCGCTACAGCCACGCGGTCTCCAAGAGCTTATTGCCGCCATCTGGCCCCCATCACAGCCTCCTCCCCTCCCCCGCCCCAGGGCTTCTCAGCCTCTGCTCGCCTGGCGGCTGCCGGCTTCCTCCAGAACGTGTGCAGCTTGTTCCCTCCCATTTACCAACCCCCTCCAACGACACCTCAGCGTGGGCTCCAGCACCCGAGAACCCCCCAGCCAACGGCCACCTGCTCCACCCTCCAGCCAACCTCAGCGCCTCTCACAAAGTCCAGGCCCTTCTGCAGCCCCGTCCTTACCTGCTCCCCGAGGTCTCCTCAGGACGGAACGCTGCCCGCTGCCCGCTGCCCGGAGAGCCACCAGCCGGTTGTCCACCTGAAGCCTCGCGCGGCTGTGAAGAGGGCCCCGTGTCCCGTCGGGACAGGATGAGACCGTTTGGGGCTTCTCCTCGCGCATTCGGCTGAGAGGCCGGTGGATTTCCACACCCAGGCTCTGACTGGGTTTCGCGCTGCCTCAGGACCAGCTGCGATGAGGCGGTGGCAAGCTCCTCCGCCGAGTCCAGCGTGTTCTGCGGGAGCTCCGGCCATGCCTGCGGCTCTGCAGAGGGACGTTCCCATAGCAGGACCCTGCAGGCTGCTGTCCATGCCTTTGCCAGCGTGAGGCTGTCAGACCGGATTCCAGAGAGACGCCAGCTTTGGGGTCTCCTCCGAGCTCCCCGGCCCTCTCTCTGCACCCGGGGAGTGGCGGCTGGGATCTCAGTGGGGGAACGCCCACAGGTGAGACACTCAAAGACGAGGAGGTCGCTTATGTGATGTAGTGGGGGTACCTTGCTGGTTGCTATGCTGGGCAATGGGCTGTGGGTGACCTCCGCTGGCTGCTGTCTGCAGCACGGCCCAGCAGGGCAGGGATGAGTCATTATGCAAGGGGGCTCCGAACCTGTCCGACGAGTTATCCCCCAGGGAGCGGAGCAATGGGAAGGAGGGGAGTGGAGCCCTGGCTGGGGGCAGGGCTGGAAGGAAGAGTTGGTTTCTGTCTGGAATCATGGAGGAAGCAGCCTGAGCAAAGGGGGGCTGGGATTTAGGGGCCCGGTCTCCTCCATCCCAAGAGGAGCTGAGGCATCCTAGGCCTGGCCCTGTAACCAGATGACATCTGTGCTGTGCTGTATCCTGGGGAAGCAATAAACTCCCTCTATTCTACTGGCTGGTGGAGTCTGTTTGTGCCACTACAGGGGTGCAGGAGGCGGGGGACCCCGATGCGCCGCCACAGCTTACTCTCAAGCTTTTTGAGGCATTTGTCCCAAGCAGTGCTCCCCTCCTGCCTGCCCACCTTCCCCTCTGCAGCGGCACGAGGGAGACACCAGCCTGCTCAGCTGTGCCCGCTTGGAGCACGAGGCCCGGCCGTGCACAGTGTGAGCCGGCGGGTGCCAGTGCAGAGCGCATGGGCACAGGTGCCTGCTACGGTGGAGCTCCCCCCTGGACAAAATGCCCCGAAAAACTCAAGGAACTGGAAGGTCAGTAGCTGCTTGGTCTGTAGGTCTTCCTCCCACTGCAGCCCAGCCTGCCCTCCCGCAGGGGTAGTATGCAGCCCACAGGCAGGTCAAGCCGATGGATTTCTGATCGCCTTCTCCTTGGGCGGGCCTGGGGTGTCAGACATTCAGTACTACAGCATCTCTGAGGGAGCAGAGGAGGAAAACTGGACTGTCGGGGAGTGGGCGTGTCTGAAGCCCAGGCAGTCCAGGCCTGGCGCATGCCCCTGAGCCAAGGGTTAGATTTGCCCTGCCTGAAGGAAGAGTTATGTTCGGTGAATGCAGCTGGCCTTGGTGAGTGTCACTAGACCTCAGCTATTAGCTAACGCGTCCTCTGAGGCTGCCCGGTGCCCCGCTCAGCAGGCGCATAGTGATCCATCGCTCCAGAGGAGACGTGTCTGAAAACGACATTGCCCCGCTCTCACTGCCGGTCTAAATCTCCCCCAGCCCGTAAATGTCTCACGGGCAGCCGGGTCAGTCTGTGACTTGAAAAACGACCAGTGGCCCCGTGGCACCTTAGAGACTGACCCAATAGAGAGTCAGGAGTTTTCGTGGGCAGACCCCACATCCTGAGCCGATATGTTCCTCTCACAGGCCTGTGCCCGCAGAGCCCGCTAGTACAATGGCCGGGTTAGGTGTCGCCCGGTCCTGTAGGAAACCCACCTAACCCAGCCCTGCACAGGCTCCTCGCCACGTAGCAGCTGGTGCGTAACGCGCTCTGGAGGGGCCGCGATGGCGCCGTTTTCTGTTTCCTTCAGTCCTGTGAGGCAGGCTGGCTATGCCCATGGCACTGATGGGAACGGAGTCCCACAGGGCCTGCCCGCTGGCTGTGGGAACCCAGCGTGTGGACTCGGTGTTTCCAGCCTGCGCCTGAGTGGCCCTGCTACATGTAAGCCTGGGCCTGGTCTCATGCCTTACTGTGCAGGGCCAACAACACCCGGAAAGCCCACGGGGCCTGCCTTCCCAAGGTATTTAGCTGCCTTGTGGGATGTACCGAGGCACCTAAGTGAGTTAGACACCTGGTTCAGCGTGGCACCTGCCTACCTTTGGGGATCTGGCACCTTATTCGCTGGCCAGGGTCAAAGTCTGTGTTCGGGCAGATACTGGAACCTGTATCCCATTCACTGAGCCATCCTCTGCCTCACCAGGAGCAGCGGAGCTCCCTGCTTCACTGAGAGGGCATCTCTCCTCCTGTTTGGTTTCCTTGTGCTCAGGCCTGACATTCCTTGGACCCTCCAGCTCCCGTCCCGTCTCTGTGCGGGGCGTGAGCACCGACTGCTCTCTCCTGCGCAGGGGGCCGGTCTGTGTCCCGGAGAGGGCTCTCTGTATCGAAGGAAGAGAAACCTCCCGCCCATCCAGGCGCTGCATCGAGTGAAGCTGTCCGGATGCATTTTTATCCCTTGTCATCTGGTGCAGGAGAATGACTCCGACATCCTCAAATCATCTTTTATTCAGTTTGTGGGCCTCCCAGGAAGCAGGGCATCAGTAATTCAATACCTGTGACCTTTCAAAGGGATTCTTGTGCATGTCTATTTAAAAGTGCAATTAACAAATCATGCTGCATACTATGGAGAGCAATAAAGATTATAATTTATTGTGCCTGCTGTTTTGGTGCACTTTGCTGAACGCCCACAGGATACCGGAGATTGTTACAAATAAATAGGGTGGAAAATGGATTATCCATTTTTCTCTGAAACTAACGCCCCTGGTAATTTTGTTCCTGTACTTCTTTTCTTGCAGTCTTGTGGAAATATTTACAAAGGCCTTTCCCAGACTGGCGCCTGGGGCTGTTTCGACGAATTTAATAGGATCTCGGTGGAGGTCCTTTCGGTGGTGGCTGTGCAGGTGAGTGAAGACGATTCGTGTCATGCGCTGGTTGATCACTGCTGCCATCAAGCACCAACGTTTTTGTGGGGGAGTTTAACCCAGGATGTGACGTTCAGATGAGGCTTGATTGCTGAAGTTAAGTGCTATTTCCACTCATGTCCACCACTGTCCATAGCTGCCCGAGTGTTGGACAGTCCTGTAGCATATGCACCAGGGATATGCAGCACCCACAAATGCCAGACGACTGGGCCCCCTTCGTCTCCGAGTCCCGTTCATTGGAGACAGGCTCTTTTGCTATGTCAGGCATAGCCTGACAGCCGCAGAAGCATTTTGAACATGCTCTTTGCTCTGCCAGTGGGAACTCCCCTTCCCAGGCACGACAAGGACATGGTCCCTCGGACATCCCCTTTGCCCTTGGGTGGCTGGATAGCAAGTGTGAAAAATCAGGACACTTATTCAGGGGTGGGCGTGTAGTTGTGTAACTAAAACAAGCCCCTAATATTGGGACGGCCATGAGTGTCAGGTCACCTGACAGCCGCAGAGCAGCACCTTGCTGGTTAGGTGAGTTCACTAATCGTCCGCCCATTCAGTCAGGGCAGTTTAGAACCCGCCCGCCAGGAGGTCCTTGGGGGGATGTAGAGGAAAAGGAGCTCGCCCAAAGGAGCCCAGAGGAGACGGAGCCTCGAGTGGTTCTGTCTCCTGGCGTTAGTGCTGGCCCGTGGCCGTGGCCGTGGCCGCCGGCTGCCATTAGGAGACGCCAGAGCCACACGCCACAGGCTGCCTTGGCCCTGCTGCTGCTGCCAGGAGGTTTCTTCTGGCAGGAAGGCAGTTAATGGGTTACAGGTTGGACTGGGTGGCCTCCCGAGCCTTCTCTTCTGTGACGAGGCAGCCCAGTGCTGTTGGCCCCTGTGGTGCTCCGTCCTCTCGCTGTAGTTAGCGCCAGAGGGTGAAATCTGCTGGGAGGTCAATAAATGAGGAGCAGAGAGCTGTGATCAATGCAGCGAGCCGCGAGGGGCAAGCGGCAGGTCGGCAGAAGGGGCAGAGTGGGGTGTGTTCCAGTGTCTCCCCACATGTTCCTCAGTGACCAGCCGTCAGCCCGGGCGCTACCCAGCGGGCCTGCTCCCACTAACCCCTGCGCCCTGCCCGCAGGTGAAGAGCATACAGGATGCCGTGAGGGACAAGAAGCAGCGTTTCACTTTCCTTGGAGAAGACATCAATTTGATTTCCTCAGTTGGCATTTTCATCACCATGAACCCGGGTTATGCAGGGCGCACGGAGCTCCCTGAGAACTTGAAAGCCCTGTTCAGGTGAGGAGCAGACCAGCTGTTGGGCCCACCCTGTGCGGCTCGGCCCTTCGCTCCTGTCTGCGTTGGCTCAGGGCGCTCGGCACAGCTGCCTTTTACCAACGGGGAGCTCAGCTCTTGGACAGAACGCCCTGGTGTGTGCACGTCTCTGCGCTACTCAAAGCAGCTTTTGGCATCTGGCTGGGCCGGGTGGGGCATGGGGCTGGAGTTCCACTCTGCCCAAAGGTTGCTGCCTCCTTATGGATAATCGAGGCCTCTGCAGATGGGATTGGTGTTGCCAGTCCAGCTCCGATGTGACCCGTGACAGACCCCACCATCCCCTCCCGCCCCTAGGGCCTAGAGCTGAGCAAATGGCCTGTTGTTCGGGTTGAAAAGTCAGGGGGAAAATACCATCAACATGGTATGTGAGTCTCTCAGGTGCTGCTGGGCTACTTGCTGTTTTTCCAGTTACAGACGAACTCGGCTGCCCTTCTGAAGCCGGGGAAATCAGGGTGTTTCAAAACAGTCACTTTTGTGGGTGCTTGTTTGTACAGTAAACTTCCGATAATCCAGCACCTTTAGGACCCAGGGGTGCCGGATTATCAGATATGCTGGACTATTGGAAGGGGGGGGGCTATGAGAGGTCTGGGGTAGGATGGGGGTGATGGGCGGGGGCGGCGCTGCGGGACCAACCCGGCAGCACCCCAGCTGCTCTGCCCCGGGCTTCCCCGAGTCAGCCGCTTGTCAGTCTCAGCAGCGGCTGACTCGGGAAGCCCGGGGCAGAGCAGCTCCAATTGTCCCACTGCCTGGAGCACTTCCGGGTTCCAGGTGGTGCCGGACTGTCAGGAGTGCCAGACCACTGGATGCTGGACAACTGGAGTTTTACTGTATTTTGTTTTGTGCTGAAAACGTTTTGTTGGGTCAAACAAACCGTTCCTAATGTCAATTCAGAGGGACATTTTCTAAACAAAATGACGATTGAAAGCCACGGCACAGGTTGTAAATGTCCGATTGAACGATTCTGAGAGGGCTGGGCTTCCGACTGTCAGTTAGTGGCTCCCAGCAATGTCCTCCAATGGGCGGTGGACCCAAGTGCCAGCTGCATGCGCCCCTTTGGCTCTGACTCCCCCTCAGCCCAGTTCTCCCGCCCCTTGCCTCCATCCCTGGCCCCATCCGATTAGCATGTGGGGAGCCCTCAGCCAGCCTGGCCTCCGCTGCCCCCGAAGCTGCCTTTGTGTTAGCTTGAGTCTGGGGGGCGCTTGGACGTCCGGGGCGCCAGGGCCTCTCTCCCTTGTGCCAGGTGGCGTGGTGCCGGTGGTCAGTGCCTGATGGAGGTGGCGGGATGCGCGTGGCTCATGGAGCCATGCCGCGGCCACAGCAGGAGTTGGCTTTTGTGAGTGGCGCAGCGACGTGCTTGTGGAATCCTCGTCACGGGAGGGTTCCAGGAATGGGTCGGACCGACATCCGATCGGATGCCCTAAATCCCAGGGACTGGCTCACTGGCCCTGCAAAGCCCCTTCTAGTCCTGCCTCTCGGATTCCGCTGTCGTAGCTTTGTGGGCGTTTTGGTTTACCTGCTTCCTGGGCAGCCTGGGCACTGGCCAGCAGAGCCTGGCGGTCCCTGGAGGGCGCGGCGTGGGGGCGCTGGACTCCCTTCTCTCCTCACTCTTAGGCCGTGCGCGATGGTTGTGCCAGACTTTGAGCTGATCTGTGAAATCATGCTGGTGGCCGAAGGTTTCCTGGAGGCCCGGTTGTTAGCCAGGAAGTTCATTACCCTCTACCAGCTGTGCAAAGAGCTCCTGTCCAAGCAGGTGAGTCTGGTTCATGAGCTGCAAAGTGCAGTTCAATATGTCAGTCGCCGGACAGCCCAGAATCCGAGCTTTGGCTCCGTCATCCGCCGGCCTGACTGTGTAAGTGCAGAGCCACTCGGCCCCCTCGGGCAGGTGCTTCGGGATGTTTGCATTGGCCACACAGCAGCCCTTTGAACACTAGGTCCCTGCACCAGAATTGTAATGGGCATCGGGTTAGCAGTGGAAGACGGATGGAGCCACTGGTTCGGGTTTGGAGCCACAGGATTTCAGGCCTCCTTGGGATGGCCGTGAAATGAAGTGGGAGGTATCGGGGGGGCGGAGGGAAGGGAGGCTACTGGAGAGACTTGGAGAGGGGAAGGCAGGGAGTGGGCCAGCAGCCAATCAGCAGAGAGGGATGCGTGTTCGAGTTCAAACTCTAGCCAGCCGCCTAACGACATCATCGTTGTCCTGAGACGCCTGCTGCAGTTACGGCCGTGCTGGCTCCTCTGCCCATGGCTGGGTCCACCCCAGTGCCTCTTCCTTCCCCGACCCACATGGCTGGGGCAGGATGAAGTTGCATGGGGCCTAGTGCCCCAGGAGCTGGGCTGCTGGTGCAGAGGGGCAGGGGGTGATCTCAGCTCCTCCCAGTGCTGCTGCACAGGCTGAATCCCGCCTCCAGAGGCTTGTCTAGCAGTCAGGCCAGTGCAGCTGGGAGCCGATCCTGAGGGATTCTTGCTGGGGGTCGCAGGGCCCTGTGGAGCTGTCTGGTTCCTTGGCTCATTCCCAGGCAGGCCGGCTAAGTGTGCCTGGCTCCTTTCACTCTGCATAGGATCACTACGACTGGGGCCTGCGTGCGATCAAGTCAGTGCTGGTTGTTGCTGGCTCCCTTAAGAGAGGGGACCCCGATCGTCCTGAAGAGCAGGTTCTTATGCGCTCTCTTCGGGACTTCAACGTCCCCAAGATCGTGACTGATGACATGCCGGTATTCTTGGGACTGATTGGGGACCTCTTTCCTGCTCTGGACGTGCCCAGGAAGCGAGACCTGACCTTTGAATCCGTCGTGAAACAGGCCGTGCTAGCCCTCAGACTGCAGGCGGAAGACAACTTTGTGCTCAAAGTAAGTGCGACCCTCCCATCCCGGTTCATCCCTTCACTGAGCCCTCGGAGTTCTCTCCCCGAGTTGGAAGGCTGCGAGTCTGCCCGCCGGTCAGGGCGTGGCGCGTTTCCTCGCAACGCCTCTCGGGGGAGCTGCGCCCTCTGGGACCAAACCCTCTCCTTAGGAGTAACACAATTGCCTACAGCTCAGCAAAAAGACGGGACCAGGCCTGGCGGTGCCGCGTGGCCGGTCAGGGCAGCAGCCCTTTGGTCTGGAACGCGGTAGCCTTGCTCGCTGACTTCTCTTGCAGGTGGTGCAGCTGGAGGAGCTGCTGGCTGTGCGGCACTCTGTCTTTGTGGTGGGGAATGCTGGCTCGGGCAAGTCCCAGCTACTCAAGTCTCTGAATAAGACGTACCAGATCATGAAACGGCGGCCTGTCTGGGCAGACCTGAACCCCAAAGCAGTCACCAACGACGAACTTTTTGGCATCATCAACCCGGCCACGAGGGAGTGGAAAGACGGTAGGTCTCCGAACAGCACGAGTACGATGAGTCCTTTGCACTTAGGTGGTGCTTTCCATGGATCTCAAAGCCCAGAGCGACAGGGAACAGCTACAGCGTATCAGTGCTTTACTGCCGCTGCGGCACCTGGCAGGCCTTAGCCAGCCTGGCTTTCCGGCGATACCCGCTGCATTTTGTTCCAGCCTAGCTACCCCAGGAACAGCTCTGCTGCCACACAGAGCTACCCCAGGAACAGCTCTCCTGCCACACACAGAGCTACCCCAGGAACAGCTCTCCTGCCACACACAGCTACCCCAGGAACAGCTCTCCTGCCACACACAGAGCTACCCCAGGAACAGCTCTCCTGCCACACACAGCTACCCCCAGGAACAGCTCTGCTGCCACACACAGCTACCCCAGGAACAGCTCTCCTGCCACACGCAGAGCTACCCCCAGGAACAGCTCTCCTGCCACACGCAGAGCTACCCCCAGGAACAGCTCTCCTGCCACACACAGCTACCCCAGGAACAGCTCTCCTGCCACACACAGCTACCCCAGGAACAGCTCTCCTGCCACACACAGAGCTACCCGCAGGAACAGCTCTCCTGCCACACACAGCTACCCCAGGAACAGCTCTCCTGCCACACACAGCTACCCCAGGAACAGCTCTCCTGCCACACACAGCTACCCCAGGAACAGCTCTCCTGCCACACACAGCTACCCCAGGAAGAGCTCTCCTGCCACACGCAGAGCTACCCCCAGGAACAGCTCTCCTGCCACACACAGCTACCCCAGGAACAGCTCTCCTGCCACACACAGCTACCCCAGGAACAGCTCTCCTGCCACACGCAGAGCTACCCCCAGGAACAGCTCTCCTGCCACACACAGCTACCCCAGGAACAGCTCTCCTGCCACACACAGCTACCCCAGGAACAGCTCTCCTGCCACACACAGAGCTACCCCCAGGAACAGCTCTCCTGCCACACACAGCTACCCCAGGAACAGCTCTCCTGCCACACGCAGAGCTACCCCCAGGAACAGCTCTCCTGCCACACACAGAGCTACCCCCAGGAACAGCTCTCCTGGCACACACACACAGCTACCCCAGGAACAGCTCTCCTGCCACACGCAGAGCTACCCCCAGGAACAGCTCTCCTGCCACACGCAGAGCTACCCCCAGGAACAGCTCTCCTGCCACACGCAGAGCTACCCCCAGGAACAGCTCTCCTGCCACACGCAGAGCTACCCCCAGGAACAGCTCTCCTGCCACACGCAGAGCTACTCCCAGGAACAGCTCTCCTGCCACACACAGCTACCCCAGGAACAGCTCTCCTGCCACACACAGAGCTACCCCCAGGAACAGCTCTCCTGCCACACGCAGAGCTACCCCCAGGAACAGCTCTCCTGCCACACGCAGAGCTACCCCCAGGAACAGCTCTCCTGCCACACGCAGAGCTACCCCCAGGAACAGCTCTCCTGCCACACACAGCTACCCCAGGAACAGCTCTCCTGCCACACACAGCTACCCCAGGAACAGCTCTCCTGCCACACACAGCTACCCCAGGAAGAGCTCTCCTGCCACACGCAGAGCTACCCCCAGGAACAGCTCTCCTGCCACACGCAGAGCTACCCCCAGGAACAGCTCTCCTGGCCCACACACCCAGAGCTACCCCAGGAACAGCTCTCCTGGCATACACACACAGCTACCCCAGGAACAGCTCTCCTGGCACACGCAGAGCTACCCCCAGGAACAGCTCTCCTGCCACATACAGAGCTACCCCCAGGAACAGCTCTCCTGGCCCACACACACAGAGCTACCCCAGGAACAGCTCTCCTGGCACACACACACAGAGCTACCCCAGGAACAGCTCTCCTGCCACACACAGAGCTACCCGCAGGAACAGCTCTCCTGCCACACACAGCTACCCCAGGAACAGCTCTCCTGCCACACACAGAGCTACCCGCAGGAACAGCTCTCCTGCCACACACAGGTACCCCAGGAACAGCTCTCCTGCCACACACAGCTACCCCAGGAACAGCTCTCCTGCCACACACAGCTACCCCAGGAACAGCTCTCCTGCCACACACAGCTACCCCAGGAAGAGCTCTCCTGCCACACGCAGAGCTACCCCCAGGAACAGCTCTCCTGCCACACACAGCTACCCCAGGAACAGCTCTCCTGCCACACACAGCTACCCCAGGAACAGCTCTCCTGCCACACGCAGAGCTACCCCCAGGAACAGCTCTCCTGCCACACACAGCTACCCCAGGAACAGCTCTCCTGCCACACACAGCTACCCCAGGAACAGCTCTCCTGCCACACACAGAGCTACCCCCAGGAACAGCTCTCCTGCCACACACAGCTACCCCAGGAACAGCTCTCCTGCCACACGCAGAGCTACCCCCAGGAACAGCTCTCCTGCCACACGCAGAGCTACCCCCAGGAACAGCTCTCCTGGCACACACACACAGCTACCCCAGGAACAGCTCTCCTGCCACACGCAGAGCTACCCCCAGGAACAGCTCTCCTGCCACACGCAGAGCTACCCCCAGGAACAGCTCTCCTGCCACACGCAGAGCTACCCCCAGGAACAGCTCTCCTGCCACACGCAGAGCTACCCCCAGGAACAGCTCTCCTGCCACACGCAGAGCTACCCCCAGGAACAGCTCTCCTGCCACACGCAGAGCTACTCCCAGGAACAGCTCTCCTGCCACACACAGCTACCCCAGGAACAGCTCTCCTGCCACACACAGAGCTACCCCCAGGAACAGCTCTCCTGCCACACGCAGAGCTACCCCCAGGAACAGCTCTCCTGCCACACGCAGAGCTACCCCCAGGAACAGCTCTCCTGCCACACGCAGAGCTACCCCCAGGAACAGCTCTCCTGCCACACACAGCTACCCCAGGAACAGCTCTCCTGCCACACACAGCTACCCCAGGAACAGCTCTCCTGCCACACACAGCTACCCCAGGAAGAGCTCTCCTGCCACACGCAGAGCTACCCCCAGGAACAGCTCTCCTGCCACACGCAGAGCTACCCCCAGGAACAGCTCTCCTGGCCCACACACCCAGAGCTACCCCAGGAACAGCTCTCCTGGCATACACACACAGCTACCCCAGGAACAGCTCTCCTGGCACACACACACAGAGCTACCCCAGGAACAGCTCTCCTGGCACACACACACAGCTACCCCAGGAACAGCTCTCCTGCCACACACACAGCTACCCCCAGGAACAGCTCTCCTGGCACACACACACAGAGCTACCCCAGGAACAGCTCTCCTGGCACACACACACAGCTACCCCAGGAAGAGCTCTGCTGCCACACACAAGAGACTCCAGAGTCCCTACTCTGGCCATGCTGCTGCTAACGATGGGCTGACCTAGAAAGCGCTGAGGAATTATTTCTGTGTGTGTATGGTGTGAGGTCCTGTTTGCACTCAGTCTGCCCTCATTCTTCCTCAGTGTCTCTAATCCAAGCCCACAACCCTCATGCACCTGGAGCTCCCTGGCTGGGCCTCCAGCTGGGGAAGTATTTATAAGAAATTCCAAGTTGTACTCAAATGGTTTCCCAAGTCTTTGTGTTGTTTAATACACTCTCCCTCGCCCTGTCGGGGCAGAGTACTCCCTCGGCACTCCCCAGCGGTAACGACTTGCCTGCCGGACAGCCATCTTTCTCATTGATGTTAATGGATGGCCTTCCCCCCGAGCAGATTCGCTTGATTTCCTGTTCCGTGGTTTGCTCTGACTTGAGTCCTACAACGCTTAAGAAGGGTGTTGCGGGAAAGAGGAGGGGCCACTTGTGGAGTCTGATGCTGAAGGAGTGTGCATGTGTCATCTTTTTAGGGCTCTTTTCATCAATCATGCGAGAGCTGGCCAATGTCACTCACGATGGTCCCAAGTGGATGGTGCTGGATGGGGATATCGACCCAATGTGGATCGAGTCTCTGAATACTGTCATGGACGACAATAAGGTACTAGATCGTCTTTGATCAGCCCTGGGAGAAATACCGGGGCCGGGACGGTAGCTCATGGCACACCACAGCCCTTCGTGTTTCTTCAACTAAAACCAAACCACGCGCTGTGCAGAAAATGGTGCATCGGGCAAACGGCCCAAAGCACTGCTCTGTAGGAAGGGTGCAGTTACCTTGTTCTGCTGCAGTCAGGAGGGATCATCATGATCATTTAGTCTGAGCCCCGGCAGGCCACAGAACCTGGCCCTCCTGCTCCTGCCGTAGACCCAACCTCTGGTGAGTTGCCGAGTCACGATGGGACAGATCCCACCAATGACTCTACTTGGGGCCAGGCCCCAGGCTTTGATTCCTCCCCGGTCTCTTCCAATGGGTCCTGGGGCAAATTCCTTCTTGACCCCGAATAGGATGCTCAGTGGGACCCTGAACGCGTGGGCAAGTCTCACCAGAACACACGTCCCTGTAGTCGCTCAAAGCCCGCCCCATGTAGCGTCCTGCTCTGGCCATTTGGGATAGATGCTCCCGGCAGTTTGCAGATGGGCCGTCTCCTCATGGCACCCCCAGGACTGGATTGAGCAGGCAAACCAGATTTGCTTCTCCTGCTGCTCCCCTGGGAAGGCTGGTCCAGAACGCCGCTGCTCTGCTGCTTAGAAACCTCCTCGAATGGCCAGTCCAGATTGACTGATGGCCAGTTTCCATCCACTTGCTCTTGTGCCTGTATTGGCCCTCCCCTTGAGTAACTCCTCTCTTCCCTGTGTCTGTCCCTCTGAGGTATGTGTGGAGAGCCGCCGTATTGCTTGGGAGGCAAAACAAGCCCAGCTCATTGAGTGTCCTGTAGGCGACGGGGTTCTCTCTAGTCTCCCTTCCCTGCCCGCGTTTCCGTCTCAATTCCTCTTGTAGCAGAATCTCTTTGTGCTTGACCTTGCCTGTTGCACTGTTCCATTTCAGCCCCTTCCTGTTACCCCCATTTTCAAGGTTATTAATGAAATGTTGAGTCCCGAGGCCAGTCCCCAAGGAACTCCGCTAGTCACCTCCCTCCCACCCGACAGGTCAGCTTTCAGGGTGACCGGTTGTAGTTCCTTACCCCATATTTCAACTTTCATACGAATCACCATCTGCTCCAGTTCAGCTAACCCTTTTCCACATGGGACTTGCATCAAATTCCTTGTTCAAATTCAGATTGATGAGGTCTACTGCATTCCCTTGTCTAGAAACTGGGTTACGTTCCCGAAGAAAGGCCAGGTTGGTCCGACGCGATCTGCCTTCTGTAACATCCTGTTGCACTTTATCCCAGTTACCTTTTACCTCTATGTCCTAACAACCGAGGCCAAACTAACCGCTCTGTGCAGCTCAGACCTCCCTGGTCTGGCACCCTTGAGGCCTGACAGGACCATGGAGGCTGCCAGAGCAGACAGTGCCGGGTTTGGGAGGTACAACCTGCAGTTTCCTGGATCACTGTATCTCTCCCCGGTTCTTAAGGAGTGGGTAGTCATGCAACAGCACACCCGGAGGCCTGTGTGTGTCTGAGGGAGCTGTGGAGACTTCCTGACAAGCCAAAGGGGAGGTGGGATATGTGGGGACTACATGGCAAGTCGGCGCTGAGCAAGGAGATGGCAGAGCAGGACAGCTGAGCAGGGCCTGCACTGTACGCAAGGGCAGTGGAAGGGCAGGGCTTTCTTTGTATGAGGAGCTGGGTGAAACCTGCCCAAGCAGTGCAGAGGGCTTGGCTGTGTCAGCAAGAGCCCCCCTGCGCTAGCGGGGGACGGAATGGCTCTCACCAGCAGGACGGGAGGACCTGTTCTGAGTGAGTCTGCCTTTTGCAGGTGCTGACGCTCGCCAGCAATGAACGAATTCCCCTTAACCCGACCATGAGGCTGCTCTTTGAGATCAGCCACCTGCGCACAGCCACTCCAGCCACCTGTGTCCAGAGCAGGTAGGCGACGGGGGCTGGGAGGGAACGAATCCCTTTCCCTTTCCATGTGCACAAAGGGAGCCTTGGGGCTGAGGTTTCCAAGGACCCAAGGGATTTTGGCACCTGACTGAAGGGTGGGCAGCAGCGCGATGAATGGCTGACGAGGAAGGTGGTGCGGAGGACGATGGCGAGGGGGCTCAGGTGAGATTGGGCACTGTGCAAACCGGTCCCCGCTCAAGAGAGCTTAGAGCCGAGAGACGCACAGAGACAGCGTGGGAGACAGCGAGGGTGGTTCTCCCCTTTCTGGGGATGGTAGCTGAGGCCCAGAGAGAAAAGGGCCTGATTTCAATAGGCATGAGGCATCTAAACATCTCTAGCAATCTGGACTAAATGACTTGTCCAAGGTCAAATAGTCAGACTGTGTCAGAGATGGGAATGGGTCTCCGCTCTCCGGGGTCCCATCCCAGTGTCCTTTCTCCTGATTTCTGGGTATGGAGCCACTAGGGAGAGTTCTCCCTTCACTGGCTGTGTCCTGAGGCGGACGTAGAGGGGTTGATAATTCTCCTTCCTTGCTTCTAAAGAGCCACATGGCAGAAACCCTTTCTGAGAGTTCTGACCGTTTGGCTTCTCCCATCCCTCCAAACTACCATGCACTGACCGGGGGTCCTAAATACACCAGCCGGTTAGCCGGCTTGGTTCCTTTCTCTTGCCCGTCCCTGGGCTGGGGTCCCTGCCTTGCTGTGTGTATGGGCAACACCAGCCGCAGCGCGAGTGCTACCAGGACACGACCAATGCCCGAGCGGAGGCGATTCCACTCCGACTTCGATTGCCACAGGCGCAGCTGGCACCTGGGCATCCCTTGGTGGCTGGCGTCACCGAGCTGCAGGGTCTGGCGGGGGGCGCGTTCCCACAGAGCACGTAGAGCAGCAGGCTGTGCAGAGTGGCGCTTGCTGTCCTGGTGGGAGGGAAGGGAGCCGCTCTTGGCGAGTAAGGCGCTAGGCCACGCCAAGTCCTTAGTGCCTGTCTTGCATTGTGCCTCCAGGTATTCTATACATCAACCCGGCCGACCTGGGCTGGAATCCCCCTGTGAGCAGCTGGATCGACCAACGAGAAGTCCAGTCAGAACGAGCCAATCTGACTATCCTGTTCGACAAGTACCTGCCGCTCTGCCTGGACACGCTCCGGACCAGGTGCCGTGGGACGGGTGCAGCGTGTCTGCGAGCGCGGCCCCCACGCGGAGATCTCTGCCGGGCCGCTGCCAAGCGAAATGCTGCCAGGGCCGTGGTGGCTCCCTTCAGGGGCCTGTTTAGGGGAGCAGAGGAGGAGCCGCTGGCTTCAAATGGACACCCTGGCTTGGCTGCGGCCCAGCTGTCAGGTGATCTCTCTGTGATTGGCCGTGGCGCTGGGAACGTGGCTCGCTGCTGCGCTGACGCTGGAGCCAGGCGTCCCTCCGCTGGAGAGGGAACGGGAAGGAACGCAGGAAGACGAAGTCAGCGGGGGCAGGGCGCTTCCCTCGGCACCCTGGATGGCAAACAGCTGCTCGGGGAGAGGGTTAGCAGCCGAGCTGAGGGGCACGTCCCCCTCTCCCTCCCCGGGCACTGTGCCCGTGGCCTGTGGGGTTGTGGGGAGCTGCCCTGAGGAGCAGGGCGGAGATTCCCCCGTCAGCGGAGGCTGTGCACGCTGCGGGGCCCGTTACATGGCTGGGGTCGCCGTCCTTTGCTAGAAATCAGCGTTCCTGACTCTGGAGGCGCCCACTGGCCAGGTCAGATCAGTCCCCTTTCGATGCGCACCTGGCTCACCAGCAGTGCCCGTGACGAGGCCTGTGGGGCCCTGTTCTATGGGCTGCAGGGCCTCTGTCTGGCTGGGCTTACTCAGCCGCCAGGGGAAGGCTGATCTGCACAGCCGAGAGGCTCGCAGTGCCAGCTGTGCCACTCCAACGGGCTCTGGGGGCACCTCCTCTGCCGCCTGAGTGAGCAGCATCAGGGCACGCTCCTGGCATCCTCCAGCCTGCACAGCACCCGCCCTGGGGAGAGCACGGGTGCTGGGGCAGACACCAGGCACGGGGCGTATCAGCCCGAAAGGCAGCTCTTCAGAAAGGTCGGCGTCAGTGAACAGGGAGCTTGGGAGGAAAGGAGATTTGCAACCAGATTGCTGTGTGACCGCTCTGATTACAGCCATCAGCAGCACTGCGGGCGGACGGGCCTCGTTCTATTTCCTGAACATTGGGCAGAGCAGGAAATCGCAGGGATTAGCTGCTGACTGTTGTAACCCCCCTATTTTTGTAGATTGCTTAATTCAGAAATTGTAGGACCAGACTTCCAAATACCTATGATTAGTTTATGGAAGACTTCAGCGTTATCCTGCCAGCCACAATGGTAGTCTGGCTGCGTTTACAGTCTCCCCAAGTTGGTGTAAAACTGCGAGATGAAAGGGTTTATTTTAGGACTTCTCCATTAGCCCGTTGCTAACTCGCCGTGTTCACAGGAAATCCTGGCCCGCAGCCGCTCTCCCACTTTACCTCTTCCCAGGAGATCAAAGTTTTTAAAGATCTGAAACTTCTTATTACTGTTGTTGCTTGTGTGTGTGCCTGCGCTTCCAGGCCTGGGGATGAGAGCCGGGGCTTTACGGTTCACTGTGCCATGCTCGGGAAGGGGGAGATGGTCAGAGAAGCGAAAGGTTAATGTTCTGCAAGAGGATTTAGATGCACGTTTCTCTCTATTGCTAACAACCATCCTGCTGAATCCACTTAGACTTCACATGCTTTCAATTTCCTCCCTTAGATTTAAGAAGATTATTCCAGTTCCAGAACAGAGCATGGTTCAGATGCTGTGTTACCTCCTGGAGTGTCTCCTCACTCCAGAGAACACCCCTCCCGACTGCCCCAAGGAACTCTATGAGCTCTACTTCGTGTTTGCCGCTGTCTGGGCCCTGGGCGGAGCAATGTTCCAGGACCAGGTGAGGTGGGAGCTAGTACATGGAGGGCTCCTTAGCACACTGTCCCATTTATCCCACAGCCCCTGTTAGTCGGGGGTTACGCTTGTTCCGTGTGGTGCTCACGCAGCCCGGTGTGTTTCTGGGGCGAGCGCTGTTGTCAGTAGGATAGAAACCCCCGGGGTGGTGCTGTTCCCCACCTTGCTGACAGAGAACATGGTCGCTTGGGAAGGTCTCAGTACACCAGAGGCGATATAGGAACGGGAGAGTCAAAGGTGAAAGCGACCCAGAGGAGAGGGAAGGGAGCACGTAGGAAGGGTTCATCCCCCGCCGAAGCAGTAACCCCGACGGAACGTGGGGGCCGAATGCACCGTTGGAAGGGCAGGGGCTTGAATGCTGCCTCCCGCTGCCCTCTCGTGCAGCTCCCCCATCCCCACCTCCCTCCGTGGTACGCTGTTCCCCTTGTGGAGGAGGGAGATGGGTACGCCCCTCGGGGGCAGGCCCAGACCTTGCTGGCCTTGGGGCAAAGCGGCTGTGTGCCAATTTCTCAGGAGTTGTACAAAGTGCTGCTGTTTTATGGCAAGAGCAATACCAAGTGTCAGAGCCCTGCCGTGCTGCTAGCCCTGGGATGCCCTCTCTGCAGGGCGCTTTGCTTTGAGTTACTGCAGTCACGCTGTTGGCAAGCCTGGCATCCAGGCCTGTTGTAGGAAGACCAGCTGTCAAGCAAGAGCAGCTGAAGGCCCTGCAGAGACCCGAGGGCAGGTAACGCCAGGCCGACAGGAAGCTCTCAACCCAGTGACCAGCAGCTCCAGTGTGGGGGCCCAGGCATCTAGGGCGCTGACCTGATGTCCCGAGGTGCGAGCGAATGCAGCGCCCACTGGAGCGGTTGCAATCAAATCCCTCCCGGGCTGGTAGGGCTGCCAGGTGTCCGGTATTGACCCAGACAGGCCGGTATTTTCGCCTCCTATCCAGTAAAAAAATTCAGACAATACCGGACACCTAAAATGTCCTAAACTGTCTGGTATTTTCTGAATTTTTCCCCAGCCAGGAGGTGAAAATGCTGGGCACCTGGCAACCCTACAAACACCCAGTGCCCGGCGGCCCCTCCACAACACCCCGACCCCAGCCCCCCGACCCCAGGCTTACCTGGTTCCGCAAGACTGCCGGCACAAAAGGGCTGCTAGCCAAGGCTTCCCCTGGGTCTTAGTGCTCAACTACTCCCCTGTTCCTATCCCTGCACTCACTCTTAAAGGGGACATGCTGTTTTAATGCTGTTTTATTTTATTTTATTTTATTTTTTTTTGCTTAATAAGTCTTGGAGTCCTTTTTTTTTTTTTCTCAACAACTTTGGTCTCCCCCTCCCCTTTTTCCCATCTGGCAACCCTACTGGCTAGACTCCCTGCCATCTACTTGGAGGGCGTGCACAGAACCCAGCCCGGGGGGCGTGTACAGAACCGCAGAGGACACAGAATGTGGCGGGAGCGGGTGCGCACCAGGTGCAGCACGAGGAGGGGCTGAGGGCAGAGGAGGGAGGAGGGGGTGTGAAGGCAGAAGCTCTGTGAGGGTATGTCTGTCTACACTAGCCCCCTAGTTTGAACTAGGGAGGCTAATGTAGGCATTCGAACTTGCAAATGAAGCCCGGGATTTAAATATCCCGGGCTTCATTTGCATGTTCCCGGGCAGGCGCCATTTTTAAATCCCCCTAGTCCGAACTAACGGCCCGCGGCTACACGCGGCAGTTAAAAGTTAATTCGAACTAAGTCCTTAGTTCGAATTAACTGTTACACCTCGTGGAATGACGTACCCTGACTCCCTGTGTAGGCAGGGCACAGCGGGAGAGCCCCGTGCACGACAGCTGGAGCCCTCCTCCAGCGTCCAGGCATGGCCACTCAGCCGCGTGCGAGTGGGCAGCCTTTGAGAAGAGGCTGGTTGCTGGTGCTTTCAGAGGAAAAGCAGCCACTTTGTGACATTGTGAGTGGCTGAGAGCAGGGCGTCAGGGTGGCCCCGTTAGGTCCTGGCAACAGTAGCAGTGTCTGCCCCCCCCCCCCCCGTAATTAGCGCCCCGCTCAATGGCAGGCTTGGACCAGCTCGTGTTACCGCGTAGTGAGCAGTGGCCGGGCCCTCTGGTGGCTAGCTAGGCCCTTGGGGCACTGGTCTTTCTACTGGCCAGGTGCCCACTTCCCGCTGGACATGGCTCGGCCCTGCAGTAGGCGAGGCCTGGATCTCACCAGAGCACTGGGCCGCGGGGGAGGGAGAGGATGTCTGTGCAGAGCCTGGGCTCGGGACCGGGGAGGTTAGAGCTGCCCTGTGCCTGGGGCATGGGATTCACTGCTGGGTACGGGAGCCTGCAGCCAGTGAAATCCTCTGCGGAGTCTCGTCCCACAGCTGGGCCTCTTCACCTCCGAATGCTTCATCCCCAGCCAGGGTGCTCAGGGCAGGCTCCTTTGCCACGAGGCCCAGGCCTGCCAAACCAGGGTCTCGGGCGACATCCCTGCAGACGGCTTGTGCCCCGCGAACTGCATGGTCTGTGACCCCCCACCGTCCCGTCCCACCACTGCAGCTTGTTCCGCAAGTCCTCCACTAGCGAAGCAAGAGCGTGTCCGGCTCCCCGGGAGACGTGTCGGCAGCCCGTATCGACCTGTCCACACCTGCTTTGAGCAAGTCACTGAACCGCCCGGGCAGTCCCGCCAGGGCCTACCCAGCATGGGCACACGAGCGGCTGCTGCCTGCCTGCTCTTGCCCAGGCTGCCTTTGGCCTGGCGAGCTGGCAGGTACATGTGCTGCAGTCCCAGCCCGGGGGGCGTGCACAGAACCGCAGAGGACGCAGAATGTGGCAGGAGCGGGTGCGCACCAGGTGCAGTAGAAGCCCTGGGCAGCCCAGAATTGCTGCCTGAGATTTTGCTTTTGATGCTGGCCATGCTGCTTCCGCCGGCGCTCTGCAAATGTCAGAGCTGGGAAGCCGAGGGGAGAGGAGGCTGAACAGGAGTCGGGTGAAAAACGATCCAATATAAAATCTGTTTATTGCTCTCCATTGACGGTGCCCTTCACGCTGCCCTTTTGCTGCTGAAATGTCAGGCTGAGCAGTCGCGGGCCTTTGCTCTCCGAGGTGCTCCTTGGAAGGGGGGGGGGGGGCTCCCTGCAGAGCACAGTTGATAGATTTGCCATTTCAAGGTAAAGGCTTTGAAATTAGTCAAATTCCATGTGGGGTTTTATTAAGGAAGCCGCTCGAATGTAGCATCCCTCTGGCAGCGTGGGCCGGCCCCACAGTGCTCCGGTTAAATGGTGTGTTGGGGGGCTGGCTGCACATTCCAGTGCAGCTGGAAGCAGCTCCCCCATGCAGTGCTGAGGGCACCCGAGTGAGAAGGCTTTTAGCCATCATGCACATCCACCCCCGCGGAAAGCGGCTCCAGCCACTGCGGCGGAATTAGCGCAGCAGGGAGAGGAGGAATTACAGTGGTTTCTCCTCTGTGAGCAGCACCAGACTGCAGAGTCCTGCATAATGCCGAGGGGGCTTAAGAAAACTCTGGTCCGTTGTTCAGGGCTGGGCTGGCAGCTCAGGATAGCAAAGGTCCTGGAGCCTTTCCTAGAGGGCTCTGGCTGAAACACAGCAGCCCGTGACAACCCTGGCTTTGTTTTGGCGCTTCCGTGGCACACGTGGCAGGCCTTGGCAGTGCAGCTGAGTGGCTGTGTGGGACAGGAGAGCACAACCAATGGGCGAGGGGGAAATGTTCCAGTCACTGCTTCCATGGTGTCCATCACCAGAGTCTCTGACCACACGCCAGCCCTGACTGACTCTCCCGCTACAGTGCTGCGTGCAAGAGGCTAATATCGCCCCATACACAGCGGGACAGACTCCGAGACTAAGTGTCAGGCCCAAGGTTGCTGTGAATCTGTGGCAGAGCAGGGAACACCTGTGCCCAGTCCAAATGCTCTCCTCCCCTCCCCCACGTGGACCAGGGGGTGGGGTGGGATACAGGGTACGGGGAGAGCCATAGGGAAGCCAGCAGAGAGCAAATTAGAGAGGAGTCGAATGCTATAGAGCAGCAAAGAAAGGTTAATGAAGGTCTCAGAGGATGGTCCCTTTCTCAGCCACTGCTGAAGCTGCCCCTGGGGTGCCGCGTCCAGGCTGGGCTGCTCCATCCCAGAGGGCTGTGACGGGGCCAGGGACCAGAAAACAAAGGTTCCTGGGTGGTTGTGGCTTTGGAGGGAGGCTGTTCATGCGCAGGCCTTGGTGCCGTGGCTGGAGGTGGGGACAGGAAAGCTGCCACACCTATTGGAGGGGTGTCCCCATTCCCGATCAATCACCGGCCTGCTGAATCTGAGACAGGTGAGTAATTCTGCCAGCTGGCACGCTCTTGCCCAAGCCAAGGCATTGCTAGCGTGGCCAGCGGGGCGGATTTCTCCTTCCAACAGGAACAATGAGATTAAATTAAGATTCGTTTTAACACCAGGAGAAAGCTCCTGACTCTAAGTACTCTCGGGCTCCTGCGTGACTGGTCAGGGCAGAGCCCTGGGCGATACACCACGGGGCTGGTCCCACACTGGTGGTGACGTGGTATAAATCATCTTTCCGTTCACTAGAGATTTTCTGCAGGCTGACGTCTTTGCTGTCCATTGTGCCTTGCAGCTGGTCGACTACCGAGTGGAATTCAGTAAGTGGTGGGTGACCGAGTTCAAGACCATCAAGTTCCCTTCTCAGGGAACCGTCTTCGACTTTTACGTTGATCCAGAAACGAAAAAGTTTGAACCTTGGTCCAAACTCATCCCCCCGTTTGAATTTGATCCCGAAGTGCCATTACAGGTACGTCACTCAGATACCCGCTCTCCATCTGCACAAGCCTCCTGGTGCCAGCCCTGTGCTGTCCTGATCACCCTGCTCTGCAATGTAACGCGGCTCGCCAGTTAAACCAGGGCCGGGCAGCGGGGGGAGAGATCACAGAGAGCAAGCAAGCCAAGGCCTTATTTACTGTCTGTCCATAGGAAAGTCACTCACACAGGTGGGACGTGGCGGTCTGACTCATCTGGTGAACGGCAGCAGATCGCACGTCTGATTTCAACCAGCAAGGGGTAGCAAATTCACACCCAGTGTATCAGCGTTGTCAGGGATAATTAGAGCTGGTCATAAAGTGGGGATTTTTCCATGGAAAAAAAATCAACTTTCTGTCAAAAAATTGGGTCATAAAACTGAAATATTTAAGTTCAAAAACCAAACTATTTTGATTCTGAAATGCTGCCCTGGTATCTCATAGAAGTTGTCGTTTGTGTGCCTCATGTTCACACTCTCCGCCACAGGCTGTGCTCACTGGTTCGCCTGTATCTGCCACGATGCACCTGCCTGTTCGTGGTGAAGAGAGATGGTGCATCGTGGTCAGAGTACATCATGGGACGTGCCTCTGGCTGGAGAGGTTGGCCCATAGAGAATGGGCCAACCTAACTGCAACACACAAAAGCACCCGGGGCAGCACTGAAGCAGTTTGATTGGTTGGTTGGGTTTTGTGGGCAGCCAGCATTTCTAGTGGGAAAACGTTTGGTCAAACCCCCAATTTTCCATCAAAACCAGTTGTTATGGAAAAGTTTTGGCCAGCTGTAAGGAAATACAGTTTAGAGAGGACACAGAGGTGCTAGCAGGCAGAGGTCTGTCCGGCTCTTCACTGGTGCTTTCTCCTTGTGTATCTCCAGCCGGGTCTGTGCCGGCCCCCCGGCGTGCGCGCTGACGCACGCCCCCATCATTCTCCCCACAGGCTTGTCTGGTGCCCACCAGCGAGACGGTCCGGGTGCGATACTTCATGGACAAGCTCCTGGAGCGCCGGAGGCCAGTGATGCTTGTGGGAAGTGCCGGCACTGGGAAGTCGGTGCTGGTGGGAGCCAAGCTCTCCTCGTGGACGCCGACGAGTACGTGGTGAAGAATGTGCCTTTCAACTACTACACCAGCTCCGCCATGCTGCAAGGTAAAGCAGCAGGGGGCCCCGAGTCTTGGGGGAGGGCGGATTTCACCTCTGGCGTGTCAGGCGGGATTCCCGGGCTTGGGGCGCGTGGCTGGACGCCCCAGCGTCCGTGTGTCTGGCGAGCTGTCTCCGGGAGCCCTGGACTCTGGATCCTCCAGAACGATTCCTGGCGAAATCCTGCCGGGGCCAGACCGGCTCCTGCCCTGCCCTGGGACAGAAAGCAGCCCCAGCCCGGCTCCTGTGGCTGGCACCGCTCGGCACAGACCGTGGCTGCTGCTCTTGGTCCCATCCCGACCTCCTTCCAGGCCCTGCTCCACCTACTGCCCATGTCAGCGCCGGTGTTTGGCCTCCATCATTGGCTCTGGCTCCAGCCTGGGACTCTGGTGGGCCCTCTGGCTTTGGCTGCTGTCTCTCCGGCACTGACCCTCAGCTTGTTCCTGGACTCTGCCCCCAGGGCCGAGCTCTAGCTAACAGCCTAGACTCACCCCCAGACCTAACCATTTACTGCCTGGTTATTGCTTGAGCAGCCCAGTACCCAGGGAACAGGCCACCCACCGTCCTAGCCCCCACTCAGGAGCAGGTGGGGCCTGCAGAAGGTGGAGGTGCTGAGCTCAGCTCTTCACCAGCGACTGGCTCCGGCTTTCCAGGACCCAAAGATCCCCCCCCCCCCCCGACAAGTGCTCATGGCAAGCGCTCCAGCGGGCACGTCAGTCAGCGGGCGAGCGCCGGACTCCGGGCTGGGGCCGAAGGAGGCAGAGCTGCTGCCTCGGTTTGTCTTGGGCCAAATGTCGAGCTGCAAGAGGAACCGGGCAGGTCCAGCTGCTCAAGGGAAGACCAGCCTGAAAACATTGGCAGTCGGAGCAGGCCTGGGTAGGGTTGCCAGATGGCTGAAAGAAAAATACCGAACACCCCCCCCCCCAAAAAAAAACCCACCAGGAAAAAAAAGGGGGGGGGACCAAAGTTGTTGAGCAAAAAAAAAAAAAAAAACAACCTCCGGGTAGTCATTTAAAAAAAAACAAAACCCCGAACACGCTTCATTGGAGGGGGGACTGGCCAGGCAGGGAGCGGTGCTGGCCGGGGGGCTGGAAACAGCTAACGGGGGGCGGCGGCAACGGGGCTGGCCAGGGCAGATGGGGGGGGCAACGGGAAGCAAGGCTGGTCCTGGGGGGGGGGGGTTGGGTGGAACGGGGCTGGCCACGGGATATTGGGGGAGGGGGCACCGGCCGGAGGGGCTGGCTGGGTGTAAGGGGGGAGGGAAGCACAGCTGGGGGGGGGATCGGGGTCGCGAGGGTGGCCAGGCAGAAGGGGGAGTGGGAAGCGGAGCAGGAAGCAGAGCTGATGGTGGGCGGGGGGGGGTGCAGCGGCGCTCGCCGGGAGGAAGGGGGGGCCAGGAGGAAGGGGGAGAGGGAAGCACAGCCGGCGGGGGGAGGTGCAGCAGGGGGCCGGGAGGAAGGGGAGGCGGGAAGCACAGCTGGCGGGGGCAGGGAGAGGTGCAGCGGCGCTGGCCGGGAGGAAGGGGGGGCCGGGAGGAAGGGGGAGCGGGAAGCACAGCTGGCGGGGGGGAGGTGCAGCAGGGGGCCGGGAGGAAGGGGAGGTGGAGGGGTCGGGGAGAGGTGCAGCGGCACTGGCCGGGGGAGAAAAGGAAGAGGAATGGGCGGCGGGAAGCAGAGCGGGGAGGGTGCAGGGGGGCTGGCCAGGGAAGATCAGGAGGGGAAGTGGGGGAGAACCGGCCGTCCGGGAAGGGGGGGGGCTGAGCAAATTGCCCCACGGGGAGCGGGACTGACCCGGGCACTTGCTGCCTGTCCCGCGCAGGCTCCCGGCGACGCACGAGCGAGGATGAGGCTTCCCCTCCTCCTCACACTCAACCGACTGAGGGCTCCCGGCGGCAATCGTGGCCCCGCCTCCCAGCTGGGACTCCCAGCCGCTCCCCCCCCGCCCCCGCCAGGCTTCCGTCCGGTGCGCAGCCGGAAAAATCAGAGAATACCGGACATTGCACATTGCTCGTAGCACAGTGCACATTGCACATGTCCGGTATTTTCTGATTTTTTTTGCCAGACAGAGCGCACAAATACCAGACTGTCCGGTACAATACCGGACACCTGGCAACCCCAGGCCCGAGTCCAGCCACGGGGGCGATACTGTGGCACCTGGAATAGGGGTGAGCATGGTTAACTGGGGAATTGGTAAGCCTTGCCTTAATGGGGGAGGCTGACCAGTTATGGTTAACTGGTGGGGGCTGGAGCTTGCTGCAGGCAGGGGCACTACAGCTTGGCCACGGCGGGTGGGGGCTGCTTCTGTTTAATCCCCCCAAATTTGTTTAAACTTTGTCTAACCAGCTAGCTAGTTGAACGGGATTTTCCAGCCCCAGCCTGGACGGGGCGGTCATGCTGAGGGCTGGATGGTGCAGACCAGGGGGGAGAGTCTCTGTCCTTGGTGCCCTGCACATCCCCGTGTGCGTCTGGTGCAGCCTGGGAGAGCAGCAACGAGGCTGTAGACAGGCTGCTCGCGCCAGGCCCTCCGGGGAAATCCCGGCTCTGCTGAAGTCGGGGAGTTTGGCCACTGACATGGGTGAGCTTTGTTACTGCTCAGCCATCCAGCAGCACCTTCGGGGCCCAGGCTCTTGGGGCGCCCCAGCCCGGGGGAAAGCCTGACGCCCTGTGGTGCTGAGAGAGGGACACAGAACTGCCTGTGTGGAGAGAGGCCCGATCCCCCCCTTGGCGCAGAGCAGGCCTGGGCCCAGGCTGGGTGGGACGGGGTCGGCCGTTTGTTTCATGGCCGAGGTGGGAACGTGGCAGGAGGAATGAAAAGGGAAGCAGCCCCTCTGCCTGTGGGACCGGTTGCCCTCCTTGAGATGCCTCTCGATGTGCTGGGATACTGCCAGGCCTGCCTGGGCACCCGGGGACCCTGCCTTGCGGGGCCAGGCTCTTCCAGGCCACACGCAGCAGGGCCACCCCCAACCGCAGAACCAGACAGACCCTGAGACGAGGCTCAAGGGATTGTCCCAGCACCCAGGTGCCCCCTCCCAGAGGGCAGACCCCTTCCAGCTCGGGCCCAGTGCTCCCCCTACTCCTGTTCCTGCCTCCTGGTGTTTTCCGGTCTCTCTTTGGGTGGGGGCAGGGAGAGCGGGTGCTGTCACCTGCCTTGCCTAGCTCCTGTGCACGGTGGGAAGACACGGGTGTCTCGGACCGGGAGGACGGGTGCCAGTACCAGGTGACACCGGGCTGGGGCAGCCGTTCTGCGCAGGCTGCCTGGCGCGCCCGCAGGAAGGGCAGGTTCTCTCACAGTCCGCTGCTGGGGCTAGCTGTGGGCGGTGCGCAGAGTAGCACATTTGAAAGGCAGCTCCACGGTCAGTGTTCCTAACTGCAGAGAAACGATCCCGGCGGTGGGACTGGATAATCCCGCTCAGCAAATCGCGGCCTTCCCGAGGAGCTGGGCCCTGTGCCATCGTGCACGAAGTGCATCTCGGTGATGTCATGTGCACGGGATTGCCTGCGTTCCACAAAGAACATGGAGCAGCATGTCACCCCCGTGTCGCCCCGGTGGACACTGCCTGCTTGCTTGCCCTTCCCCACCAGCCTGCCACGCTCAGTGAGGCCTTGGCGTCAGCCCGTGCCAATTAGGTTGATCCCCCTTCGACGCCCTGCTTCCTTCTGCAAGCACACCCGGAATTCATCCCCTGCCGCAGCAGAGCGACGGCCAGAGCTCGCAAGCTGCATGGTGCCGGCAGGGCTTGGATCCCAGTTTGATGAAATGCCTCGGAGAAGCATTGAGCTGCGATTCAGGTGGCTTGGCTGGTTACTGTGCACCCGCGAAGCACAGTCAGATTCTTAGCATCCAGCTGTTCTAACAGCCGGGCGAGACCTGCACAGGCGACTGGGCGCTGCCGGCTGTGAGCAGGTCCGGTGGGCTGCGCTGGGCAGCAAGGGCCCGTTTAATAGGAGGTGCATGGGACAGGTTAGCAAATCAAGGCAAGAGCCTGATGTCCGACGTGAGAGAGCCGCTAGCCCGGTGCCGGGCCTGATCCCAGGCTCTGATGGGCAGCCCTGTTCCAACACAGCAGGAGGGTTCGTCTGCGTTCAGGAACCAGCTCTCCAGGTGATCCTTAGCCCTCCTCACTGCCCCTACCCCCTCCTGTCAGTATCTCCCTTAGAGGATGGCCCAAATGCAGCTGCTCGGCACGCGGCCTCAGTGCCCCCAAACCTCCCTGGCCCTGCGCACGGAGTGAATGTCACGTTACGTGAACGACTCAAGCAGCCCTTTTGACAGGTCTCTCCAGCAAAAGGAACCAGCCTTCCTTGGTGTCTGGACTGTAACATACGAACACATTTCCGCTGAAAAGGCCATTTGAATTTTCCTATGCAGTAGTTTGTCAACGTAGCTCCGTTGGAAGGCTGACAGACTAACTCTCGCTGTGTTGAAGCTCCCTGGCAAGGTAAAGGGACCGTCTGCCTCATTTATCTCAATGCTCCTTGTGCCAGCACATGCAGGTGTGGAGATTTCTAGGGACAGGCCTGCAGCCTTTTCAGGTTTCCTTGGGCTGTGAGCTGGCGTGGGAGTTGGGGGCTCTCTTCCTCTAAGCAGATAAATAAGTCATCTGCTGGGTGACTAAGTGTGTGGAAAGACTCATCTGGGTGTGTGTGTGTGTGTGACACACACACACACACACACACACACGGCTGGTATGGCTCTGTACTGTTCTCCACTTCTCCTGTTTTAGAATCTTTTGGATGTAGGTTGTTTCCAGCAGGTGCCTATTTCATGGTGTCAGACCCACACGCAATGCACATTTGCTAGTGAGAAGTAAAACTCGGAGGAAATCATCCTTCTTGGCGTGTCCTTGCACACCTCCTGCTGGGCTGTGCGCTGGCTGGTGTCCTGTGGTGCCTGTTACAGGGCTCGTGTAGCCTTGTGAGGCTGACGCTGTGGAAGCAGAGTGTGCCCCCGTAGCAAGCGAGAGAGAGGCCTTGCTCCTTAACCAGCTGAGCTGGGGAGCTGTCCGTGCAGTCCCAGAGCTCTGCATGGGGCAGCCCCTCTCACTCAGTTCATGGCCCAGCCAGTCAGAGACTTTTCCCAGAGGCACGAAGGGTCCTTGGAAGACTCTGTGATCTAAGGCAATTGGGGCAATTCTGCTCTTTGGGATGCGCCACGTGTAGCGTCCGTGGGGGCTTTGCTGGACTTTGGAAATGTGCCATGGGATAAGCTCCCAGAGTCCCTGCTGTGGTGCACTTTCCTGTTGGTGCTCGTGAAGGAGGTAGCCGGGACTCAGCCCGCATGCTGCTCATCACCCCCGCCTGGCCGAGTCAGCAGGGCCACATGGATTGGCTGCTTCTTTCCAAAGGGAACGGCAGGTGCTTGCCTGCTGGACCTCCTGCATTACGGGCTTTGGAAACGTCCCCAGGCCGCTTTCACTGCCCCTCGAAGCATTGGCAGCAGGTCTCTGGCAGAATCTGAGCAGTCGTTCTGAGGAGCTGGGCAGCCTTTTACTTAATGCTAGAAGACAATCAACTGGGAAATGTTGCAGTTTTGAATGGCAAAGATTTTGGCCGTGGCTAGCTGATAAGGGTATTGATCCTGTGTCAGCTCCTATTCAATCCCGAGTGTTGCTGTCTGTGAATTAAATGAGTTTATCTGCTACATCGCTCAGGGGACATTTAGCTGCAATTGAAGCTTTTTATATACCAATAGGTGGTAAATCGATGTGCTTTTGAGATATTGTTAAGAGGTTTCGGAGAGGTTTACTAAATCTTCATCTCCCTGGGCGAATCTGTTCCCCCAGGGAATTTATGTCTCCACACTTTGGCCCTTTATCACCATGTTCTCTATTTCATCTTTCAGTTAAAACTCCATTTGTTATGGCAATAGCATCAGCCAGGAGTTAGTGAACGTCAGGCTCTAATGGCTGCCCTCCATTTGCTATTTTGCAGAGTAGTTCTTCATCCCCACCTAAATTCAAGCCATCAGTAATTTTCAGGTTCCATGTTAATTAGTCGACCGGCGTGTTTTCTCAGACCACGTTCAAATAAGGCTGGAGGCTGCCTGTCTGTCTAGATGGGGCCAAGGATTTTAGATCCCCACACAAACTGCGTTTCCTACACGGGTCCCTGAAACGGAAATCCCCTTTCCCCACAGACGTTCTCTAGAGGGTCCAACTGGGGGTAGCAGAAAATGGTACAAATACCGTGTGATTGACCCTGCCCTGCGGGGGGCTCAGCGGCTGCATGTTCGCTGGTTGAAATGTACGAAGCAGCCACGGTCAGGGCATCCATTGGCTAAGCACACGCCCTCGATGTGGCTGGTCAGACTGCGAGTTGGGCAGGTCGATTTTGCAGCCCTTGTTTAACGTGGGGCTTCGCACCCCTCCGTGGCTGGAAGCCGCTGACTAACGTCCCAAGCGTAGGACTGTGCAGAGGCCACTCGGAGAAGGATTTGTTACCGAGGTCCTTTGAGACGCGCTCTCCGTGTTCACACTCTTCACCTCTTCTGTGCAGTCCCTCACAAAGAGCCTTGGTTACAAGGACCCTCCGGTTTCCAGACGTGAGTGGCCTTCCAGGCATGGCTTATAAGAAATAGCACAAGGGCAGTGTAGGAAGCACACGGAGCGAACCCTCATCTGGTGTCGTTGCCCACGGTGGAGCGGCGACATTTTCCACAAGCAGAGCCTTGTTTCCCAGCATCCCCAGGTCCTGCCCCAGCAGGCATAATTATACCCGCAGTGCCCACCCTCGCGCCCACCCCTTACCATTTCTGGGGGCTTCGTCCCGCCTCTCTGGGGCCTGTGGTGCTGCGGTCAGAGGCTGGCATTTCCCTGGCCTGTCAGTCTCTCGGTCCTTCCCCTCAGACCCTGCTTGCCCCTCTGACCAGCGGCTTGCCCTGGCCTTCAGATGGGAGTTGAGGCAGCCTCCGGAGTGTGCTCCTACATGAGACACCCTCCTGGCCCAGTAACCCTTCAACTGCTCCTCTCTGCCCCCCTTAGCATAGCAAACCCATCTGGCTGGGCAGAAGCAGCATCCCTGCATCTCTGTGCTTTGCTCACACGTAGACAGAGTAGGAGGAATGTAGCTGTCTCGGGAACCCAGTGAGCAACCAGGACCTAAAATGGGATCTCACTGAAAACAGAGGCCTGAGTTTGGCACTAGCAGTAGCACCCCAACAGGGGATGCGCTGGGAGGCGGGTGCCGCGTCCCAACGGCGTTAGCCCAGGCTGCTGTGCTAGTTTGACTGGCCATACAGCCCTGGGAGCTTTCTGGTGCCATGGTGTGTAGCGTTTAATGCTTGTAAGACATGCTTGTAAGACGAGTCCCCACTTAGTCCCCCTGCCAGCCCATTGGGAGTCACGTACAGTCCGTGTGCAGGCCCTTGGACGCAACCCGGCTTCCATGGGAGAACACAGCGAACTCCCAATAACTCTCATTTACTGTGCGTGTCTATTGCAGACACTACTTTGAATCTGTCCGAATTTCGAAGATAGCAAAGCTTACCCTTTCCTCAGTATTGTGAGACATTGCTTCATATGAAAAGGCTGTTTTCTCAGACTTGTCGTCCGATTTCCAGTAATTGCATTTCAATTCGATATCTCCCTTACATACTTGTTAAACCTAAAAAATGGCTGATTTTCTATGTGAATTAAACACTAATTGCATTTAAAGCAAATGCTTAATTGAAACACTTAATTTAACTTGCTACCAGAAACCTCAAATATTGTGGTTTTGTGAAGGGTGGTTCGGAGAATCTATCCATTGAGAGAAAATGCATCATTTTTTCCCCTATAGTTTTAAATTTCTTTCTGCAGTAAACTGCCAGAAAATGTGAAACCCATTGGAGTCTGAGCAGTAGTGAAGAAAAGTCATGTGATGTGCAGTGAGTCAGTGAAGAAAAGGCATTTTAAATATATACACATATAATTGGTATTCTGAAAAAATCTCCCTTGGTAACTTTTTCTACATGGCAATGCATGTATTAAATGTATATTCTCAGAAATTGCTATTTTAAAATTCACAGCATCCTTTATTTTGGCCAAATTGTCTGTAATCATAAATAATTGCTATTTATTGTGATGTTTTTACAGCACTGCTGTAAGTCTGCTGAAGACTAAAAACTGTCTAAATGAAGCAAAGGTAGCTGGCATGTGCTGAAAAGCAGTCCACCTTGAGATGGAGTGTTCCCAAGCTCTCCATACAAGGAGGGGAAAGGGGGCCTAGAATATGGCTTGGGCTGGTTTTGCACCAGTTGGGTGCAGGAAAGCTTGGCTCGCATTGGTGTTCAAGGAAATGATAACCTAGGACAATTTGGACAATGTGCTGGTGAGGTTTGTATCGAATAATTAGAAAGTGATAGAATGTTGCACGTTGCTTTATAGGAAAAAACAAAGAAGGCAACGCCCACAAAAACCTTTCGCCACCTCCCAGACTCATTGCAAAAAACTCGTCCTCCCCTTGACAGGACCTGAAACGACTGCCAAGAAATGATCTTCCCAGCCAGACGCCACAAAACGAAACTAGTGGGCATTTGCCAGCTCTTGCTGGTGTGAGGCCTTGGGGGTTTTGAAAGACCTCTGGCCACTACTGGCAAGGGAGATTCCTGCCCCTTCCGGTGGGTGGAAGCCAGTGACGAGTGCTGCTTGCACTTTCCCGAGGGAGATCAGCAATTCTTCTTCAGAGAAGACAAGTTCCTAGCTCCTCTCAAGCAGGCAATCATGAAGGGGGCTTTTCTACCTGTTCTGAAACAAGGCAAATTTACATGCCCGGCCTGGGGTCAGTACTCGCCCCTTCGGTGGGTTTGACTTCATTAAGAAACAGTCAGCAGGAGTCAGACCCTCCGGTAACATGATGGCCAGGCCAAGCCTTTTCGGAGATGGGCTGCACTTGGAGGGCCTCGTTGGGGGCTACTAAGTCCAAGCCTAGTTCTTTGCCTCAGACCCAACATGCTTCTGTCAGGGAAACCCAGCTCTGAAGCCTGCTTCCTCCCTCCCTGTCCCCTGCAGGCTTGATGTTGCTGGTGAAGCTGGGTACAGGCCTCACCTCTAACACAGACCAGTAACCCTTCCTGCTCTGGGGTTTGTCCACTTACCCACCTGATGACTGACGGCCCCCGTCTGACTGTTCATACCACGATTTACCTCCTCTGCGAATGCAGCCTCGTGTTGTTAGCTCTCTGCCTTTGTTCCCATACAGCTGTTCTTGAGAAGCCGCTGGATAAAAAGGCTGGTAGAAACTATGGCCCACCTGGCACCATGAAGCTCATCTATTTCATTGATGATATGAACATGCCTGAAGTGGACACTTATGGGACAGTGCAGCCCCACACGCTGATCAGACAACACATGGACTATGGCCACTGGTAGGCAGTGCTGCTTCTAATTCTTTCCATCCATACATGGAATACATTTTGTTAAGTGCACTGAAGCATGTGCAATGTGCACCACTAGTAGAAATACCTGCTGCCAGCTGTGGGCGCTATGGGTGCTCTGCTAATCTGATGGGTGGCATTTGAATCTCTCCTGGGTGGCTGCTCAGCTTAAAGGGAAAACTGTTGGTAGGTGCCTTCTTCTGAGCTGCGCGTGCAGTGTTGTTACAGCCAGCGTGGTCTCCCCGGATTAGAGAGACAAGAAGTGCTAGGGAATACCTAGTACTGGACCCACTTCTGCTAGTGAGAGAGAGAAGCTTTTGAGCTAACAGGAGGCGGCTCTTCAGCTCTGGGAAATTCACTCAGGGTATGTCTACACTACAGAGTTTTATCAGGAAAACGGCTGTTTTGCCGACAAAACCTGAGTTATGTCCACACTGCAGTCGCACTCTTCTGAAAGGAAATGGGAAGAGCAGAGGGGTTTTCCGGCGCTGGTAATCCTCTTTCTACGAGGAAGAAGCCTTTTTCCAAAGAGCTCTGTCGGAAAAAGACGCGTGTGGATGGGGAGGAGGGAGTTCTTTCGGAAGAAGAGGAAAGAGGAAAAAGCCCAGGTGCCCTGGTGGCCACTCCACCCATAGCAATCACAGCTGAAATGCGAGAGAGCCTCCATTCAGCATGGACGCTGTCTGTCGAAAAAGCAGATCGCTTTTTTGATGCGCTTTGTGTGTGGACGCTCTCTTGCAGAAGAAGTTTTTCCAGAAGAGCTCTTCCGAAAGAAGCCTGCAGTCCAGGCAGAGCTTGTAGCCCAGTGGGGCTCTGGGAGGGCTCTGCCCCACTACACAGCCACATGGGAGGTGGGGCACAAGGAGTTGGCACCTTTCAAGGGACCATTCCTGGGGAAGTGGCCTGTTAACTCTTGGGCCGGCGTGGGAGGAGCCGAGTGGGGGAGGGGAAGCCGCTGGGGTGGAGGGTTGTTAGCGGGTTGCCGATTGTTCGAAAGAGCCATAATGCCAGTGTCTGTGCTCAGTCCATGACTGTTAGTGCCTAGCAGAGTGATGGATGCAGGCGCCTAGGCCTGTCTTTTGAAGCGTGGTGCAGGTGTCCTTTGCCTATAAGAACTGAGAGGCCACATGCAGAGTGGGCGTCTTGTGAGCAGGGCCCCCCGCAGGCAATAGGGGTTTTGTCTTTTATCATTTTCCTGGGTGGGTTCACTCCAGGGTGGGCGAATCATAGAGCTGGAAGAGACCTCAGGAGGTCATCAAGTCTAGCCCCCTGCCCAAGGCAAGACCAATCCCAACTAGGGCCCATCTATACAAAGGGAGATACAGACAGCCCAGAAACTACAGACCAGTCAGTTTAACTTCTGTGCCAGAGAAAATAATGAAGGAATCCATCAGCAAACACCTGGAAGATAATAAGGGGATAGGTAACAGCCAGCATGGATTTGTCAAGAACAAATCCTGTCAAACCAATCTGGTCGCTTTCTTTGGTAGGATAACAGGACTTATTGATAAAGGGGAAGTGATAGATGTAGTATATCTAGACTTTAGTAAAGCACTTGATAGAGTCTTAGCAATACACTAGTGAAATGCAACCTAGACGGGGCTACTATAAAGTGGGTGCATAACTGGTTGGAAAACCATTCTCAGAGGGTAGTTATCAGTGGATCACAGTCATGCTGGAAGGGCAGAACAAGTGGAGTTCTGCAGGGTTCAATTTGGGAATAATTTCTGTTCAATAATGCAGTAGAGGATATGCTTATAAACAGGGCTCGACAAATTCTGGAAAACCCTACTCGCCAGACAAAAAAGGGACTCACCCCCCCCCAAAGTGTTTTTTAATGGCATAAATTCCCAATAAGAATAAGAACAGTAATTTAATAAGTTATTAATAAATATCACCCAAGTTACTAATAAATATCTTATAAGCCTCTACCTTTTCCCTCTGCTGCCATGTCTCCTCCCCTTGCTCCATCAGCTCCCCTGGTGCCTGCTGCCCCCCAACCCCTCACCCTCCCCTGCTGTCCTGACTCCTGCCCTTCTCACTGCCCTCAGCCCTCCTGCAACCTGCCCCCCTCCACCAGCCCTTCTCTCCCCCCTGTGCCCACTCCTCCAGTAGCCCCACTCTGATCATGTGAGCTACCCCTCCTCATCCCCTCTCCTAACACCTCCCTCTACACACCCGCCCTGCCTCTCTCCTCTGGTGCTGGTCCCTCCCCTGCAGGTGTCTGCCCTTCTGCTTCACCCCAGAATCCCCTGGCACCTGCACCCTCCTGGTGCCTCCCCCTTCCCTCACTGCCCCTGCCCCCTTTGCCCTCTTTTTCCCTGATACCCACCCCCTCACCACCCTCTGCGCCCATTCCCCTCATGCCCCTGTGCCCTCTCACATGCCTTGCTCCATCCCTGCCTTCCTCATGCCCACCCCTTCTTTCAAGCCTTCTCCCAGCACCTCCCCTTCTCCCCTCTAGCCCCCAAAGCCCTTCCCCTCTCCTCTCCTAGCATCACCCTGTCCCCCCTCCCACTGACACCTCCCCTCCTGCCCTTTTCCTCATTGTCTGCACTTGGCCCCCTGGCATTTGTCTCTCCTGCACCCCTGTCCCTTGGTGCCTCCCCCTTTCTTCTTCTTCTCCTGAACTTCTCCCCTCCCCACCCCTCAGCACAAGCCCCTTCCCCATATTTTCCCCTCCCCTCCCCACAGTCCAGTCCAGTCCAGCCCAGCCCAGCCCAGCCCCTTCCCCTCCCCCAGGGCCAGCTCTAGGTTTTTTGCTGCCTCAAGCAAAACATTTCCCCCCCCCCTTTTTTTGTTGTCTTTTACACGTTTGCATTTTGCAATGGATTTTTTTTTGTTTGTTTTCGTTTTTGTCCCGGCATTTTAGCCCTATAAATAGCAAACAGCATTTTCATTCATTTTTTTCCATAAAGGCAAAGGCGCTTCAAGTGAACTCCCCCTTTCACTCGCTGCTGGGTCACAGCAGCCTTTTCCCTGCCCTGTCCAGCCCCTCCCTATGGACAAGCACCCCTCACTCCCGACCCACAGGGGGAGCAGGGTGCAGGGACAGCACAGAGCCAGAGGGGTGCAGGGAACAGTGGGGGGGGGTACAGGGGTGTCACGGGGAACAGGAGGCACAGAGCCAGAGGGACGCAGGGATCGGGGGAGCAGGGTGCAGGGTGCGGTGGAGGCACGGGGCATGGGACGCGGGGAACGGGAGGGGCAGAGGGATTGGGGTCTGGGGCAGTGCAGGGAATGGGCAGCACAGAGCTGGGGGGGGCAGGGATCGGGGGGAGCAGGGTGCAGGGTGCAAGGGCAGCACAGAGCCAGAGAGTTGCAGGGAAGAGGGAGAGCAGGGGGTGCAGGGGAGCAGGGGCAGCGTGGGGAACGGGCGGCGCGGAGACAAAGGGGCGCAGGGCGGGTGCAGCGAGCCGGGCGGTTGACAGGGAGCAGTCTCTCACCGGCGAGGGGGCTGGGGCCATGGCAGGACTGGGGCGGGTGGGGTGGGGCGTGGCCATGCTACGCGCCGCAGCCAGCTCCCGGGGCAATGCAGCCAGAGCCAAGCTGCCGCGGCCCTTTAAAATCAGCGGGGCCATGTCATGCCAGTGTCCTGGCGTCTGCCAGCGTCCCGCCCTCTGGCTCGTGCCCCACCTCCTCACGCCGGAGCTGCGCACAGGCAGCCTGGCGCTGAGAATCACTGCGCTTCCCCCTTCCTGGCAGTGCTCCACTCCTCCTCCCGGCCGGCGGATCGGATGGGGCCGCGCCGCCCATAGTGCGGGCTTTGGCCAGCCCGTCACAACTGCCCACCGGGCCAGTCCGCCCCTGCACTCGCCAGCTGGTAAAATCTACTCGCCATGGGCGAGTGCATTTGTCGAACCCTGCTTATAAAGTCTGCAGATGATACCAAGCTGGGAGGGGCTGCAAGTGCTTTGGAGCATAGGGTCATAATTCAAACTGATCTGAACAAACTGGAGCAATGGCCTGAGATAAATAGGATGAAGTTCAGTAAGGACAAATGCAAAGTGCTCCCCTTAGGGAGGAACAATCTGTGTCTCACACACAGAATGGGAAGTGATGGTCCACAAAGGAGTACTGCAGAAAGGGATCTAGGGGTCACAGTGTGACAATGTTGCAAAAAAAGTCAAACACGATTCTGGGCTGTATTAACAGGAGTGTTGTGAGCAAGACACAAGAAGCAATTCTGCTCTAATCTGCACTGATTAGGCTTCAACTTGAGGACAGGACAAGAAGCAATGGGCTTAAACTGCAGCAAGGGAAGTTTAAGTTGGACATTAGGAAAATCTTCTTCACTGTCAGGGTGGTTAAACACTGGAATAAGTTGCCCAGGGAGGTTGTGGAATCTCCGTCACTGGAAATATTTAAGAGCAGGTTAGACAGAGACCTGTCAGGGATGGTCTAGAGTAGACGGTGCTTGGTCCTGCCATGAGGGCAGGGGACTGGACTTGACCTCTCGAGGTCCCTCCCAGTTCTAGTTATTCTGTGATTCTGTGATTGCCTGGCTTCACCCACAAATTGTTATTGGGGCATGCAGTGCACCGAATGGGGCTTAGTTCTTTGCCTGCCTTAGTTGCACACACACCCACAGACCTGCTCTCCGTGGCTCTTCACTTGGAGCCACTGGAACGAGGCCCATAGTGTCCTACAAGAAACTGTCTGAGTCCTGTGATTTTCTGCCACTGGCCTCTGATAGTGATTTGTGGGTTTGGTTTTTCCAAGTCTGGTCCATTTTGGAGAAGCCTTACTCTTTCCTGGGCTTCCCTTGTGGCTGCTGCCTTGAAAAGCGATTGCTTGCGCAGTTGCCTGCCCGGGGATTGATTTCTACGGGAGCGGTACGGTTCCAAAGCATGGTCACCAATGCCGCTCCGTGCTCAGTGCTCACACGTCCCCACAGATGCAGGTGGACCAGTGAGAGCACCGGGCATGGACACAGACTTGGACTCTAACTCTTAGGGCGGGAACCAAAGTGGTCTGGGTTACCCAGGCATGTTGCCGTGACTCCGGACCTGGTGCTGATGGGAGGGTGAGCTGCTGTGCCAATGGGCTGCCGTTATTGTGATGCTTTGTCATCTACAGGTACGACAGAGACAAACTGTCCCTGAAGGAGATCATGAATGTACAGTACGTGTCCTGCATGAACCCCACTGCAGGGAGTTTCACCATCAACCCCCGGCTTCAGGTAGAGACCAGTCACCACTGTCACGCTGCGAGTTAGACTGTCAGCAAAACAGTCTTTAAAGCGGGGGGGGAGGGGGGCTTTTTTGGGTCGGGGGGGACACTGACCCAGAGAAAAGTCAGTCGGGAGCCGCACACAAGTGAGAAGCAATAAAAAAATCCCCCAATCCGAATGGACATGGCCCCCGACTGAGAAGGAGACAGACCCTCCCCACATTCCCCTCCCACACCGGTGCCTAGGGGGGCCCAGGCTAGTAGATTTTGTGTGTTCCAGCCCTGCAGGATCCCCAGTGCTGTGGGGCGGGAGCACTGAGCTTTGGGGGCCAGATCCAGGCAAGCTGGGGGCTATATCCCGCCCCTGGACCTTAGCTTCCCCACCCCTGCTTTGAAAGGATAGCCTGGAGGGCAGCGTGACCAGATTCTGCTGTCATTCACATCAATGTACATTCGTTAACATCCGTGGAGCTACTCCAGTTTACACAGTTTACGCACTGTTGTCCCTTGGCCCTCTCCTTGGCCCCTTCCCCACCGCATTTCCTGGCACATCCCTGCTCATAGGCTGAGAGCGCCAGCAGCCTTGACGGTAGTGCGGACTGAATTTGCTTTTGTTTCTCTCGTGTGCTCCCTGGAATGAGTCTCTCCTCTTTCCCTGGTTCGCTTTGTAAAAAGCCTCACTTGGCCAGCTACATTTTCCTGTGCCAAAGATGAAACTAGGCAAGGCGGCAGTGAGTTACAGTGGGTAACGGGGGAACGGTTTCACCCTCATGGGCACCCGTTGGGAGTAGACGCTTTGGAAGCGGCTCATCAGCTTTTCGCTGCTAGTGGGATGGGAAACCACGTTAGGGGAGCGGGGCCCAAACCTCCACGTCAGCGCGAAAGGCCAGCTCGGTCTGAAAATGTCCTTTGTTTCCTTCCTCCCTCAGCGCCACTTCAGTGTGTTTGCTCTCTCGTTCCCTGGGTCAGAAGCTTTGTCCACCATCTACAGTGTCATTCTGACTCAGCACCTGAGACGGGGGAGTTTCTCTGGGCCTGTGCAGAAATCCTCTCAGCAGCTGATCCACCTTGCCCTGGGCCTGCACCAGAAAGTCACTGCCACTTTCCTGCCAACGGCCGTCAAATTCCATTATATTTTCAATCTCCGAGACATCTCCAATATCTTCCAAGTAAGTGCAGTAGCTTTCCTCCTAGGGCGCTCGGAACTAACGAACGGGAGGGTGTGGAATGTGTGGGCTTGTGGTCCAGCGCCCCCTGTAATTTGTGGGCTTGTGGTCCAGCGCCCCCTGTAATTTGTGGGCTTGTGGTCCAGCACCCCCTGTAATTTGTGGGCTTGTGGTCCAGCGCCCCCTGTAATTTGTGGGCTTGTGGTCCAGCGCCCCCTGTAATTTGTGGGCCTGTGCGGCCGCTCAGGACAGATCCAGATGCCGCTCTGCTAGGTTTTGTGTTTCTGTTGGTGGTGCACGTTCACACATGCCACAGTGAACATTACGCGTTTATTCTGCACGTGTGGGGAAAGATTAGAGGGAACCTTGCCGTGGCCCCGTCTCTGTGCCAGCCCAGCATTAACTTACTGCAGTGGGAGGTGTGCAAGCGCGTCCTGCGTCCATCAGCCCAGTCTGCCAAGGAAATGACAACACACCTTTTTTTGGAGTAAACTATTCGGCGCTCCCCGGACCTCAGGCCCAGATCCTCCAAGGGACTAGGCACCTAAATAGCCCAAACCTGGAATCCCTTTCCCGCATCACAGAAATGGGGCTGCAAAGCAACACCCTTGGCCTGAGGCCAGCCCTCTGCTCGTGCCGGGCTCTGCTCCTGAGCCCTCCTTCCTTAGCTCCTGGGGAAAGCATTCCTCTCCCCGGCTCAGCCCACGCCTCTTGCCTCCCCACTCCCCACCCATCCCCATCTCCCCTCCCTGCTCTCTCCCCACGCTACTTCTGGAGCATCCTGCAGCCCCTGGCGCTCAAGGTGATCCTTTCCATCCCTCCCGAAACGCCTTCTGCAAAGGCCATCGGGGTTAGCAGACGCGTCTCTGGAAAGCAGCAGGAACCGTGCCCCCCAGTGACACTGGGCAATAACCCTCCTCTGGCCTGCAGGGCATGGTGTGTCTGCCAGCCTGTCGGCTCTCCAGTCGCCCTGGCACTGGGCAGCTGTGCGCTGAGTAAGGCAAGGGCTCCCCCGGAGCTCTGTTAGCCCCCCCACACACACACTCTGTTCAGCCCACTGGGGGCTTCTAAATACCACCCTGGACCCACAACGCCAGGAGGATGCCCACGAAGCAATTTATAAAAGGCTGAGCTAGCCTGCACCTGTTCCCGCTGGATCTCTGGGAGCCAGTTCTGCTCCAGGAGACCAAGCCCCCAGCTAAACACGAGCTCTGGACCCGTCTCAGCGCCAAAGGGAGGCTGCGCAGTTTTTCTTTTACGACGGGAAGGGGGTTTTCACACTTTGCATATTCCAAATCAGCCCGGCACTTTTGCTCAGAGTCTTTAGGCCGAGACCACGACTGGAAGAGAGAAGCCGAGAGGGGGAAGGGGTGGATAGCTCTGAGCCGCTAAGGATGGAGATTGCTGCAGACCCTGCCTGTACCCTTGCTGTCACTTTGGCTCGAGTGGCTTTACCCTGTGTGTCTTTAAGGCCAGTCCCTTGTGCCCCAGCAGAGCGGAGTAAGCACATCTGAGAAATGGCTGGAAAGCCGCGGGTCCCAGCTCCGCTTCCGGGCTGATAACTCCCTGTGCTCCGGGTATCAGCCCCTAAAACCGGTGCTCAGGCCTCGGCTTCAGACCAGGGCCACCTCCGATCCCTGCTTTCAGCCTGGCAGTTTTCTGAAGAGGTGACTAGGGGAAGAAGCAGCAATTTCATGGCAAGTCTGTTTGCAGTGGGTGTGTCGGGGAGGGGCTGCGAGGCGCAGCGCGGCGCGGCTAGGGCCGTGGCATTACCGGGCGGAAAGCAGAGGAAGCAAGACTCGCAGCAGGTTGCTGCGGGTTACCACAGGGCTGCAGAAGAAAGAAATCACGTTTCTTCCCTTGTGATTCTGTTTCCCTTGAAACCCTGCTCAGCAGAGCGCCATCATCGCCGCCTTCACTGAGACGTCTCCACTGCCTTCTCCCTCAGCCTGGCCTGTGAAGAGCTCTGAAATCGGGCCTTTCTCCCGCCAGCCAGGCCAGGCGCGGAGCCGCTCTGAGCTCTGGCCCGACCTTCCCCATCGCAGCACGTTACAACAAAGGCAGCGCCCTGGCAACCCGAAAGCCAGAAAATGCAGACGGCCTGCAGGCATGGGGAAAGCCGAGACATGGCACGGGCCTGGTTTGCATGGGTAAAGAAATGTGCAGATGCCAGGACTGTAGGTAGTGGAACAAAGGCCCTTGACAATTCAATTTAATCCTGAATAAACAATCAAGTGCTTGAGCCTGTAATGGCCTTACCTATAAAGGACCTTTAGAGCTTGCTCTCCCGCCATTGCAGGAGCAGCTCACGATAACAGGTGTGTGGCACAAAACCGGGTGTCCACCTCTGGAGTTTTGCGCCTGTGTGGTTTTACTGGTGACTCTGCAGGGACGGGTAACTGCCGTTCCACTCAGGACCTACCGAACGGACCTGTCATTGTCGCATTGTCATAGCTGTAGCTGAGTGTTGAACCAGTGACGGACCATCCCGGCCTGCTTCCCTTGCTCAAAACAGGCCGACAGTTCTTATTGCAAGGGCTGTGCGAATTGCCCACCCCGCGATCCTTTCCCTACCTTGCTGCTGCTCATGGAGAGCGGGTGAGTGCGAACCTACCTGTGCGTGCGAGTGTGACACGGACGAGGACGCACCAAAGCAGCTGTCGGCCGAGTGGGTGTGCTGGCTCCCCGCCCGCATGCTCTGTTCCCCTCGGGCTGCCGGCTTTGCCTCTTTCCCTTCCCCTCCATGTCATGGCTGTCCCCGGCACAGGGATTGCACTGCGGAGTCTCCAGCGAGCCTCTAGCTGCACCCGTGGGACGGGTTCCTCCGGGGATTGTGTGCCCTGAAGGAGTAGCTTGTAAATGCCACCCCAGCCCCTGGCCCTGAGTTAGTGCCTCTGCTGGCATTCAGCCTCCGCTTCCGCCCCAGAGCCAGCCACGGAGAGGCTGCAGAGCCATTTATTTCTGGAACCGTTTTATTCGGGCCAAGCTGTCACTTGTACCCCATTGTTATAACCCTGGCCTGGAGTGCTAGGTGTGTCTGAAACACGTGTTTCTTTGTTCCTTTCAGGGCATTCTGTTTTCGACCCCGGAGTGTCTGAAGGTGCCGCAAGACTTGGTGAAGCTCTACCTGCATGAGTCAAACCGTGTGTACCGGGACAAGATGGTGGAGGAGAGAGATTTCAGCACATTTGATAGCATGCAGCTGGAGATGGCGAAGAAGTCTTACGAGGTAAGTGTTGCAGTTGCTGTTTCTCAGATTCACTATCTCCACTTTGGGAGAACCCCTTTCTCGGCAGGCGAGCGGGCTGCCCTGGCGGCAGACGTGGGTTTAGGGCCAAAGTAACCAGACCCAAAATCTGCTCAAGCCATCTTGTGTGTTTGGAGATGGACATATGCAGGGTGTTGGGGTTCTGCGGGTTCTGCCCAGCTTGGCTGCTGGCCGGCTGACCGAGTCCTGCCCCGTTCTCTGGGTCCCACCTTCCCAGGAATTGGCTACACTGCCAACACAGCAGCTGTGCCGGACACTCCCTGAGCTGCTGGGAGAGGTGGCAGCTTAGTTCTCCCAGTGCCCTTGTGCTGCGTGCACCAGCGGTTAGCTCCGTGCAACACTGTCGCTCAGGAGTGTGAGTTGAAAGTGCGAGCAGCGCACTCACACTGGTCTCATGGCCCAGTGTCGCCCAGGTCCCTGCCTGCCCAATGGGTAATGGATCCCAGCCTCACCAGGCCGCAGGGCTCACGTAACTCATGTCAGGAAAGCGCTTCCGGAGTCTCCAGTGTCCGGACACAGACCGGTGTCCTTGGCTCTCCTCCTGGATCCAACAACCAAGGAAAGCTCTGTACCCTCCCCTCCCCCCGCTGGTCTGCAAACAGCGACGCCCCTTTAACTGTACCAGGAGCATCACAAAGGTACCCCCATGTACTTCCCTTTGATTCCGTTGGCAGGAGATCGAGGCGGCTCTGGAGCACAGCAGGAGGATGAACTTGTACTGCCATTTTGCTAGAGGCATTGGGGAACCCAAGTACATGCCTGTGCCCACCTGGGAGTCATTGAGTCAGATCCTCGTGGAAGCCTTGGATAACCACAACGAGGTCCACGCTGCCATGAACCTAGTGCTCTTTGAAGACGCCATGTGCCACATGTAAGCAGGGGGATTTCTGTCTTCGCGCTCTGAGCCCGCAGCCCAGCGGCCGTGGGGCGGGTCCGGGGAGAGTGTTTCTGTGCACGTGGGCGGAAGGCCAGGCAGCCGCAATCCCAGGTGCTGGCAGGAGGAGCGGGAGCAGCGCGACGCTTCTGAAGAGTCAAACCCGGGTCCCTCAAGCTGGACACGCAAAGCAGGGCCTCGTCCAGTTAAAACACTGAACATTGATCTCTGCTCTGCCTCCCCACCCCGCACGGGGTAGTCCCGGTGCCCAGGGGTATTGCTGTTTGGCCTGTACTCTGACACAGACCCTGAGCTCAGACCGAGGCCCTGTAGTACAGGGTGCGCCTCCCTGCCCGCCACCCTCGGGACCTGACAGTCCTGCAGGAGGGCATTTGCCAGACCAGGGGAGGTCCCCTGCCACTGGCCTCCTGCTGCTGCCAGGCGCCAACCCCAGCCCCCCTGATGCCAGCCCAGCCGGCCTCCCCAGGGCTGGAGCTCCCCACCGTGCCACCTCCCCTCTCCACCCGCCACGGGGCTCCCGGACGAGTGGCCACTCCCTCCCATGCTCCCGGACCCAGCACCAGACCTCCCTGTTCCTGGGCTCTGTGGTCCAGGATCATCCATGTTCCTGCCAGACCACAGAGTCCCAGTTAAGGAAGGTTCAACCTTCCTAAAGACAGATTGCCCGGAGGTGTCAGTTTTCAAGGGGGCTGTCTAAGTAGGGGGCACAGTTTGCATGCCAGCCCTGAGTGCAGTACCTAGGTGCCCCAATCCATCTTTTAAATGCAAGTGTGATTGTCAGTGTGCGAGAGAGAACATCTGGAACAGGAGCACAGCCTGGAAGTGATTTAGGAGCCAACTGTGGCGGGTTGGGTCACAGAAATCCCTCAGGGGTTGTCCCACGTTGTGCTGATCAAGCCACTGATGTCGCCTTCCTGCCCTCTGGGGCTGCCCACCACCCTGTCTGGCAGAGCAGACCCTCTGGTCTCCCCCAGCCAATGCAAGAGTTGGGGTTATCCCCCCGTGCAGAGCAACACAGGCACTGAACCAGCTCTGGGAGGCTCCGTTATAAGGCTTCAGCACCCAGGATGCACAACCCCCAAAGAGGATCAGAACTGCCCACCAATCTGTCGTGCCCCATGTCAACATCTTACACAGAGACAGCTCCTACGTCCTCCCCATTTATCAATGGCAGTGAGCAGTACACAGAACCTGCTCCCCCCAGGTAACAGGTATTTCCCCGGGGCCGGATAACACTCAACCGTGTTTTCATTCCGTATAAACAGTGGGGCTGAAGCGACTGCAAGGGAACACGAGCCAAGCAGCAAATTAGTAAACCAAATAAACAAAAGGTGCCAGCTACCCCTACCCCTACCCCTACCCACTAAGAAACGGGCTTCATGCCAGCTCTTGCCCTGAACAGCTGTTCTAATTGTCTCTGTCACAACTAGGCAGCCTCCTAGCCGGGCCCCATCCACTCAACCCTCGATGTTTCCAGCAGGCATCTTACGTGGTAAGCCAGGAGGGTTCCGGGCACCTGGCGGTCGCCCCTGTTCTTTTCTATTTCTCCCCTTATGTCCCTCTTGCCCTCAGCAGGAATTCTTTGTGCTCAGTTCAGACTTTCCTCAGTCTGGGTGGAAAAGCACAAGATCCAAAAGGGGTTTCAGCATCAGGTGGCCTGGTCACGTGTCCTGGAGGGACCAACCACAGTTCAGGCTTCCAGCAGAAACAGAGCCATTCACAGATCCTTGATTTGATCCCCGGGCGCACCAGTAACGGCCCTCAACAGCACATTGAGAATTATAAACAGGCCTACAGTTTGTATTTCTAACTTCACAGGCAAGAATGACACATGCACAAAACTACGCTGTGCACATTCAGCAGGTGGTAACTTGAAAACGGACCTGTTACATGAGTCTTTCGCATAAAGCCCCTTTGAGTTATGCATATTCAAATTCAGCACCCAATTTTCATAACGCATGGGGAGCCCATGACACCTACATCGCGCTTTCAGGTGACTGAGCGGCAGATTTCAAAGGTATTAGGTGCCTAAAGCTGCAGACACAGTGCCTAACTCCCTTGAGTCCAATGGCTCTTGGGCACCTAGACAGCTTCAAGCCATTTGACAATCTGACTAGGTCCATCCCTGCACCTGTAAGCGCTGAGAAGGTGTCCCTCAGCAGCCTCTGTCTCACTGCAAGCCCATGGAATTTAGGCCCCCACAGTCCGATTTTAACGTTATTTAGGCACCTAAAGTGCAGATAGGCACCTAATGGGGTTGCCCAAAGTGCCTAAGAGAGTCACCTGCGGGAGTTGGGCACCTAGGTGCTCTTAGAAATGTTCCCCAGTGAATGTGCATCCTATAGAAACGAAACTCGGGACTAACAGAGCCCTGGACCCCATTAGCTGCACTGAAACAGGATTTTGTCACGAGGGAAGGGTGGTCTCACAGTTCCTTAAGTACCAGGAAACCAATCCAATTACCGTCCTAGAAAAGGACAATAGATAGAATCCTTTGATCTACCGAGCTACTCCTTCCAGCCCTGGGAGCTCGCCAGCCTCTCATTTCCTGCAGCACAGCGCCCTGGTATGTAATAAAACCGTAATATCGCTTCCTGCTGTGAGGCTGTTACTCCATGCAGTTATTAAGTAGCAGTTTATCTTCAGCGAAGGCTTGCTTGGAGCATCAGAGTGTACTTGAGTTTGTATTCCACGAATGAGGCAGGCACATGCACTTTGGGTAGTAGAACTTTTTCCGAGGTGTGAAGTAAATGTTTTCTCTGTCGTTTTCTCTCTTGTGCTCCCCGAGAGGAATTGCTGGACCGAATCTGATTGCAGCCCACGCCTAAATATGGCAAAAGATGGAGAGCGAGAGCTCTGATTTTTAAAGTTGTTTTCACATTGCTCCTTGCTCTCTTCCTTTGCCCCTGGCAGGTGGCCTGACAGACGTGAGCTGATCATCCTGTTCCAAGATGTAGTTCCCAACCCTCAGGAGTTAGATAGAGTTAGTGGCTAGTGTTGTTGGGGGTGGGGTGTGTGTGTGTGTGTGTGTGTGTGTGTGGCTAGTGTTGTTGGGGGGGGTGTGTGTGTGTGTGTGTGTGATCCCGCCCAATAACCACAAGCTCCATTAAGGTATGAAGGCATCTGGCCATGTTTATTGTTAAGGAGGCTTGGTCTTAGTATCCCGCAGACTTGACGGGACTACTGACACGGTTATGCCCTTTGCAATGGCTGGACTTTCCATCCCCCCAGGCGTGCCAAAGACACTCCCTTTGAGATACTGCTTTGTACACGGACTCACAAGCTGTGTTGTTTCTCACCTTGCTGTGTCTGGCTGCCAGCCTTTGCCTTGTACCTGCTGGTTGGGTCAAAAGATCTCTGCCCATCAGGCTGTCACCCTGCTCTTATCTCTAGGGTGAGTCAGTATGTTCCTGTTATCATAAGAGCAGTCAGACCAAAGGTCCATCCAGACCAGTGTCCTGTCTGCCCACAGCGGCCAATGCCAGATGGCCAGAGGGAGGGATCACAACAGGGAATCGTCATGTGATCTCTCCCCAGTCACCCACCTCCAGACAAGCAGAGGCTACGGACACCATTCCTGCCCCCCCGGCTAATAGCCATTGATGGACCTAACCTCCATGAATCTAGCTAGCTCTTTTTTGAACCCTGTTAAATTTCTAGTCTTCCCTGCATCCTCTGGCAAGGACTTCCACAGGTTGACTGTGTGCTATCGTTGGGGGTTATGTTGGTAATGGGATGTTCTGGTGTGCCTTTCTGAAAGGTACCATCTTTACTCCACTGCCTGTCCTGCACCTTCCCTAAGAGCTCACCCCTGCCCTGCTCTTTGAGGTGCTCAGGCCTGGGCAGAAGGGTTGGGGTTCAGGAGGGAGTTTGGGGAGTAGGCTCTGGGCAGCGCTTACCTTAGGCAGCTGCTGGAAGTGGCCCATATGTCCTTGCAGCCCCTAAGCAGAGAAGCAGCCAGGTTGACTGCCTGCACCCACAGGCTCTGCCCCAAAGCTCACGTTGGCTGCGGTTCTCAGCCAATGGGAGCTGCAGAGTTGGTGCTTAGGGCAGGGGCAGATACAAAACCCCCTGGCCATCTTTGCACCTAGCCAGACATGCTGGTCACTTCCAGGAGCCGCACAGGGCCAGAGCCTGCCTTAGCCTTGCTGTGCTGCCAGACTTTTAGAGGCCTAAAATCTCCAGATTGGCTTCAGTAGCCTCTGGGAGATGGAACTCAATTCGGGGGACTCCCAGCCAGTCTGGGAGGTTTGGCAGCCCTAGTAACACTCTGTGAGCGGGGCCAGCCTCTAGCCCCGCAACATGACTTTGCTTTACGTTAGCAAAGCACTGGCCACTACTTTACTCTAGGCCTTAGGCCTCAAACCTGCACATAGCTAGGGAATGAGCTTCCCTGTGGTGTTCCGGAGCAAGCTAACTCAGCTGATGAGCCCAGCAGTAACGGAGCTGGGAGCCGGGGGAGCTCTGAGTTGCCACTGGTTGTTGCATTGGTTACGGCAGATCTCTCTCAAAGAATATTGATTGCAAGCACGCCCCTCAGATTGACGCTGCTGCTGTGCTTCTACCTCCTCGTCTCAGTCTAATTAATTCCACAATAAAGTATGTATTGAAACGCTTCATATGGCAAAAAGCCGCCTTGCCCAAAGATTCCGTCTGCTTCCATTTAGTTGCCGCATCAATCGGATCTTGGAATCGCCCCGAGGAAACGCCCTGTTGGTGGGTGTGGGGGGCAGCGGCAAGCAGAGCCTGACCAGACTGGCAGCATTCATTAGCTCACTGGAGGTGTTCCAGATCACACTGAGGAAAGGCTACGGGATCCCTGACCTGAAGGTAGGTGGCTCTGAGCGGTGGGAAGGGTGAGGGCCGAGAAACGTCTACTCCTGCCATGCAGAGCTGGTCTTTCCTGTGCACCGCAGACACCTCCCGTGGAAGTAAAACGCGATTCCAGGCGGGTTGCCAGGGACGGCCATTCGCTCCCAGCTCCATCAGTTAATGCTGAGTGGCTGCTTTGTGCCCAGAAAGGGCCCGAGAGAGTCTGGGCTGAGGGAAAGAGAACGATTCATACCTGGCTTAGGGATGCAGGTGAGCAGAGATGACGCAGTGAAAAAGAAACCTGCCTGTCTCCTGGCACCACCCAGGCCCAGTGGGCTCACGGACTTCAGGCGAGTTATTTCCAGTGGAGACAGGGAAATGTGGACACCATTGTGCAAGGCACACGTGAGCCGTTCTGCCCGCCTGTGTGTGAGGAAGGCCAGCTCTGGCTGGGACAGGTGCAGGAGGGGCTAGCGGTGACCCGAGGAATGGAAACCCGAGCCGGGGAGAAGACTCGCCGCACTTGGCTAGGTTAGCCTGGCCAAACCGGGGCTGAGAGGGGACACGGCTGCAGAAGGATGAGTGCCAGGCAGGGAGGGGAGTTGTGTAAGTGAAGCATTGGTGTGAACAGAACAAACGGGTGTAAATTGGCCATCAGTGTGTCTAGGCTCGAAATTGGACAAAGGTTTCGACCAGGAGAGCAGCGAACTTCCCAGGGAGCAGGGAGGACACAACGATGGAGCTGGCTTCAAGGCAGAGCTGCAGGCGTTTCTGGAGGGCAGGGCATGGTGGGCGCGCACATGGCACAAATCCCCAACGATGGGACCAGACACTAGGTGGGGGGCTCAGAGTTCCTGCAGAGAATTCTTTGCCAGGGGCCCGGCAGGTGGGTCTTGCCCCCGTGCTCAGGGTTTAACCGTGGGTCATATTTGGGGTTGAGAAGGAATTTTCCCTGGGTCAGATTGGCAAAGACCCACGGAAGGGCGGGGGTTTACCTCCCTCTGCAGCATGGGTCTCTTGAGTTTAAATTAGAGTAAGTGGTGAGTTTTCTGTAACTAGAAGTCTTTAAACCAGGGTGGGGAACCTCAGGGTCAGGGGCCGGATGTGGCCCCCAGCTTGCCTGGATCTGGCCCCCGAGGCTCAGTCCCCGGTCCAGCATTGGGGAGTCCATGCTGGTGCTCCAGGCCCCCCCCCCCGCGCCCCCTCGCTACTGCTCTATGGGGCTGGAGCACACAGACTCTACTAGGCTGGACCCCTAGGCTCTGGTGTGCGAGGGGATGTGAGAGTCTCTCTTCTCAGTTGGACGTCATGTCAGTGATGGTGGGTTTGTTTGTTTATGTCTCGCTTTCTGTTGGCCCCCGACCCGAGAACGGTTCCCTCCCCTGCTTTAAATCACGATTCCAGTTGTTCCGTAACCCAGCCGGACGGTCGGGATCTGTTTCGGGGGGGGAGGTTCTGTGGCCTGCTGTGTGCAGGAGGTCAGGCTAGGTGATCGTGACGGTCCATTCCAGCCCCAGTCTGCGAGTCAGTGACAGGCTCATGTGGCTTTGCAATAGGAACCGAGCCCTTCTCAGGAACGGGGTCAGAAATGCGCGGCAGGATCCATTGGCGCTTGCACAGGTTGTGATGGAAAGGGAGAGGGGAGGAAAAGAGCGCAGTTAACGACTTGTACCGACATGTTCCCCGTGTGCCCCCTGCGGGGGAGCAGAGATGACGCAGTGAAAAAGAAAATCATTCCCAGCGTGGCCTTGCGATGCGGCCCAGAACTGACGTCCTTAAGTGAGACTCTTCCCCTCAGTTGCCCGTAGTGCTGGGAACATGCCGTGCTGGGCGCGCTCCCTTGAGAAATGAGTCATTGGATGTGTATTTCGTTATTGCTGAAATAAGGCGAAAGTACCAGCTAGGGACAGAAAGAGCAGCACATCCAGCCACCAGGATCATCTCCCAAGCGCCTCTGTCCCCTCACAGAGATGATTCACTGGATTCCATACCTTGTGCAAACAACACTTGTGGAGGCAGATCCCTGCGGGAAAAGTCTCTGCAGTCTGGGATTACCTACACTTCAGACTAATCAGGGATTCTAATGTCCAAGTTTAACTGAAAACTCAACAATGCTCCATCCTCAGCAGTAATCAATAACCTTTAGATGCTCTGTCTCCAATCAGGAAGGCTTTATGAAGATCCTTTCCTGCATAAAATCATTCAGAAAATGATGCTGTAGTTTGTGCCTCTATTTTTTGAGGGTTTGTCTTTGTGTTTTGTACAGCACAGAGCATGTTGTCAATTCTTAGCAAGTAATAATAATGGTCATAGCTGCGTCCTTGGAAAGATTCAGCCATGAAGGCAGCAATGATACAAAGAACAAACTTCATGCTGATCAATTCCGACTGTTTTGTTTTCAGTTAATTAGAAGATTTTGAACAAGGCAGCATCCTGCCTGAAATGGCCCCAATGAAAACACTGTTTGTGGCTGAGACTTTTCAGCAGATAAACAGAAACTCCTTACTCCTTACTCACTGTCTTTTCAATCCACAGGCAGACTTGGCAAACCAGTATATTAAAGCTGGGGTGAAGAATGCTGGCACTGTATTCCTCATGACTGACGCCCAGGTGGCAGACGAAAGGTTCTTAGTTCTGGTAAATGACTTGTTAGCTTCAGGTATGTATCCGATTGACGTGATCCCCATCTCCTTTCCCGGATCAACGTGCACACAGGAGTGTCAGTGTTTGCAGCTGCTCCATAGAAGGGATCAGAGCATTTGCTAAACATGATGAACAAGCAAAATACATGGCAAAGTTTGTAAATGAAACCCAGGGAAAGAAGCAAGCAGTGCTCAAAGGACCCCGCCAGCTAGTAGGCGTTGGCCTTCAGACATCTGTGACCCAGTCTGTGAGTGTGCGCCCAATGTTCGTAGCTCTCAAATTCTACTCCCAAGTGTTAGGTCCCGGACGTGTGGGGCAGCGTGTTGGGGGAGTGGGACGTCGGAAGAATGTTTCCCGGAAGGCAGGGCAATGTCTGTCCCAAGGAGAGGCAGCTTAGTCCCATTAGCCCAGCTAGAGAATTGGACGTCGCTGTTTTCCAGAGCGGGGTGACTACAGCAAAGCCGTTGGAATGGCAGAGAGTGGTTCACTCCAGCCACGTTCCTCTCTCCTTTGCTTTTCCAGACGCCTTTATGTGGCTGGGTTTTGTGTGCGTGAAGAATAGCCGTTCTTCCCGTGAATACCCGGGGTTTGTGCAGGTCATAACACTTGCATATAAACTCCCTCCTGGTGAGCTAGCAGGGTGCAGAAATAATGTGGTGGACTTGGGTGACCACGACTAGTGACTAATCAGGAACTGCCATGCTATATCCGTGTGGTGTTCATACCAAAGCGAGGAGTTTGTGATCAGCCCCCTGGCTGACATGCGTTCCCGGAAGGGGGGTTCAGACAGCCCGACAGCAGATGACTAGGTAGGTGCCAGAGACCGTGTGTGGTTAATTCCTAACCAGGAAGAGGGGGTTAATAGGCCAGGTACATTTTGTGCAGTGTGTAGCCAGCCCTAATTACCACGCTGGAGGCACCTGTCCGCGGGAGCAGGCCCGCTCCACACCTCAGTACAGTTCTGTTTCCCTTCCAGTCACCAGAGGGCTGCCCTTTGCCTTAATGAGACGGAGACGTGAGCCTTCAGGCCGCGGTCGGTGCTCGCTGGCCAGCGAGGAGCTGGGGGGTGGAGCAGTGGGCTTGTGAGCTCCTCTGGCTCCTTTGGAAGGACCCATGAGATGAGATTCCCTTCTCCATCCGTCCCAGGCAGGCTGCAGGGGGCTCCGTCCACCCTTCACCACCTCTTGAGGGTGGAGGCGGGGAGTGTACCCGTCTCCTTTCCCCCTTTGCTTTCCCATGGCTGATTCACCTTCCCCCGCTTAAAATGTGGGCGGAAAAGTGGGGAGGGCGGGAGGGATGCTGCGGCCGCCTGCTGAAAGCACCTGGAAGGAGGAGGGAGGCCTGGTGCTTTCCTGAGTGTTCTCTGCCTAGTCAAAACGGAGCTTTCTTTGTCTTTCCAGTGGAGGGGTGTCTGTCCGTCTGTCTGGGTACACGTATGAAAAAGCTGCCTGCAGTGCTGGAGCTGGTTACCGCTGGGGAGGCCGGGCTGGGCTGGGCACGGGTGTGAGGGTGTCAGTCCCGGCTCAGACAGGGCCCCGACGCCAGCTCTGGTCACGCGGCCGTGCTAGCAATCGCGGTGGGGCTGCGGGGGCCTGAGCAGAGGCCGGAGTTTGCTGCCCAGGTAAGGGCCGGCTGGGGCGCTAGGGCCGTGCTCAGGTGGCTCGCCCGTGCTGGCGCTTGCAGGGCTCTGTTTCTCTCCCGGGTGCCGGTGAGGCGTGTCTCCAGCTCAGTGTGCGTGCCCCCTCCCCTCTGCGCGCCGCTGCGCACGGCGGAGGCCCTGCGGCTCGTGACGGGAGAAGGCCCCGGCCCCGTTTTGGTGGCATTAGGAGGGTATTATGGTTGCTCTTGAAGGCCCCTATTTCCCCAGAGTTACCTCATCTGGCAGTGCGGGTGCAAGAGTCCCCCCCCCCGGTGCTCAGAGCCAGGGAGGCCGTAACCGTAGGTAACTTGTAGCCGCTCAGTGGAAAAGGCTGTGTTCTGATCGGTTGGCTTGTCTGCTTGCTTCTGATTAGTTGCGTGTCTTGTGTGTTTATTTGTTGTCGTTACCTCAGCTCTGAACAATCTGGAGCATCATTTTGCTGCTTTCTGATCAGCAGCTGCCCCCCTCAGCTGTTAATATGAAATAAAGCTCAGATCACGTCAGTCCAGACAGGGTCAGAAGGGGATACATTAGAGCTGTAAAGTCAGGGACCGCTCCAATCCTGTTTGCATGCACAAACTGTTGGCAATTAACTGGCTGTACCATTAGCTTCTAACCATAGTGATCTGTCATTTATCTGAATACGGCCGCAGATGGGAGAGAGCTGCAGAACTTGCATTTGTAACAAATTATCATGAAAACTGAAATGATTCATTTCTGTGTAAGACGCACTGGGGATTAGATTTCCTGAAATCTAAATAGCAGAAGAAATCCGAAAGCAACGCAGCTGCTGTATCCAGATTCTGAGATTAGAAAGCGCTTTGAACTTTTGCTTGGGGTGTGGGAAAGTTTGTTTTAATCAATTGTAGGTAAATCAGCTGTCCTTGAGTAGCTGTGGCCTCCTCTAGATCATCTATCTGATGAGGGCGGCTCACTTGGACCTGTGCTCTGGAATGCATGAGCCTAGCCTAGAGATTAGCTCTGCTCCACACGCAACTTGTATCAAGGCAAAAATTCCAGTTTGCTCTTTCACTTCTAAAAATGTGAACCCCTTTTCCCAGGTGAAATCCCTGATCTTTTCCCTGATGATGAAGTTGAAAACATCATCCGCAGTGTGAGAAATGAAGTCAAAAGCCAAGGACTGGTGGACACCAGGGAAACCTGCTGGAAATTCTTCATAGATCGCGTTCGACGACAGCTAAAGGTAAGAAGCAGCCCAGGAGAATTCACATCCAATGCCTGGGAACCCTGCAGAGTGGGATTCCATGGCCTGTGATATAAGCGAGTCCAGCTGGGTGATCTAATGATCCCGCCGGGCCTTAAAGTCTATGAATACCCGAATTGTCTGCCATTTACCAAGCAGTGCTTGCGTTTGAGGAACACACCTGATAATGGCTCCTCCCTGCACCTTTCACACTAACATGAGGATTAGGAATTTCTCTCCAATATTTTTAACATATTGAACTGGCCAGAAGACAGTCAGTGACTGACGTTTCCTTAAAGACATTGTTTTACCGTATTTCATTAAGCACAATTCCTCATCTCCCCACCCCCAAATGGTGGTTTCCCCACAGACATCTGCTAAGCTACCACAGACCTTTCCATGGTGAGCTGGTACTTTGGGATTTAGCCCTGGAGTCACATGGCTAAATCCTGGAATGCTGCTTGGAAAATCTAGCCCAAAGGCCCCATCTGACTGTCATGTAAGCTGGTAACTTGAGAACTCAGTGTCAGAACTCCTCTCCTTTGATCTGGGCGAGGTGAGTTGTAGCACCCAGATTAAAGGGGAGGAGTTTTGACATTTCCCCCCTACCATGTTGCTTCTCCCTATAGTACAACTTCTCAAATCAGGAAGGCCTATAAAGAAGTTCCCAATCTGATATTGGGGGGCGGGGGGGCGTATGATGGTCGTTTTGAGATTGTTTGAAGTTTAATGTCCCTAGGTTTCTTGTTTGTCTGGGATGTAGGATTGCACAGGGAAATGATACTCTAGTAGGAGTCAGGCAACTTCCTTCACCTTGTGCTGGCCAGCTGGACATAAGGCCCATACAATAAATCCAGTCATCGCCCAACAGAAATCTTCCTTCAGTTTTTTTAATAATTTGTTTCCCTCCAACTCATTGTCACTTGACATCTCAGACGTCCCCGTGGTGCTGCTGTCCTGAGAAGCTAGTCTTTTCCCAGTCTTTCCCCAGGGTGGGGACTTTGCCTCAGCATGCCACACGCCGCCTCGTACGCGAGGGGACACGGCTCTGGAGACGTCTGAGGAAGACCTGTTGGAAATGTGTCTACGTTGGATTCTGGCTCGTTGTATCCCAGGAAGAGCTGGGCCTAGAAATTGCAGCTTTGCTGAAGCTAGCAGGCAGTAAATCCGTTGGGAGCTCAGGGGCTCCTAGAACCTGCCCGGCACAGAGATGCCTCAGTGCCGCTGACACGCCGGCTATTTAAACTGGCTACAGCATGGAAAACCCAGTGAGAAGACTCGCCAAGGGTGGCCCCGAGAGTGCGGCGGCAGCAGGAGGTTGACAGCAAGCACATGCCCCGCACACGTTTCCGGCGGAGACTCGTGCGGCGTGTGGAAGGGATGCGGACCGTGGACCGTGTCTCTTGCTGTGTGTTGGCACCACACCCAACAGCAGAATCCCCCCGCCTCAGCAGGGGCACAGCCCCAGTACATCACGCTGCTGCTGCTAGCCCCGGGAAGCAGCGGCCGAACGCAAGACGGACGACAGCCAGGCTAGAGCATAGCAGCGTCCCTGCCCCCATTCCCATGTGGCAGTGAGACAGGGCCGGGTTTTGGAGCATGGCCATAGTGTAGCACTGTGTTTGGGGAACTGGGCTTCCAGCTTATCGATGGCAGCTGCGAGTGTGTAGCTAGATCGTTGGTTTGGGAGCGGGAAGGGATGTTGGGCCCCCGACAGGCATAGCAGGAAGAGAACCTGAATTAGTTGATTTCACTAAATTTAACCTTCCTCGTCAGGGGGCGTCACTAACTGCCAGGGCAGTCCTAGCTTGTGTGCATTGGGGCATGTCGCTGCATCTCAGAGGCAGCGTCTTTGCCCAGCTGAGGGAGAATAGAAAGTGCCACCGTTCCCCGAGTGCGTCTGTTGTCAAGGGCATACACGTGTGAGGCTCCTCGCAGAGTCTGCCCGGCGCGATCACTGTGCCTCATCAACAGGAAACCTGGCCTGGCGCCCTCATCACTGGATCTTGTGGTCGTTGGGTGGTTCACTCACGGGCTGCCCTGCCAGCTGTCCGCACAGAGTGGGGGTGGCACACAGAGGGAACACGCACACGGCCAAATATCGATCAACCTCTCCCCACAACAGGCAGCAGGAATCAGAGCCATTGCTCGGGGTCCCTCATTGGCCTGATGTGCTGTGGGGAAGGGTACCCTTGAGTCGAAGCACTGCTGGGTTTTCCATAACAGCAGGATTGTTTTGATTCTTTGAGACCTGGTTCCATCCGCCTTCTTCCTCCTCATTCGCACGCTAGGGAACAGCTCTTCTGCGGTTAGCAGTTCAGTGCTGCTAGATTCTTTCCTGCGTTTCATACTGGAGAACTGTGCTGTGTAATTAACCAAGAAGCAGGCGATAGATTGCCTGGTACACCGAGTGTCCTGGCTTCGATCGGCACAGGGGCTGGGTCTCGGACGTAGAAGCAGACTGGAGGGGGGCAAATGTCAATACGCACGTCCAGTTTGCCTCACAGAGCCCCAGAAGATTAGGGAGGGAAGAGACCTCAGGAGTCATCAAGTCCAGCCCCCTGCTCCAAGCAGGAGAAACCCCAACTCAACCATCCCAGCCAGGGCTGTGTCAAGCCAAGACTTAAAGACCTCCAGGGATGGAGATTCCACCCCCTCCCTAGGGAACCCAGCCCAGTGCTTCCTCTCCCTCCTAGGGAAAGAGTTTTTCCTAATATCCAACCTAGACCTCCCCCAGGGCAACTGGAGACCATTTGCCCCTTCCATCGCTCCACACCCAGAGCTCCGTCTCTTTACAGCCCCTTCAAAGCACCCGTGTGCTGCCCAGGTGGGGTGTAAATTGGAGCTGGGCCCTACACAGGTAGTCCTGCGGTGCAGCGGGCGCAGGCTGGGCATGCAGCAGGCTGGTTCTGGAGCGTCTGTGGCTGGCGCATGCATCAGTGGTGCGGGGTGGGTGTAGCGCAGGGAGGAAGGCGGCTGTGCTGTTTTCCTCGGCATTTCCACAGGCACTGGCCAAAGATGCAGAGGCTCAAAGCTGGAGGCCGTTTTGGGCGTGGTTCCTGATCTCAGTCCGAACCCCAGAGCTGCAGCTCTGCTGGGCACCTCCCTGCCTGCTGCCCTGCCCCCTCTGAGTGCTCTTCTCCTTCCCACTCTGCAGGTCGCGCTCTGTTTCTCGCCCGTGGGTAGCAAGCTGAGAGTTCGCAGCAGGAAGTTCCCGGCGGTGGTGAACTGCACAGCCATAGACTGGTTCCACGAGTGGCCTCGAGAGGCCCTGGAGTCGGTCAGCCTGCGCTTCCTGCAAGAGACTGAGACCATTGAGGTGAGGCACTCGAAGGGGGAGCCCCGGCCTGTCAGCCGAGACCTTTCCAGCCCGAGGCGCAGCCCGAGTGCCCCAGTGTGCTACCGGGATCTCGTGAGCTAGACGAGCGGCTGCAGCCTCGGCTTCGTTAGCAGAAGGCTGCGTCCGAGCCTGCCTGCGCTCCTCTGAGCGAGGGCCCTGACTCGGCACCCTGCTTCTGCAGCAGCCACTAATGCTGTGAGCAATGCACTCCGGCTGAGGCCCCAGGAATGTGTACACACAGACACAGACACACGGGCTCCTCTCTGCTGACATGTGCGTAGTTATCCCACGGAATCCACTTCCTTCGGTGCATCTGTGTCTGGGAATCGTTGGGTATTCTCAAGAGCAAACCCATTTGGAACTCGGTTTGATGGCTACTTAACCCTCACCTTGCAGCCCCATGGACGTGGTCGTTTTGCTTTTCTGCATAGTAGTTAGCTGAGTCACAGTGTCCGCAGCATCTCGTTTGATGAGATGTATTTTCCTGTGCGTACAGAATTGTCCTTATTTAATTAGTCAAAGGGCGTCCCTGCGTACACACGAAGGCTGTACGAACTACTCCGCACAGTGTGCTCTAATGTGAGCACAAGTAGCAGCCACTGGAGAAATTCTAGAGAGTCCATTTGTGAAGGGCCCAATGAGAGGCCGTCCTGCAGGGGCAGGCGATGATTAATAGGTTTACTTGCTGAGAAAGCAAGTCCTGCGCTCTGTATTGGGTAATTGTTTTGTTTAAACTAACGTAGCATCTCTTTCCTTGTAGCTTCCAGTGAAAGACTCCATAAGCAAGTTCATGGCCTATGTCCACACAAGTGTCAATGAGATGTCCCGTTCCTATCTGAGCAATGAACGTCGCTATAACTACACCACCCCCAAGTCATTCCTTGAGCACATTAAACTCTATCAAAATTTGTTATTTAAAAAGAGCAAGGAGCTGACAGCAAAAATGGAGCGACTGGAGAATGGCCTGCAGAAACTCAGCAGTACCTCTGCCCAGGTGAGCGGCCCAGGCGCCTGTCTCTGGTCTGGGTGCTGATTGAGAGAGTTGTTCCTCAGCTCGATGCACACTGCGTCCGTTTGGGAGAATAATGGTGGATTGAAAGGACGTGCGCGTGTGTGCGTGTGCATGCCCTTGCATGCGTGCAAAGCCAGCTGCTGTGATTCCAAACTAATCACGGCACAAGCAGAGAATCAAGGGATCAGTTTGATAAGCAGGCTTATGCAATTATGGCAATTTCTGGCTACGCGTACCATGGTATCTTTGCATAGTCTGCCCAGCGCGAACAGGTCAGGGGAGCTGGACTCAATGATTTTGCAGCTGCTTACACCAGATCTACATCTGCACAACTGCAGCTACACGCTGTATCTTTTCACATTGCCATTGACGTGCGATAAACACGGGGAGCAATGGCAGCAATTTCCTTAGAATTCTGGAGACACGTCCACTCTGGAAACATGAAGGTGCTTCTGTGACTCCCCCAGGCACCTGTTCCAGTGACCCACTGTTCCTGCAGTTCGGAAGTGCGCCCCTTCTCTTTTCCAGCTAAACATGCCCAGCTCCTTCAGCCTTTGCTCGCTTGGCTCGTGCGCCTTCCGTTCCGTCCCTCGGATCCTCTGTCACTCCCCTCGGGAGCCTTTCTGAGGATCAGAGACCTCGGGACATTCATCTAGTTACTCGTTTGGTGGCTGCTTGACCAGTTGTGTATCCACTTAATGGGAGTTTCACAAGCCTGCGCTTTGCGATTGTCGTGTGGGACTGTGTCACAAGCCTGGCTGGAGCCCAGGTATCCAATGTGCCTCCCATTTCCCAGGTACTAACCAATGTCAGGAACCTGTTACTTCCCTGATGGTGCTGAGGGAAATGGGCCCAACTTGAATCCATCCCAAGCGTAACGGAGAACAAGGGGGAGAGCGGGAGACTGAGCAAACCCTGCTCAGGAGCGGCGCTTCTCCTGTTCCACCTGAATGGGCCAGGCGACACTGGCAACGGAAACTTTCTCTCTGATGCCCAGTGGAGGCTGGAGATCGCCGCCGTGGCCATGCCTGTCTGCAGCAGCGGGCTCGGTAGTGCTGCAGACCCATACCTGCAAAGGAAGTCAGAGGGAACTCAGCTCCTTTCTAAATTGGGCCCCAGGTGCAATTGGTTCAGTTTGGGGCTGAAGTATCTTCTGTAATCCCCATCCTGCGGCCTGTGTGACGGTTAGAGGTGGAGAAGATGGCTCGTATGCGTGTTTCCTACTGGCTGCTAATTCTATTCATACAAACCCTGAAGCCCTACTTTCAGGGATGGATTCCTAGGTGGGCCATGGGTGCTAATTTACAAGCCATATCGGAGTGTCCCAGGGCTCTGGGGCATGGAGCTTTTAATGCTCAGAATGGTTTCTCCTGGCTTCGCTTCCCCTTGGGGTTTCCAAGGTGCTTGGCTAGGCTCTCATTTAGCTGGAAGCTGGTTTCGCACAGGAGTACAATTGAAGCCAGTGGTAAGTGTTCATAAAGTTGATTGACATTAAGGCCACAGTTTTCAAACTTGGATGCACAAAATTCAGCACCTGGCTCTCACCGTCCTGATTTCCAGAGGTGCTGAGCAGCCACAGCGGCCGCTGACCTCAGAACAGGCCCTGAGTGCTTCCTGGCCGCAATCCACGCGCTCCTTTGGATCCTGAGCCTGGCTGGCTTGGAACCACCAGCCTCACCTCCCTGAGAATGATACAGGTGCTGCTGGGCAGAGTGGATCCTGGGCGTTGTCCCACTCACGTGCTTTTTACGTGGGATCTTGCAGCCTTTTCTCCACCGGGAAAGGAATGTTGGCATCTCGGTAGGGAACAGGCTGCCCCTCCAGGCCCCCAGCAATGGGCCTTGTGACACCAAGTGCTCCTCTCCTGCAGCCAGGCAGCATAGGTGAGAGAATGCTTTAGGCAGCTGCCTTGCACCTCCCAAAACGGCCACAGCAGGAGGTGGCACCTACCCTCCCGCTGTATCCAGGAGTGAGAGCACTCCCCTGAGAGGTGAGGGACCCCCTCCCGACCTTTTCTCCTCCACAGGCCGAGGCGGGAATTGAATCTTGGTCTCCCCTGCGCCAGGTGGGAGCTCTAACTACTTGGCTAAAAGTTACCAAGTGGTCACCCCACTTCCCTGAGCTGGTTTGGACTGAGACACAGCTGGAGCCCGAGCTGTGCACCCGCCCGAAAGCAGAAATGTCGGTGCCAAGAACTTTTACCCTGAAAACGTAGGTGCTGAGTGGCTGTAGATTCCTGCAGTGAGGCAGCGGCTGAGCGGACGTTTTGTGGACCACAGTGGTGCCTAAAACTGGCTCTTCGGTGCCTAAGTCCCTCTGTGGATCTAGGTCTCCCTTTGCCAGCATAGTTCTGCTGGGGCCTGGCGGTGGTTGGCGAGTGGACTGTAGGGACTGAATACACAGGGGCACCTTAGGACACTGACTTTCCCCGGGCACTTGCCGTTTTTTCTCACTGTGTTTCCTGAATTGGCCAGTCTAGTCTCGAAATTGTTTTTTTCCTTTTTGGGGATTTGGAAATCTTCAGTCTTGATTAGTTTCTGCTTTAAGTAGCTGCCTCTCATTAACTTCTGTACTAACCGAAACTTCCAACAATGGCTGTCTTCCGTTCTAGGAAAGTAAGAGGCTAGCTCCTAGGGAGTAGGACCTTAATGAAACCGGAGAAGTCTGCTGGCTGAGTATCTTATTTGTCAGAGCTATGCTCAATAGGAGAGGTCTGCTCAAAGCCCTGTTGCTGAATTAACTTTTAATATGACTTTTGTTAAAATTGCGTTGTTGAATTCTAGATCCAGGCCTCACCTGCTGTACCAGTTAATTGCTGACCTTTGGGATGCAGTGTTTGTGTTCTTGAAACGCAGCATGGGCAAGCCGATTACATGTGCCTGCTGGGAGCAGCTTTTCTGTTATTTAATAATTTTTCTTGCTGCATTCCTGATCAGAGTCAAGCCTTTCCTCTCTCCCCGCTGGAGTGACAGTGTGTTGCCCGTCGATGTCCGGCTTGCTTTATTCTTTTCCTTTCTCTTCCACAGGAGAAGTTGCTTCTCTGCCTCCCCACGTTTCTCCCGGAAGCTCTCCATTTCTTAGCCCAGCTGGCGATGCCATGCCGTGTTGCTATTGGCTGAGAATCTCATTCTCTATGCTGAGCCACCCTTGGATCTTGTTGCTAACACCTTGCTCTGATTCTGGTCTGTCTTGAGACCATAACATGGGAAGGAGCATGAGAAAATGGTCTTATTTCCTAGGGTTGTTCACATACAGTGATTTATCGACACCTCGTTTTTTCTATGTTGTGGCCTTTGAGGGACGTTCTCTCCTTTCTAGTCGTTTCCTGCTCCGTTGCCTTTTTCTAGTGAAAATCGATCTTACGCTGGCATCGGTGCTGTCAGACACGTAAAGGGTTACTGCTGGAGGTCTCACTCCCCTCGAGGCGGCGCTGACCCTGCTGGGTCACTTCGGCCTCACAGAACAAGAGTCGGGCAAGTTGCCTCCAGCCAGGCAGGGCAGTGGAGAAGTGGTTCTTTGCATAGATGCAGCCGTGCATTGCATGCAGGTGCACGCCCCTGTGACGACGTGTCGGGGTCCCCCAACTCCTGCACCCCCGTAGTGGCACGAACAGACTCCACCAGCCAGTAGAATAGAGGGAGTTTATTGCTTCTCCAGGATACAGCACAGCACAGATGTCATCTGGTTACCGGAACCGGGCCTAGGATGCCTCAGCCCCCCTTGAGATGGGGGAGACTGGGCCCCTAAATTCCAGCCCCTCTGGGCCCTAGGCTGTCTCCTCCATGATCCCAGACAGAAAACTAACCCCCTCACTTCCAGCCCTGCCCCCAGCCAGGTCTGGCCTCGCCCCCTTCCTTTCCATTGTTCTGCTCCATGGGAGATACCTGTCTGACGAGTTTCGAAGCCCCCTTGCATAATGACTCATCCCCTGCCCTGCTGGGCCGTGCTACAAACAGCCGCCAGCGGGGGCCACTCACAGCCCACTGCCCAGCATAGCGACCAGCAAGGTACCAGCACTACATCACACCCCACGCACCAAAGGTGCATGGCTTTTCCTAGCCATACCCATAGGAGTGGGGCTTGCGCTCTGGGGCCCTGGCCCTGCACCGGCTGTCTGAGGGCAGGTCTGCCTCAACCCCTCTCTGCTCCTTGTTGCTGCTGGCTGCTGGGGCCTGAGCTCGGCATTTTCTGAGAGCGTCGTTGGTTCCTGGAGACCGTGGGGGCCGTTTGGCACTCGGGCTGGGTCGAGTCCATCTAACCTCTGCCTGCTACTGCACCAAGACCAGCGACAGCCCGCAGCGTCGACTACATTTCCAGCCAGGGGTCGTCCATGGAGTCTGGCATCTGGGCCAGCACTGCTTTGAGGCTGCTGGTGTACCTGATGGCTCCAGACCTGTTGGGCGTCTCAGTCCCTGGTTCTCTACTAGTTTGGGAATTTCCTGGTTTCTGCCTCTTCATCCTCCCTTGTGCCCTTGGCACCTTCTGACTGGGCTGCAGAGCTGTTGGGCTGATTATCACGGCAGCTCACAGCACCCGTCTCTCGGGTGGTGGAGCCCAGGCCGATGCCAGGCCTGGCAGCGAGGGACTCTCCACGCTGACCCATCCCTTGGCACTGCCGTTGCCCTGGCAGCCGGCCAACTCAGTACTGCCCTGGGTCTGGGTGCCAGTATCTCCTCTGAGACTGGGGTTGGCGTGTGTCGTGCTTGGCACCCCTCTGCCAATTCCCCATTCTGTGTTGGCACTGAGGCCACCCCCGCGTTGGACTTTGGATGAGTCTGATTGCTTGTTTGCCCCCTCGTCACCAGAGACTCTCTAGGCCTCCTGGAGATCCAGCTCAGGGTTGTCGTCTCCCTTGTTGTCTCCTGATGGGCAGCAGAGACCATGGTCCAGTCACTACTGGTTCTGAGGGCAGCGCTGTCCCTGCAGGCCCATTTCCCCAGGGCCTCCTTGGGATGCTCTTTGGTCTGCAAGGTCCCATTTCTTGACCCTCTCCAGAGCAAGATGGCCGGTCCTGTTGGTGGCTTTCGTTCCTGAGCAGCCTTCACTACAAGCCACTGCTGTGTCTGTTCCCTCTGGGCCCCCAGGGCTCCCTCGACAGGATCTCGTGGTTTGAGAACAGGACCCAGGCCCGCCAAAGAGCCTCTTCATCGACTCCAGCCACTCTCTGGGCATGCGGGGCTGCCCCTCTCCCGCGGCGCTGGAGCGCGCTAAGCCACATCGCAGCCAGCGTACCTGGGCCTCCGCTGCCATTGGGCGTCTAGGCTGAGCTGCTGCAGGAGAATATACAACCCCCCAGGGCTTTCTCCCGCTATGGCGGCGCTCTCCATGGACGAGGCTGTCTGGGAGCCTGCAGAGGCCTCCGGACGTTCCTGCTTCGTTGCCTCCCACGGCAAAGCTGGCAGTGCAGCGGCCATTCACCCACAGGCAGGCACTGGGGGCTTTGCTGTCACCTCGCCCCATCTCCTGGGGTTCCTGCAGCAAATGATGACACAGCAGGGAAGGCCCACAAGGCCCCGTCCAGTGGTGAGTCTTGGGTGTGCCTGGTCGTCTGCGGTGCCAGTGAACGTCCCCCCACGACCCCTGCGGTGCCCTCTGCTGCCCTCCCTGCAAAGCCCCCCAGCGCGACAGCCCCCGGCTGCCCAGCTCCCAGCCCCCCTCCTCGTTCCCAGGGCAGCCACCAGCCCCAGACGGGTCCAGCGCCATCTGCCCTCCCCGGGCGATTCCTTCCTGTACGCTGCTCCTCCAGGCTCCCGGGCTGCGGGCAGGTTCTCGGCTGCTTCGCTCTGGGAGGGCAGCTTGGAGCCCCAGAGGCACCCACCCTGCCGCTCTCCCTCTGTCTCCCCCCCGCACTGCACCCAGCAGCACCTCTCTGCCCAGCACAAGCAGCTCCTCCCCCGCCGGACAGAGGGTTAAAAGGGCCCCAGAGGTTCCTTGTGGCCGTTCGTGCTTTCAGCTATTGGCATTTCTTCTGAGTGTAATAGCTCTGGGTTTCTGCGGCTCGCGTTGGCCATTGCAGAGCTTTTACCCTTCAATTACTTCAGTGTGTGCTCAGCCTGAATGCCTTGTGAGGCAGATTTTGTCTGGAAATGTTCTCACAAGAGGCGCTGGAACTGAGAATCCCTCCGCTCCTTTTCTGCGCCTGCCTAGCGCTGGCAGGTTAATCCCTTGTTTGCCTTGTCATCGCTGTTAAAACCCCCTAGAGCTTCTGTTCACACTTGTATGCCGGGCAGTGTGGCTTGTCTTGGGCAGGAGGTCAGAGGCCACATCTGCAATCAGCAAAACCTCACATTCAATGTGTCCAAATCTCAGCAGATTTAAACAATGAACAAAAAGCTGTGGCTCAGTTTGCTGCCCGAAGCCATTCTGTGCCACAGCGTCGTCGTGATTTACTGACTCCCCTTTGTGCTGCTGGAAATAGCCTCCTACCACAGGCCAACGGGGGCGGGAATGGATGAGCGGCTCAGCATGGGAATACAAAGAGCACTTTAGGCACAGGCTCAGCTTAAAGCTAATGCCAAATGCCAATAGCTGTAGCTTATGTGATTACATTGAGCTCAGAATTGTGCTCCTTTCTGTTACGACAATTGAAGTATTAGCAAACGCTGAGGTCTGACTTCCCTTGTATGGATGGTTACATAGGCCGCGCGGTGCCCGATCTACCACGGGGTAGCCTGCATGGCAAAGTGGTCTCTGAGGTCTGGGGAGCCAGTGACGGAGCATCTTCCTTGCAGCTGGCCAGGGAGGGGCTGTTCATTTAAGCCCCGCAGGCTGCTCTGGTCTGTCGAACTCCGGCCTGGAAAGGCAGCGCTTGGCGTGCTCCGTGGAGGTTGCCTGACACACAGGTTTGGCATAAGCACACACGCACCGCATACATGCTGCATTTCCCTGGGGGGGGGCAAGGCTGCGGGCAGAGTGGATCCGCAGTTGGGCTCGTGGGTTGGGTAGGACGTTGAGCTGAGTGTCTCTTTGCTCTTACAATGGGGGCGCGTACCTGCAAAATCACCTCGTTGTCCTCCTCGCGCCCCGCCCCTGTTGCCATGGTGCTTGGCCATGGCCAGGCTGCGGGGGCTGAGACCATCACCCGCCAGGCCGACCAGCATTGCCTGGTTTTCCGGCGCAGCCCCAGCCGTCGGTGCTTCTATCTGACTCGGATTGTGAAACCCTTGGAGGGGAGCCGGCTGCCTGTGCGGTGTCTGCACAGCTCCGAGCACCGCAGGGCGCTGCTCCAGGACCAGGGAGCCTGGCCAGTGACAGCAGCACTAATACAATGCCGGTTGGCGCCCCCCCCGGGGGGGTCCCGCTCCAAGCCGCCACTGGACCTAATGAGGCAGACATCAGTTTCCAGCCAGTGCTGGTGAGAGCTACCTGCTGGCTGCATCTCTCCTGGGACTGTGGCCACTCACATGCCAGCAGCCCGGGCCAGGACTGCGCCACGCCTGTGCCAAGGCAGCTTGGAGTAAAGGAGAAAGGACTGTCCCGCAGCTCGGTCCTGCCAGCACCGGGAGCTACTGTTCTGCTGAGCGTCCCTCCCTCTGGCTGGTGCTTCTTTGTGCTTCTCTGCTCTCGCTCCCCCTTCTTGGGGAGGGGGGAGAGCTGAGGAGGAGCCTTGTCTCTCTGCTCTCTCTGCAGCAGTGGCCCCAGCTCCCGAGGTGGCAGCCCTGGGAGACCGGAAATTGCCCCTGGGAGACAGCCATAAGGAGGAGGCCCAAGGCCCAGAGGCTGATCCCCAGGGAGAGAGCCACTGAGGGGCCCGAAGAGGTGCCTTGCAGAACACAGGCAGTGGACTAGGCCCAGTCCGCCTCTCCCCGAAGACTTGGGGGGGCGGCCACTCTCTGACACCCCTGGGGAGGGACACAAGCACGCGGCAGAGCCAGGGCTGGGGGGAGTCAGTGCAGCATCGGAACGCTAGGGTGCTGGCCTAACGCGTGGGCTCTTCCCCTCCTCCTGGGCAGGAGAGGCCTACTCAGCCCTGGGCGCTGGTTCCTCTCCAAAGAGCTGCCGGGTTTCCTGCACCTCCCTCTGGCGCTGGCCACTGCTGGAGACTGGCCATGGGGCCGCAGGAGCCACATGGCCATGCCTGTCTAGCCCTTTGCCCTGCTGCGGCCCATGCTCCTTCAGGTGGCTGCGCTCCCTCGCTGAGGTAATTCTGCTCCCAGGCTTCCCCTCTGCCTGGTGCTGGGCTCATGCCCGCCATGTGCTTCTCCCCCGGCAGGTGGATGGCCTGAAGGCCAAGCTGGCAGCCCAGGAAGTGGAGCTGAAGCAGAAGGACGAGGCTGCTGACAAGCTGATTCAGGTGGTCGGCGTGGAGACCGAGAAGGTGAGCACGGAGAAGGCCGTGGCTGACGAGGAGGAGCAGAAGGTGGCCCAGATCACCCAGGAGGTCAAGCAGAAGCAACAGGACTGCGAGGAAGACTTGGCTAGAGCCGAACCGGCCCTGGCTGCTGCCCAGGCGGCTCTGAACACGCTCAATAAGGTACGGGGCTGGCCTCCGGGCACTCGCAGCGTTGCCTGGGCCAGCACTGTGAGGGTTGGCTCGTAGGGGGCATGAGGCCTTGGCACTTCCTGCCGGGCAAGGGAGTGACACACTGGAGCCACGTTCCTTTGCTCCAGCGCCCTGTGTTCCCTCCTGTGGTGTAACTCAGGCTGCTCCCGCTCACAGCTGCTCGTTGGCCACGGAGGCGGAGCACAGCTGGAGTCCTGGGTGCTCTCTGCCCTGGGCCCGTTCTGTGTCGCTCTCTTTGCCCCCCAGGGCCGGGGGCGGAGCCGGCCTCTGGCTGCGCCCCCGGGATCTAGTGGTGCCAGTTGAGATGTTTCTTGGGCAGGGGGCAAAACCCACGTTAGTGTGGATTAGACACAGGGCTCCTCTTGCTATTGGTGTGTCAAGCGACAGCTGTTCCTGCCTCGCCAAAGCACACAGAGGCTTTGCAGTCGTGCCTGCGTATAACTCACCCTTGTCAGAAGTTCATTGGGTCCCGTGTAGATATTGGGGAGTGGCCTCTGTCTGGGTTTCTCCTTGCTGGCAGAGAGCCTCCAGGTGCCAAGCCCGTGGGCAGCCATGCCCTTCGCCCAGAGGCTTCACCCCTGCATGCAGCAAACCCCAGCGGTTTCACATCCTGCCGTGCTTCGATACGTGTCCTCTTCCTGCCGACCGCAGCAACGACAGGCCCTGCTGAAAGGACAATCTTGGCCTCTCGGTACAAATGCAGTTTGTGCTGTACCCACCCCTTGCTGCTAGACAGCCCCACATGCCAACCAAATGGTGATTTCAGAACATGCCCGGGTTCCCCTGAGGGCTTGTGCCATGCTGGGCATAAGGGCTGTCACTGTGAATCTATGAGCCACTGTTAGTGCCTGTAGGCCCCTCCATCCAACCCCAACTTGATCTGAACAGTGCACCACATGGATCAAATGGAGTGTGCATGCTGGGAGCTGCCACCTGCTCCACTGGGGTCAGATTTGTGGGGATCCTGGCTAGCTGCTAACATTTGGCCTCTCTGGAGCACAGGAAAATGCGACATCTGGAAATCTGGGTACAGTAATTCCTCATTTAACACAGTAGATACGTTTCAGAAAATGATCGTGCTAAGCGAAAACGTGTTATACGGGGTCAATTTTCCCATTGAAAATAATGGAAAAGGTGGGGGTTGCATTTCAAGTGATGGTGTCAAAATCAATTTTCTGTTTTTGCTGAGTTGTCACCGTCAACATTAGATGATGTACTGTACAGTAAAACTCCAATTGTCCAGCATCAGCTGGAACCCGGAAGTGCTCCTGTCAGCCGCTCTCTTGCCCGGGCTGCTGTGAGCCACATGTGTGCTTGCGGCTCCAGCCTGCACTTGCTAGCAGCTGGCCACTGAGTACAGGCAGCTGCCTTGGGACCGGGACATAAGGTTGGGGGAGAAAGGGGACTGGGATACAGCAGGGAGGGGAGCTGTTTGGCTCTGGGGAAGGGAAGGGGAGGAGAGGGGTGCGGGATTGGGTTGGGAGTATGCCCCTCTGATGGGTCTGCCGGGACCTGCACTACGTCTGGCAAGGGGGGGTCGGCAGGGAATGGTGCGGTGAGTGGCGAATCCTCCGCCGCTTTGCAGGGAGTGCCGGGGAAACCCAGCCGCCGGCCTGCAAGCGGGGGCGGAGGAGAGGGGGCGAGGCATCTGGGGAGCCCATGTCCCCGAATGCCTCACCCCCTCTCCTCTGCCCCCACTTGCAGGCCGGCGGCTGGGTTCCCCAGCCGGCCTATCGCCAGCGGCTGCGCGGGGCTTCCCCCGCCTCCCTGCAAAGCGGCGTAGGGTTCGCCGCTCGCTGCGTCGTTCCCCGCCGAGCCCCCCCTTGCCGGACGCAGTGCGGGTCCCAGCAGACCTGTCACAGCTGCCTTATAGTACCTCCCGGTACGCCGGATTATCAGAAGTCTGCTGTATTACTGCACTTTTCACAATTTATACTGCTGCACGAAGTGGTCTGCCACTTGATTTTTTTTCGTATTATTTCGGGGACGGTCATGTTATTCAAAAAACGTTCCCTAAAAAAAATTGCGCTATCGTGAAAACGTATTAAGTGGGCACGTGTTCAGCGAGTAATTACTGTATTTGGGTCTCGGTGTGAAGAGGCACTCTCTCTGTCCCACCTCCTATGGACGGGGGCAGCTCTAGTTAGAGCAGCTTCACGAGAGGGGCTTGCATCCTTCACTGATGCCTGGCTGTCGGGAGTCCAGGAAAACAATCTTCTCCAACTTCAGAGGGGAGCCTAGTTAGTCTGTAACTGGAAACCCTTGAAAAACAACGAATCGTCCAGCAGCTCCTTAGGGTATGGCTACACTAGCCCCTAGTTCCAACTAGGGTGGCTAATGTAGTCATTCGAACTTGCAAACGAAGCCCGGGATTTAAATATCCCGGGCTTCATTTGCATGTTCCCAAGCGCCACCATTTTTAAATGCCCAGTAGCTCGAACTACCTGCCCGCGGCTACACGCGGCACGGGCTAGGTAGTTCGAATTAACAGTCCTAATTCGAATTACCGTTACTCCTCCTTCCCCAGGTGATGCCAGCCCCCAGCATGGTGCTCTGCTGCTGTTGCCCAGGACAGAGCGCAGCGGCAGGTGCCATTAGGAGCAGGTTTCTTGAGTCTGAGCAAAGCGCTTCTCAGAGGGACATCCCCCTCTCAGCCTGCGTTCATCTCCCCGTGCGCCTCTGTCACCAGCTCTCTCACAGGGACGCTCCTTCTAGGATTTCAGATCGCTCTGCAGCTGCTCCTAGGAACCGAGCAGACCCAGACCCACGAGTGGAGCAGAACACCGCTCACTGGGTCAGGGATTGCCCGCGTCTCTGCTCTGCTGGCAGGGTAGCGCATTAGGCCCAACGGCAGGTCCTGCTGCGTACGGGCCGCCGTGTGGGGTCTGTACTGTGACAAGCAGCAGATCCCTCGCCCACCAGCAGCACCCAGGGACACTGCAGTGATCCTGTCACGCCCCAGTGCCACGGGCTGGGCCCCGTCAGAATGAGGTGACCATGTCCGTTGGTCTCTGTATGTCAATGGGCAGATTGTTCCGCTGTGAGGAGAACCAACAGCGCACTCCTCCCTGCTCTTCGAAAGCCAGAACCTGTCCTGAGCTTCAGACAAATTCAGCCGAGCAGTTCTGTTGCTCCCAATGTACAGTATTCTCAAGTCCTGGTATTCAGGAGCCAGGAGCCTGCCATTCACAATTATTGATACTAGTTAGTCATTAAGCAACACATCATTTAAAATAGTATTTTGGAGTCTTGTTCTTTGCCTTCTGCTTTCTGAGCTGTCAGGAGGCACTCGCTTGGCACCCCACGCTCTCCTCTGCGCTCGAAATGGCAGCCGGTCCAAGCTCCTTTTTCCAGAAGGGGAGCTGACGTGTAGCTGGGGAGCCCAGCCCACCGAGTAGAATGGGGACGGGAGTTCCACACCTTCCAAATCCAAGCGTTTTGATGTTCAGCCTAGGAACGGCCATTTCCTCCTTTCTGTTTCTGACTGGGAAGTGATCTGAGCAGGATAAGCAGAATTAACCGCAGCTAGTACCAGCCTAGCCAAAATGGAGCTACCGTTAGTGCGACGCAGTCAGAGAGCAGCCCTTTTGATTTGCGTTCTGGATCAAAAGTTGTTTTTGAAACCCGTCTCTAGCTGAAGATACTTGGCTGACTTCATGAAGCTTTTTGCTGTCATTTTTGTATTAGATAAATCTGCGGTAATTCTGCATTTTTAATGGCCTGAGAATTGGTTGGAATGCGAAGGGACGTGACGGATGCACATCTAATATGCCAGTGGAGGCTCTGGCGCCACTAGGGGGTTTCATTGCTTTACAGTCGATGAATCATAATATTTAAAATGCAGAGCGTGGCTCTAGGCTTCAGAGCTGCGCTCCCAGATTGATAAGTCGGGCGCCGGGCTCCAGTAGTGGCTAAGTGAAAAGGGAACCTGTTCGCTATCAGCTCACCCCTGGTTTTCCCATTTCAGAACAACCTGACAGAACTGAAGTCATTTGGATCACCACCCTCTGCTGTCAGCAATGTCACGGCTGCTGTGATGGTGCTCATGGCTCCAGGTGGAAAGGTTCCTAAGGACAGGAGCTGGAAAGCAGCTAAGGTTTCCATGGCCAGAGTCGATGGGTTCCTGGACACCTTAGTCCACTTTGACAAGGAGAATATCCATGAGAACTGTCTCAAAGCTCTTCGGCCGTACTTACAGGATCCCGAATTTAACCCCCAGTTTGTGACCTCCAAGTCCTGTGCAGCGGCTGGGCTCTGCTCTTGGGTCATAAACATCGTGAGGTTCTATGAGGTGTACTGTGATGTGGAGCCCAAGCGGCAGGCTCTGAACAAAGCCAACGCAGAGCTGGCTGCTGCGCAGGAGAAGCTGGCTAACATCAAAGTCAAAATTGCTGTAAGTGTGACATGCATGTACTTCTCCCAGAGCTGCCACTGCCCAGCGGGAACGCCTCAGCATTGGGAAGGGCTTCCTTGGGGTCCCATGCATTTCTGAAAGAGGGGACTGGAGGATTGGGCGGCCCTTAGGCCTAGAGCTGCTCTTGCTAGACGTTTGGAGACTTCCCTGTGTTTTATAAAAGTGTGCTAACTTGCTTCCAAATGTGCTTCTTCCCTAAAAGAAAGACTCTGTTATTTACCTCTCATTTTTCCCACCTAAAATGTTACAATTATTATCAAGCATGAATTTTGGGTGTCCTTTTATCACACACCACACCCGCGTATGTTCTGTGTCTCCCACATCTTTTACAGAAAACACAGATTGGGGGAAGTTTTAAAAAACGCCTGGGGCAGATTTTCTTCCCTCGTTTCCAAAACACTTCCTGTGCACTTGTTACATTTTGCAGGAAGTCAGCTCCACTTTAGTAGGACTCAAAAGATCTGTATCAAAGCAGGGCCCCTAACTGGCATAGCTTACACCTCCATGTAAACTTTTGGCACTTACTAAATATCCAGGAAAATCCTTGAGCAAAAATCTTCATTAAAAGAGAGAGAGGGTTAAAATTATGTTTAATGGAAAGCTACTCCCACCGCCACTTCTTCTCCAAAATAACCCTTCCATTCCAAAACTTCCATACCCTTTAACAAGTCTTGTCAGAGATCGGCTTAGAAGGTAAGGTGTGCAGCCAGATCACAACACCCTGTGTGTGCTCGGTGGCACACACAATAATGAATGGAGCTAAAAATACAGACTTGCAAGGTGTACCGACCCACAGTCACTGGCAGTGGACACACCTCATAACACCAAATTGAGCAATTATTCCAACGAATTAATAAAAATATGTTTCAGTAAAACATCACACTGCTAGAAACCCTAGAATCCTCTGACATTACTTACTGCGTCTTGGAGATGAATACTTTTGAAATCTTTGCTACCCATTTAATTAATGGTAGAGAGCCATCTTCAAGAATTTCCACTGCGGGTCAAAATGAGGGGCACCCTCAATACGGAATAGCTGCTTCTAGTGGTTCATCTTCGCTATGGAGTGAAAGGGGCGTTGTGTGACTGATGCATTTAGCAGACCTGGTGGAGACAGGATAAGTGGCAGGGAAAGCGCTCTACCTTTAACGGCGTTCATGCCCATCAGTGAGAGGTAGCAGCTTTGCTGATGGGAGTCTCCCTCCGACACAGCACGATAGAGACACCTTGTGAAGTTGATGTAAATGATGTTGCTCAGGGGTAGGATTTTTTACACCCCTGAGTGACATAACTTACATCGGACACAAGCAGTTGCATAGACAAGGCCCAGGGGTTGAAGGATTATACGTCCCTGGAGAACTCTTTGGTTCCCTTCACGCTGCTTTTATTTACACTTTCATGTTTGAGCTTTTTAGAAGATGTAATATTTTTGCACAGAAAGTGCAGCAGTTTGGGGGTATTAGTTATACTCCACTGAACCATGCTTTCAACCTTAGCCTCTTAAATGACCTGTATTTGCTTTTGTACAGCACTGCACTAGTAAATGCGTAGCATAGTATATGTACATACACAAGCAGGTTTATACAAGAATTTCAACCGACATAAATTGCTGTAGCTCCATGGATTTCAGTGGAATTATGCCTGCTGAGAACTGGCCTCCAAACTGTAATATAAGGCTCCAATTTTCACATGTAGCTGCCCAGCTTAAATCCATATTTTGGGTCATGAACAAAAGTCATATGATTTTCAAAAGTACTGAACACGTATAGCTCCTATGTACTGCAGTGTTCAGTTGCTGATACAGATAGAATATGCATATTCCCATAAACCCAAATGTGTATGTCTACTTACAAAACATTTAATAGCATAGCATGTGTGTGTCTTTATACAGAGACACACACATAGATAGGTATATGAAGATCTGTATGCATAGGTGTATATGAAACTATTCTAACAATACTTAAGTTATAATTGACAAAGCCAAGCTAGTTTGAAAGGGGCTGTATTTTGTACTGGGCATTGGCAACTGAGAGCATAGTTACAGATGCCTCTAAAATAACCCCTGTTCAATATTCAGGTTTATTTCTAGTGCATTGTTCAAACCACGTTAAAATGATTTGAAGGAATTTAGCCTGCGGCTGGGTGCAGATAAAACCAGTTCTGGCCTCTGGTTCTCTTATCTCAAAGTGAAATATTCCAGTAACTTTGGGAACAGTGAGGATGAGTCTTAGAGCCGAGCACGACCAGATCTGTCTGTTCAATGAGCCCTCCCGTCGAGCAGGATGGCTGCAGCAAGGTCCTGCACACTGTAGTTCCCTCGCTTCTTTTTCCAAAATGTTGACTCTGCTTGCATGTGGCCCAAGGGTGGAAACAGCCCACCTGAGCCTGAACATGTACTGGCCCCATTCTCTGCACCCACATTCTGGCATGGAAAATCCTAAGGAAGGAGGCCCAGGGTGTGGACTTTGGGCAGCACTGACCTCAGGAAGTGGTGACATATGACCCTCTGGCTTCTAGGAGGAGGGAGGCCAGGAAGGATCTTTGCTGCACCTGCCCTGACGTGCTGCCCCAGCGGCTCCCATTGGCCATGTTTCCCAGCCAATGGGAGCTGCAGAGCCGGCATCTGGGGCAATAGCTGCAAGCGGGGCAGCATGTGGAGACAGCCTGGCTGCCCCTCCACCCAGGAGCCGGCGGGGCATGTCGCTGCTTCTAGGAGCCATGCAGAGACCGGCACAGAGCTTGCCAGCCCCGCTGGGCGGCCAACTGGACTTTTCATGGCCCTGTTAGCGGTGCTGGCTGGAGCTGCCAGAGTCTTTTCTCAGCGGGGTGTTCTGGTCCAAAGCTGGCGCCTGGCAATCCTACGCACACCCTTCCGTGCTGTTCTGCAAGGGCCCTGTCCGGTAGCCTGGGGAGGACTGAGCTCCGTGCACATTGGAGTAGATCCTAAGTGTGTACCCTGCTGGCGCTGGGACTCCCTGCCAAGTGCTGCAGGCCGCGCTCCTGGGCTCCAGGCTGCGTCTCGCTGCGCTAGCCGCTCCGAACAGCACCGCCGCACAGACGCCGGCCATGGAGGCTTTTTTGTTGGGGTCCTGTCAGATGCACAGTTGGGCTGACAGCGTTCTGACTCTTTCCACCAACAGCATCTCAACGAGAACCTAGCACAACTCACGGCCAAATTTGAGAGGGCAACGGCGGACAAGCTGAAGTGTCAGCAGGAAGCTGAAGCTACGGCCTGCACCATCTCGCTTGCGAATCGACTGGTGAGTGCCCGCCCCAGGGATGGACGTGGTCGGCGCTCCAGGGCGGCGCTGCTACCCCACTGCTCCAGCGGGGAAGCGGGGAAGGCAAGACCGAGCGCCCTGCCCAGCTTCACACGGGAAGCTCAAACCTCGGCTTCCTAAATCGCCGCCCTAACTAAGGAGCCTCCAGAGCATTGCTCACTAGGCCAGGGCATAGCAGGTGGAGAGGAATTAAACAGGGGCAGGTGAAAGGGGGGCTCAGAGATCACTTCCCTTCCTCTCCCCTCCGGGAGCAAGCAGGAACCGGACACCTGCTCCCCCATGCAGGGCGGGGTGCAAAGTGACAGGCTAGTCCTACCCCGGCAGCAGCTGCTGCTGTTAAGGTCTATTTTACCCCCTATAACTTTGGATTGGAAAGCTGGTGTAGCTTCAACGCGCCAGTCTGGCTCTGAGGGCAGAGCGGGGAGAGAAGTCCCTAATCGGGGCTTGCGCTATCCTGACTAGAAATGGAGGCTTTTGTCTGGTCACCTCTGCTTCCTCCAGCTAATGACAGCCCAGGCCCAGGTTCTGCTTGAAGAAAACACTTTGGCTACGTCTACACTGCACGGTTTTTGTGCAAAAACACGCGCAGTGTCCACACCTCAAATGCGCTTTTGCGCAAGTAAATTGGCAGGCAAAGGGCAGACGGGAGGGCTTTTTCCGGCATAGGTAAACCTCCTTTTATGAGGCAGAACTCCTTTTTGCGCCAGAGTTCTTGTGCAAAAAGGCAAGTGTGGACACTCCAGTGGGGTTTCTTGTGCTTTTTTCCTATGGGAAAAAGCACAGGTGCTCTGATGGCCCTTCTGTGAATGGCTATCAGAGCTTTCTTGTGCAAGAGCGTCCATGCAGTCCATGCAGCGTGGACGCTCTCTTGTGCAAAAGCACATCACTTTTGCGATGCGCTTTGAGGCGTGGATGTGCTCTTGCGCAAGAAGCCTGCAGTGTAGACGTAGTCTTTGCAATTCAGCAGAGTTGTGATGACCTTGGATGCGGAGATTTGGGGGCCAGTTCCAGTTCCCCTGGAGGTCAGCATGAGGCTGATTTTGCTATTGACTTCAGTGGCAGCCGGGCTGGGAACTGGGAGCCTGAGCCAAAGCCCTGGCAGGCACCGGGAAGGCTCCTGCTGACATCACTGGGGCTGAATCCTCAAGGGCGCGGCTGGTGCAGCTGAAGAGGACGTGCGGGTGCTTGTGGAGGGGAGAGGTGGAACCGACTGTCCCGTAGCTCACGTGGCTGGAGGCCTGTGAAGGCTGCTGGTACTAGGCATGCTGGCCCCAGTCCTGGCTGGGCCGCAGAGGTGGTGTTGGCTCTGGGCAGCACATGCCGCCGCAAGAAGAGCAGTTAGGGGGCTAGCCTGGGATGCAGGAGACCTGCCCTGAGTTCTCTGCTGCTCAACCACAGACCTGCCTGGGAGTCAAGAAAACCCAGGTCAGTGACGGTCTGGAGGCACCTAGAGATGCAGGTAGAGATCTAGTAGGGTTTTCGGAAGCACCGGGTTGCCCAACTCCCATTGAAATCGATTGGGTTTAGGTACCCAGGAGCTTTGGAAAAGGCCCTGCTACATTTTCAGGCATCTGCGTATTTTAAAAAATTGGGCCCTTTGTGTCTCTGTGCCATACCTAGACTTTAGTAAGGCATTTGACACGGTCTCGCACGATCTTCTTATAAATAAACTGGGCAAAGACAAGTTAGATGGGGCTACTATAAGGTGGGTGCATAACTGGCGGGATAACCGTTCTTGGAGAGAAGTTATTCACAATCTTGCTGGAAGGGCATAACAAGTGGGGTTCCACAGGGGTCTGTTTTGGGACCGGTTCTGTTCAATATCTTCATCAACGATTTAGATATTGGTGTAGAGAGGACGCTTACTAAGTTTGCGGATGATACCAAGCTGGGAGGGGCTGCAAGTGCTTTGGAGGATAGGGTCAAAATTCAAACTGATCTGGAGAAATGGTCTGAGGTAAATAGGATGAAGTTGAATAAGGACAAATGCAAAGTGCTCCACTTAGGAAGGAACAACCAGTCTCACACATACAGAACGGGAAGCGACTGTCTAGGAAGGAGTACGGCAGAAAGGGATCTAGAGGTCATAGTGGACCACAAGCTAAATATGAGTCAACAGTGTGACGCTGTTGCAAAAAAAGCAAACATGATTCTGGGTTGCATTAACAGGAGTGTTGTGAGCAAGAACCGAGAAGTCATTCTTCCGCTCTACTCTGTGCTGATTAGGCCTCAGTTGGGGTATTGTGTCCAGTCCTGGACACCACATTTCAAGAAAGATGTGGAGAAATTGGAGAAGGTCCAGAGAAGAGCAACAAGAATGATTAAAGGTCTAGAGAATATGACCTATGAGGGAAGACTGAAAGAATTGGGTTTGTTTAGTTTAGAAAAGAGAAGACTGAGGGGGGACTTGATGGCAGTTTTCAGGTATCTAAAACGGTGTCACAAGGAGGAGGGAGAAAAAATTGTTCTCCTTCACGTCTGAGGATAGGACAAGAAACAATGGGGTTAAATTGCAGCAAGGGAGGTTTAGGTTGGACATTAGGAAAAATGTCCTAGCTGTCAGGGTGGTTAAACCCTGGAATAAATTGCAATGGGAGGTTGTGGAATCTCCATCTCTGGAGATATTTAAGAGCAGGTGAGACACACCTCTATCGGGGTGGTCTAGACTGTACTGCAGGGGTGGGCAATAATTTTTGCCGGGCCACCCCAGAATGGGGCGGGGCCTAAATGGGAAGGGGCGGGGCTACCCCACCCCCAGACCATTATTGGTCTGGGGGTAGGGGAGCCCCTTTGCCCCCCCTTCCCATGAGGCACCCATGCCCTGGAAGAGGCTTGGCACACGTTCCCACCCCAGGCCAGTCAGGGCCTGGGGAGAGCGGGAAGCCTTCTCCCTGCCCTGTGAGGTGTCGTGGGCTCCTCGCAGGGCCGGGGCAGGGCAAAGGAAGCTTCATGCAGCTCTTCTGCCCCCAGGCCCTGCTTGGTCTGGGAGTGCACAAAGCCTCCTCCGCTCTCCCCCCTGCCCTGTGAGCAACGCTTCAGAGCGCCATGTGCTGCTGGCAGGGCAGGAGAAGGCTTCGTGCGCCCCCCCACCACCAGGCCCTACTTGGCCTGAGGGCGGGGGAGCAGCAGGGCATCCGTGGGCTGGATTCACCCGCTTGGCAGGCCGGATTCGGCCCGCGGAGGCCCTTTTGCCCATCCCTGCTGTACTGGGTCCTGCCGTGAGGGCAGGGGACTGGACTCGATGGCCTCTCAAGGTCCCTTCCAGTTCCAGTGTTCTGTGCTTCTGTATTTTCCAGTGGGAGTAAGGGCATTTCCTCGCTTCCCGGGGCATCGTGAGGGCGAGTGGGGCGGAGACTGTGATGTGTTCATGTAACACCAGCAGCTGGAACCCAACCTGGGCCCTCTGGAGCTTCACGCAGGAGCCGCTAGAGCTTGAGCTAGAAGCCAGCTGGCTCCTAGCCAAGGCTGCAGGGCAGCCTCATTCTCTCTGTGTGCGTGGGCTCAGTGCCACTCTCTGGGACAGCGCCCCGCCCCCAGCAGGTGTGTGGGCTGCGCTCCGGTACCATGGCCGGGGGGGCACATAAACAGCGAGTCCCGTTCTTGGACTGTTGTCGAGCCCTTTGTGCCCGAAGAAGGAGACTCCCTCATGCCTGGAGTTGTGGGGATCAATCTCACGGGCAGCTGAAGGGTTTCTGAACACTTGCTTGAATCGGCGCGGTCTGAATTTCATAGAGCGGCTTTTCTGTGTGTCCCTCTGTGGCAAGGGGGCCTGGCTGCACACTCTGGGTTGCTGGTGTGCGGTTGTGCCACAGGCAAGTGCCATTCAGAAGGTGCAGCCTTCGTTCTGCTCCGCTGCTCTTTCCCCGCCCTGCTGGACTGAGATCCCAGGGGGAGCGGCAGAGCCCTCGCCCACCGGCTGTTACATCCTGCTGCTCCCACGCACGAAGGAGGCCCCTGGAGGGAAGGGGAACCGGTGTGTCAGCAGTGTGAGCTGGCTGGGGGCTGTGATCCCCTCAGGAGGCTGAGCAGGGGGGCTGCACAGGAGAGTCAGGAGAGCTGCTCTTCCGGGGGCTACCTTTCTCCAAGTGAAGCAGCAGGAGAAGCAGCCCAGCATGTAGCGTCTGATGAGGCAGGGACCCTGCCTGCCGGAAACACAGATTGGCCCCCACGGTCTCCTCAGGGAACGGGGAGCGAGTGAGGGGCGCTGCACTTAGCCTGCTGGCTGGTTTCTCACTGCTCTGCGGCCATCTTGGACTTTTGAGAAACAAGAATCCGTTGGCCGTGTCTGCACCGCCTGGGCGTGCTCAGCATTTCCACCTGCATGTGGCCCCCCGAAGAGGTAACCCTGAAGGCTCATGTCTGGGGGGGATATCGAAGCTCTGGAGGGGTCTGAATAGCCAGATGTAATGGGGCGGCACTCACCTCTTGTGAGCACCCCTCTGCCGAGATAATCCATGAACTGGCTAAACATTAAGTTTAACTTGTTAACTAATTGAACAGTCTAACCAGTTAACCGATTGAACGGAGGTGGGTGGGGGGCGGGGGACACGCCAGCCCAGCTCCATTCAGTCAATTAACTGGTTGAACTGTTCAGTTGGTTAACCAGTAAAACTCAATGTTTAACTAGTTAACTGATTAACTCAGACAGAAACCAGGCCCCCTGCTGCGGCAGGCCCCGGGAGGGTTGCTCCAGCCCACCGATAACTGTAATTGGTAAGCATCACCCATTAAGGACTCTGGACCAGCATGGCATCCATCTCCGAGCTGTATACCTCTCTGGGCCAGGAGCGCTTTGGCAGGTGGCCTCAGCAGGGCCTTCTCCTCCCATCCCCCGTGGTCCCGCCATCCGGAGGTGATCATCTTCATCATCCTCTTCCAGGGGGTCAGCAGAAGCTCCCTGGCTGCTCCCGTTGTGGGGGGCTCTGTTGTACGCCTTCCCTGAAGTGCCACTAATTCACAGGGCCCTCGTGAAGATCAAGCAGAACAGGCAAACATGGGCCTCACGGTGCCAGCTTGGCTGCACCCGCACTGGTTTGGCATGGCTGCTGGTCCCTGGAGGGTCACCCCGTCATAGCTGCCATTCCAGCCAGACCTGCTGCCCCAGGCCCCAAAGAGCCTGCATCCGAACCTGGCAGCACTGAATCCGATGGCCTGGCTGCTGCGTGGTTGAATGCAGAGGAGCTGGCATCTTCGCCGCTGTCCAGCAGATAGCCCTCCTCCAGAGCAACCGACCAGGCCTGAAGGGAGCAGTTTGCTTGCTGGATCTCAGATCAGGTATTTGGCCCAATCAGGTCTTGCTGCAGTTCATCGTGGGCGACCTGCTGCGTCTCAAGCTCCGAAGCCTGTCCCTTTCATCTATTAAGGTCCACTTGGTTGCGATCTCAGCCTTCCATCCACCACTCGAGGGAAGGTCGACTTTCACCCAGTACACAACCGTTAGGTTCCTCCAGCGCCTCTACCTGTCTGTCAGGAAACCCCTTCCACTGTGGGACTTGAACCCTGCACTGTCATGTGTCACAGGGTCCCCCTGGGAGCCTCTGGCTTCCTTCTCTCCTCCTTCCCTGGAAGGTCACATTCCTATTTGCTATAATATCCACCCACCGGGTCTCTGACATTGGGCCACCTGCCTCGGAACTGCCCTCGATAGTCTTCTGCAAAGTCCTGGTGTGGCCGCACCTCCTTTTCCTGCCCACAGTGGCCCACAGCTTCAGATGGGCCAGGACATTTACTTACCTGTCTTTTTTCCAAAGCCGCATAGGTTGGAGGAAGAGCATAGATTGCATCCCCTAGACGTCAGGAGGCTGCTAGCCTTCTGCATTAAAAGGACCAATTCATTCTGCAAGTTGACGCAGTAGTTCATTGTGGTGGCCAACAGAATGAAGGGTTGTCCAGTGTCCATTCCAAGAATTTCTTCTGGATCACTGTCTGCATTCACTGCTGCTACGACCAGGCAAAGGTTCCACCTCTGCTGACCATAACTGCCCATTCCACCAGGGTGCAAGTATCTCTGGGAGGTTTCCTAGCCCAGGACAGCTGTAGGGGAACCACTTGGCCATTCAGCCCCGTTTCACATCTTGTTCTGTGCTTACCCAGCAGACCTGGGATGATGCTTGCTTTGGTAGAGCAGCACTGCAAGCTGCTAGACTATCAACTCAGAACCCACCTCCGAGGACACTGCTTGTGAGCCACCTACAGTTGAATGGGCAAGAGCAAGTGCTTGAAGAAGAAAGCACAGCTGCCTGCCTGTCGGTAGCGACGGTCTGAGATGTGCTGCTCATGTCTGTTCCAGTGCCCACCCTCCTACCCTCAGTCAGAGTTGCCGGCAGGAAGGACCCTGAGATGGTGTAGGGTTGGCAGCTCCCACTCTACCCAGGCAGGAATGTGACACTCCAGGGGGCATTGCAGGTGGTGAGGGACCGCTCAGCCTGGTTGTTCAGGGACTTGCATATCGTCACGTGAGAGATCCAGTCCCTGCTCCACATCAGGCCAGGTGGGGATTTGGGCATCCTGGGGGCATGCTCTAACCACTAGGCCCAGGGCTGGATGTTCATAGAGTCTCCTAGTTACCAGCATTGTACATTGTACCATGAAGTAATTAAAACAAACAGTAGCTACTAGACACTTTCCCCATCATATTCTTCTTTGGCATCATGCAAACTAGAATAAATGTCGAACAGTTCCAGGTTTTTGCCAGTGGGTGACACTAGCAATTTCTAAATCCGTTTCAGTATTTTATTTACAAAAAGAAAGAAAGTTGAGATGATTAGGTTTCAAGGCGCTTGTCAAAGTCAATCATAGTGAAGCCAATTAAAACCTGTAAGACGAGAGCGGGAACAGTGAATTAGCATGTCGAATGGTTTTGTAATTAAGAGAGAGCTGGTAGAGTGCAGGGCTTTGTTTAGTGGCCATATGCAGGACATTTAGATTTGCTTCAGGCACTTTAGTTCTAAGCAGGATTTTTCACCCTGCCAGTCATTGCTGGGTGTTGCCTGGCGCTGGACTAGCGCAGCTGAAATGAAAATGATCTCTGTCCCAGCACTGCACGTCACTGTGCTGAGGCGCACAGGGTACCCTAGCCTCTTGTGTTTGCCAGAGAACTACTGCCCGGCCTGGAAACTAGCTTTGCATCCTGTCTTCAGTAGCAACCCATGATGAACGAGAGACGGGAGGGACATTGGAACCTCAGTCTGTGTACCCAGGGGCTTAACTTCCATGGGCGTCGGTTCTTCTGTCTTTTCTAGAATCGATAAGAATTCCACCGGGCCTGGCCCGTCCGTCCTCTGAGCTCCAGCGCCGCCCAGCCATAGCCTGTCAAAGCCATGTCCTCCAGAAGGGCCGGACGCAGGAAATTTAACCTCCCTCCTCCCCCGTGAAGCTGCTAGATTGTGGCCTCCCATGACTTCAAAAGAGAGTTAGCTCCCTCTGCACTCTCCTCTGTGGCTGGCATGCCCTTTGACTACACCGGCCTCCTCGGCTGGATAAAGATGACCTTCCGTGACTTCTTTTATGCACCAACAGGAGCAAGGGAGGTATTACCCTCCAGATGCTGGAGGTTACCCCCTCCTCCTGGGGCCTGCTGGTTCCAACCACACGTGGCCAGTGCCCTGTCCTGCCATCCTCAGCTTAGAAGGCTCAGGCATGTCCCTGCTCCGTCTCTTAAGAAGGTGCTTACGTAGTTACTTGAGGACACCGGGTGTTCTTACAGCATCCTTCCTGGGCAGGAATGTTTTACCCTGGTGAGCCAATGCCTAGTGTGGCGCTGGTGTTGCCAGCATGCTCTGGTTCTCACTGATAGCCATGCCCACGTCTCCAGCGGGGCCTACACCCCAGGCAGCGAGAAGCTGACTGGGGGGCAGTCTCAAATGTCAGACACCTGCCCGTGGGGGCTGTGCAAAATGTGAGGCCCCAGGATCCTGCCCCTCCCCCTGCAACAGCCAGCAAGGTGGAGTCTGCCAGGTGATGTCCCTGGACTCCACTGGCAAGGGCAGCATCTTTCACAATGGCATCTGGCCAGGAGGCTCCATCTTCTGCCTCTGCTCTGAGCACATTTCCCAGCCCTGCCGGTCACATTTTGCGGAGAGATAAGAGGATTTTGGGAAGCACATACTGCCCTGGGCTCTGATCGGGAGAAAGAGGATTATCCATTAATATCATCATTTAGTTTATCTCAGGGGACATAGAACCATAGAGCTGGAAGAGACCTCAGGAGGCATCAAGTCCAGCCCCCTGCCCAAGGCAGGACTAATCCCAATTAAACTGACATAAGCAGACACATCCCCTGCCCCACAGAACAAGCCCCCTTGAATGGACGGGAGGCTGCGGCAGGAAACAAAACCGTCCATTGGCTTTGCATGGCATGCTGCTTCAGGGAGGCTGTGATAGACCGGGCCGGGTCTGGGCACCGCTGAGGGCGTCGCTCAGGGCAAATTGCTCAAATCCAGGGCTCTCTCTAGCCCCCAGACTGGAGGCCTTCCCAAACAGGCCACACACCAGTCCCACAGAGCGCTTCCGCTGCCTGCCTGAAGCCTCACGAGCAAAACCCCTTCGGTACCCCAGCAATATCCGTGCCCCAGATGGCACCGGGCCTCGTACACAGGTGAGGGGTCTTAGAACCCAATCTCACCTTCCCCGAACAAGTTCTGTCCGGTTCCAAGAAACCAGCCACAGATCCCTCGTCAATTTACCCTCTGGATCTTACCCACAAATCACGCTGAGCCAGTCCTTTAAAATCTACAGTCTAAAGGTTTATTACTACAAGAAAGAAAAGCATGAGAGTAAGGTTGTTAAAGGATAGTACATTACATGCATCGAATCTCCCAGTTCTTGATGCAGGCTCTAGCAGAGATGTTACAGCTGCTGGCTTAAAAGTCCTTGTTGCGCATCCTAGGATCAGCATGGGTCCACAGTTCTTTCCGGCTCTTCGATCCCTGCATTGCTGCCTCTGGGATGAAGTGCTGAGCTGAGTACCAAGATGGAGTCGACCACATGGACTCTTTATACATCCTTCCTGGTCTCTTCTTGGCTGCAGCAGGTCACCTGGCCAGCGGCCTATCCCTGTGTTCCCTGCTGGCAGCCCTCAGGTGTCAGCCCTCATTCTTTAGGTGTGTCCTTGGCCCATTGAGTGCCATTGTCCCACAGGGCCTGCTAATTAGCATGTCCATAGGCTGGGCTCTGCCCAATGCTCAACCACATGCAGAGAAATATTCAGTATCCACACAGATTACAGATTCCTAACTACACACACAGACATTATACAATCACATGACTAGCGTACATAGGATTAGCAGACAGCAAGCTTCTATTCAACACCCCACATGGCCCCCTTTTATACCATTTTTGGGGTCAACACCCCCACCTATGGGTGCAGCAGTGATCTGGCTGCTTCCCTCAAATTCGGTAACGTGACAGAGGCCATCTCCACAATGCTCAGAATTCACATCCTGTCAGACACACCCTCCCCCTAAAACAGGCAGAGGGGCCTTGCTGCTGGCCTAGAAGTGCAGCGAAGCGTCTCCAGAGCAGCGGGAGGAGCCGCTCCGGCAGAGATTCCAGAGGTGCAGGTGGTGGTGCTCAGGAGGCATCAATCTGTCACACAGAGGCATGTCCCGGGACTTGTTACCATGCCCAGAACTCATCGCTAAAGGGCTCTTGGTCACAACGAAGGCTTGGGGAACCCACTGGCAAGCAGCAACCTGAGGTTCACCATTCAACCCCGTGCGTGGAACACCGCTGGGCAGCCATCTTCACCTGAAGCCATTCGAACTGCCCTTGGTGTTTTCAGTCTTTGGCGAGCTGCAGGAAGATGAGAACGAGAGAGCTGAGTGATCCAAGAGCACGGGGAGCCACCCAAGGGGATGAAGACGCCTGTGATCCTAGTTGGCTTCTTGCTGGGGAGATGCAGTGGCCTGGGCTGGCTGAGGATCAGATATGGAGCAGTGACTGGCCTGCAGCTGCCTCCTGGTGCCAGAATGGAGTGACCCAGGAAGCACAGGATGGCCTCCAGGGTTCCACATGCTGCTCAGCTTACGGGGAGTGTAGTTCTTCAGGGAGGGCGGTCGGGATTTACTGCCGAGGTGTCCTTGCAGGTCTCTGGCTCCGTCGATGATAACCAGAAGGCTGCTTGCGTGTGTGCTCAGTGATGTGTGCTGTGTAGACTTGTGCACTTAGTCTCCACAGCAGACCCCAAGAGAGCCCCAAAGACCACAAACCAGATAAGGATCGAAGGTGCCAGGCCAGGTTTATTGTAGAGCGAAGCACAGTAACGGTTGTCAGTAGACTCTACTGAACCACTACGCATGTGTACTTGCCACAATGGAATGACTCAATCAGTGGGAAATTTCCACTGCCCCCAAGGTCACCACCTTATATACAGGTACAACAAGTCACACCTCACTGCTGATGTATCAGGTTGCCACCCTCTGACACTGTCAAGTTACCACCCTCTGACACTACTTAGATACCACCCACCGCCCTCTACCTCGTGGTTTGATTAGATCATCTCTGTCCATCATGCTGTCATTCTAGACCCTTTCTGGACCTGGGTCTGTATCTGTGAGGGGTGGGTACTGAGGTCTTTTCTAACGAGCTAGTGGTACCATGTGCTTTCCCCTTATGACCGGTACCAATTACTGTTCTGCACCTGGGCCTATTGCCAATTAGTGTTTTGCACTCTCAGCCCTGTTTGTGCCAAGTTCTGTGAGCTGGGGCCTGCCTCTTGCTCACAGCTTAGCTTTGCTTTATGTTAGCCATGTTTTGTCCATTGTTAGCTAGGCCTCAGGCCTCAAACCAGGCCTGTGCTGCATGGGCTTGTTTTAAGCCTTCATCTTACTACAGGGGCCAGTGGCAGGAGGGAAAAGAGGTGGAAAGAATCCGGGGTAATTTGGGACCCGAGGAAGGGCTGACAGCAGGCTCAGTGCAGATGACAATAGGAAGGGGCTTTCCTATGAAGGGCTGACCTAGGGGCCAGGCCAAGGGTGTCTGAGATGTATGTTAAGTCTTCCCCCAGTCCCCTCCAGTTAGACACTGTACGTCCAACTGGAGGGGACTGCACCAGTTTAGACACTGTACATCCCGTTAGATGCCCACTAGCCTGGGCGCAGGAGCGAGCGGAGCTGGAGCAGATGGAGGTTTCTCGCAGCGGTTGCAGCTGACGTGGGTTGAGGGCAGGTTAGCAGGAGGTGCAGACAAGTCCAGACGTCACTGTGTTACCCGCACAAATGTCTCTAACCCTTCCACACTGTAGGGACACACACCTTTACCCAGTTCCTAGGGCTCAAGGTGCAACCCTGTTAATTTACACCCCTCCGCTTACCCAATTCCTAGAGCTCAGGGCGCATCTTCCTGCGGGTTTTGCAAGATCTTTAGCCACTGAAAGAGCCTCACCCGGTAATATCCTGATCCTCTATTTATTGACAGTTCCCAAACAAGCAGAATACACATGCTAAGCACACAGTGCCTTGCTCACCAATCCTGATAAAGGCCGGCAGACTTCCCCTGTTGGCCAGGCAAGGTCAGTCTCTCTGGATCTTAGCTGCTGCACGTCACCGTTGTGCAGGAGAGTCCTGGCAGCTCTTATCTTAGGCTGGGTCTTGGAGGTGAGTTCTTCTTCTTGGGGTTCCTTGTCTCCCTTTGGTCTTCTTCCAGCCTTTTGCTTCCTTCCTTCTGCTTCTGTTACTTCCGATCTTTTTCCTTTTTCCCCTTCTTGGACCCCAGTTTATATAATGAAACCTGAGTCTTGCTTGGTTAGACCTTACCCAATTATTTTAGTATAATTTCACTAACCAATCATAACAAAATTACCTAACCAATCAGACCCAAGCAAAATTGATTTACACCTAGCAAAATTAATTATCCAGCAGACAGAAACAGTTGCAAACCAGACAGAGATCACACAGACAAACAATAGGAAAGTGTGATGACAATGATCATAGAATGAGGATTCCACAACCTCAAGTATGGATAAGCAGTTTCTGGCCAGACAGAATGGTGTGACTTACGTTTTCTTTACCCATCTTGAGACCTGTTTCTTTATCTGGTGACAGTGGGGGAGCTATCAGCGCAAAGTCCCCTCCTCACAGCCTGGGGTGACACTTTTTAATACAATTTAGATGGAATTGTGAGTATGTGACTCCAGGCCTTACAGTTAATGGCTGCTGCTCTTCAGTCTGGCTGCAGAAGGCAGCTTTGGTTCAGGCCTAGCACAGGCCTTCCAACGTGGCTACAGAAAAGCCAGATTGTTACAGCTGGTGCCCGTTCTGGAGGCAGGCTGGCTGCAGCTGCTCTGCAGGATGGTTCAGTTTTGCAGTGAGGACAAGGTCCTAGTCTCACACTTGCTCTCAGCAGGTCTGTCTGTCCCCTCCAAGTAGGGATGCTGGAAATATGCATAGTAGGAATCAGACCATAAACCCTGATGCAATGGGAACCATTTCAAGCCAGCACCTGTGACCGTGGCCTTCAAGTCTGGCATAGTGAGTCTAACCCTGGAATGCAGACACCTGGGTGGCAGTTGTGCCCACACGTGGCTTCAGTGGGATTGCATTTCTGTGACCGAGGGAAGGACTGATGGTTTTCAAGGTGAGTGTTTGCAGGACTGAAGCCTTAGGAAAGAGCAAGAAAAGACCAAGTGGTCAAGTCTCAAATGGTTTGCGAGGATTAGAAGTTAGACATCATTAAAATAACACTGGGTAAATCTTGGCCAAGTCAGGCATGAGATCGGCTAATGAGAACTGTCTGAAATAACTCAAGCATGTAAATCTCAAGGAAGGAGAGCAATTAGTGGGTGTGGTCCATGGGTGCATAACTAGGAGTAGATGGGTGAAACGGAGGAAACGAACATTTCTCATAGGATACCAGGTAAAACTTCCTTGTGGACAGAGGAATATTCTTGCCAAAAACATGGTGGGCCCTTTTCTCGGGTCATGTCCTGGCAAATGTTGTAGGGATGCGCTGTAGGAGCTGGTCTGTCAGTGGATGGGGTAGGAATGCGTGACAAGAAGGGTTAAACTGCTCGTGCATAGAGAACACGCTGGAGCGACCTGTCAAAAAGTGAATTTTATGTTGGAATTTCAGGTTGGGGGGCTTGCCTCTGAGAACGTGAGATGGGCCGAGGCGGTGAGAGACTTCAGAGAGCAGCAGAGCACGTTATGCGGAGACGTCTTACTGATCACAGCCTTCATCTCCTACCTGGGCTACTTTACGAAGAAGTACAGGCAAGACCTGCTGGATGGTGTCTGGAGGCCGTACCTGCGCCAGCTAAACGTAAGCCCCGACTAGTCAGGATGACTGTCGGCTTTCTCTCTTAGAGGCATAAAGCCTGACACCCCAGGAATCGCAGACAAGCAGCGGCTTCCATTGTGAGCTTCCACAGGCCTAAATAAGGGACAACACAAAGCTGAGCAGCCCCATGTGCACACCAGTAGCCGGGTGGAGAGTTGGGGGCTCACACCAGGCCCCTGGTCTCACCTTGCTCCAGGGTGGGGGAGGGGATAATCTGTGCTCATTCTCAGTGAAGCTGCTACTTCCCCTCCCTCCTAGCCATGTAATTATGCAAGTGAGTGGATTTCCAGAGGGGCAGGGCATCCCGCATGTGCTAGGCTGCTCTGAAGGGGCATCAGCGTTAGCCCTGCAGGATATTGGCCATGAGTACGGGAGAGGCTCCCAAAGAGAAAACCGATCTTTGGAGGGAGGAGGGAGGCCCCATGCGGGTGGGGCGGATATAGCCGTCTAGGCCTCTTTCAGGTTGGCAGGAGGGCATGAGAACTCCATATTCCTGTGCCTGGAGAATAGCAAGCTGCTTTCAGTCCATGAAGTTGATGCTGGCTTCGTGGCTATTTTGCTTCAATGTTTCTATGACCACGTCTTCATCGCTGTGGCGGTCGATCTTCTGGAGTTGGATTTTAACGGGTCTAGAAAAGACCCACTAAATCGAACGCATCAATGCCAGGACTCCTCGATCTGTGAGGAGTAAGGAAGTCAATGGAAGCATTTGCTCCTGTCAGCCTCCCACTGTGGAGATGGTGCTGAAGGTCAGATTAAGTGGACTTCAAGTGCAATTAACATAGCTGGAGTTGAATATCTTAATTGGCCCTTCCAGGTAAGTACACGCAAGGCCTCAGTGTGTCTCGCGGGAGACATGGATGGACCCTTTGGTTTGTCTGGGTTTGGGGGCTGCCTTGATGTCAGAAGTCCTGCCTTCACTTCCTGGTTCAGCTGGACTGGCTTCCCCTCGTGTTTTGCCCACGGCAGCCCATCAGTGACCTGACGAGCAGGAGCAAGGTAGACACAATTGGTGGCTGCAACATGACGTGTTTTCAGTGGAGTCTCTTGTCAGAGCCAGGACGCTCAGCTGTTGGCACAGTTTGAGCCTTTGTGCAGCAGTGGCCAGAGGTAAAATGCTCAGAGGCTTTTTAATACAGTAGAAACTGAGTGGAGTGGTCCATCCCCATGCCCCGGAAGTTTGAGAGAGCACCAGGGACCAAGTGACGGTGGCAAAAATCACAATGCAGCCCTTGTCCTTCGAGTGACTGTCCCTCTGGTTCCCACGGGGAGGTTACACGTGCACATCGTGTGCCTGGGGCTGGGAAATTTGACAGTAGTGTCTACGCCTGCTCCCTGGCTCACCTCGTGGCTCCAAGCGAGGCCGTAGGGAGTGGTAGGGATCGACCATCTCTCCTGCTCCTTCTCATCCCCAGCTTGCAGCCAGCTTCAGCTTCATCCTACAAGATAAGATCTACGTTTAGCTTTGTAAGTGTTTTTACAGCTTGTACGGTTCTTACAGTTTAGTAAGCACGGCGAGGTGCAGGGTCTGCCATTGGTTCCCCAGCCAGACCCTGGAAGGGTGGGAACTTGGTCTGTGGAAACGGCCATGCGGCTGCAAACACATCCAGGCTGGGGAATGCCCTATGTACATCGGCCTGATTCAGCAAGGAGTGTACCTCCTGGTGCGAAGTAGAGGTTCTCTGAGATGCGTGGTCCCTATCTGCATTCCACTCTCCGCCTTCCTTCCCCTTTGCTTCACATCTCTGAGTTGTGGGAGAGAAGGAACCGGAGAGCTGATCAGCCCACCCTGCCCCTTCTCCTCCTGGTCAGAGGCAGAGGGTGAGTCAGGGTGCATGCGTGGGCCAATGGATGCTACTTTCAAGTTCTCCAGCTCCGGGTGCTTGGTGCACATGTGTAAACCACAGTGGATTACAGAGAGGGACCACGCATCATGAAGGGTCTCTATAGGTCAGTAACTTCCTCTTCCTGTAATACTGAACAAGGAACCCTGTTAGAACGAGAGAGCCAGTATTATCCTGAAAGCCATACTGTCTCTCAGCTTTCCTGCAGAGCTTCTTCTAGAACACCAGCCTGCTGCCTGACTTCCTGCTGGAAATGGAAAGAGACGATGCATACAGCTTGACAAAACCTGCTGGCATCTCCTTTTTCCATGACTGGCAATGCTTGCTTGCCAGTTGTCTGTCCAGGTTTCCTGGGTAAACAGAGCTGGCCCAGGAAAGGGCTTGCCTGAACCAGAAGAGTTTCTAGAGCTGCTCTTGTCATTTTGCAGCACTACACCAGACCTACGCGGATGTTAATTACACTCTTTGAAACGGGCATTTCATAGAGTCTGTGCGTGGCGATTTGGGAGGTGACCCTGCTCTGCTTTGCTGTGGTGACCTGGGGTGCATAGCATGTGAAGGCGTTAGTCTTTGGTTTTTCTGTTCTATACAACAGAAATGAATAAGGCTTGTAGTGCTAGACTGAAACCAGCCTGCAGAACTGCAAGCCACCGAAAACATGCAAGCTCCGCTCGCATGGCCGCTTCTTCAGCAAGTTTTTAACGATGTGCCTGGGGACATTCCCCCTCTGCTTCCAGGTGCCGGTTCCTGTAACTCCATCATTGGACCCTTTGACCATGCTGACAGATGATGCTGATATAGCAGCCTGGCAGAACGAAGGCCTTCCAGCTGATCGGATGTCCACAGAAAATGCCACAATCCTCACAAACTGTGAACGCTGGCCTCTTATGGTTGATCCCCAGCTTCAGGGTATCAAATGGATCAAAGCCAAGTATGGCGAAGAGCTCCGAGTGATCCGGATCGGGCAGAAGGGGTAAATGCAAGCCGCAGTACAGACCCTGTGTGTTACTTGCTAGCTCCAGTCTCAGACTTAATGTCCTAGGTGTGTTTAGCATCACGGTAAGGGCTCCTGGAGCAGATTAGAGGGGCCGGGAATGCGCCCAAAGTTGTTTGTGTATTAGGCTGCTTTTTTCATTACCAAGACAACAGAGATTCTGCTTAAACCTCAGTGCAGCTTTGCCTCATTGCAATAGAAACCCCGTTAAAATGGAAAAGGAGGAAAGACGTGTGTACACTCGGTGCCAGTCATCTGCCTTGGGGATGGTGACTCTCTGCCTTTTGGAGAGCAGAGCAGAGCTCACTCCTCCAGGTCCTAGAAAGGAGGAGAGCTTAAGCAAATAGACTAGAGCGGCCATATTCATCAGGGGTTAAGGAACTTCCCAGTCGGACTCCTTCTGCCTTTAGTGGGGCCTTCGGGGTTAAAAACAAAGGCCATGTGGAAAGAACTCCCACCTACTCTGTTTCTGCTGCTCATTGGCTGGGCCAGGTGCTTGTCAAATGGGCCAGACTGACCAGTGGGTGCTGAAACATCCTCGGTTTCAAAGGGGATCAAGGTGATTGGCTGGCTGTAATTCCAGTCCTGGCACCAGGCCAGTCAGATGGGCAGTGAGAGGGTTCCAGGTGCCTTGCGGGGGACTCCTGGCTGCTCGTCAGCCGTTTTAGTTTTTTAAAGCAGTAAAATGTGAGGTGATGGAAGCTTTAGGCACTGTGGCTTCCATTGCTCTGGTACCTGAGCGAGCTGGATTCAAGCTAGTGCGGGTCTGTCCACCCGGCTGCAGCCATGCACCCTGGGCCTCGCTGTCAAAGGCTGCGTGGACACGCTCACTGTGAAATGCAGTAGAAACCCCGTGATTTTCCAGCAGAGGCTGCCTGTCTCCCTCACTCCTGCTCCTCGTTGTGTCTGTGTGTTCTCATTATTCTGTGGTGAGCCACAGTGTTCTTGGGGGTCCCTTGGGATCATGCCCCTTGCTGCGGTGAGTGGGGTCTGTGCTGACGTGTACCGGTGCCATCTGTCCTAGGTATTTGGACACCGTGGAACGAGCCCTCGCTGCCGGTGAAGTGGTTTTGATTGAAAACTTGGAGGAATCTGTAGATCCAGTTTTGGGACCATTACTTGGCCGAGAAACAATCAAGAAAGGAAGGTGAGAGTCTGGGAGACGGAATTTAATGTGTGTCCATGGACATCTCCCTGTCTGGCCTTTTCCTGGGGCCAGGAGGAGAAGAGATGGGCTCTTTCTGCTGGTATCTTGCTTTTCCCAGCCTTGGTGTATCTGTGTTTCTCACTTCACTCGTGTTCTGCCTTTGGGAGGGGGGAGGGTGATACTTTCTGTCCTGGCAATCATTGATAGTCACTTGGAATTGAAATAAACCTTTAGCTCTCTTAATTAGTCATTAGTTGGCTCCTTTAATCACTTGGCTGCCTGTATAGAAACAAATATCCCTCTCCCCTTCTGTGGCACGGGCATCTCTGGGCATTCCTACTGTCTGCAAGTTGGGAAATGTCACTTCATGTGCTTGTCACGCAGCTTGTGGAGAAAGGGGTCCTCATGCTGCCAACCTTGGTATCGGCTCTTTGGGAATAACGCTGTGGCGTGGGTCCCGGGCATCCAGGGAGCAGGCCAGGCTGGAGGTGGCTCTTGGAGTCTTTCTTAGATCCTGATTCAAATATTAGCAATAAACGCAAGCGTGTGCGCAGAGCTAGGCAATGAACTTCACCTGAGGGATCTTGGACTGCGACCTCACTGGCTTTCTCACTGCACAGCTGCATTCTTTTCAATACGTCAGTGTCATTCTGGCTTCTAGCGCTCTTTATATCTAGCTTACCAGGGTCACAGGCTGGTTCTGCTCCAGCGGGAGATGAAATCCCGTTTGCGGCTACACAAAGAGCCTGCTCAGCTTGGGGTTGTACGTTCTGTAAGATCCTCAGCGATTGTTTCCTTACTATTGAGCACACGTAAAATAGAATTGCATGATGTAAACCGGTGGGAAAACTAGGCTGTCCTTATCGCCAAAGTAAAGTATCAACAGCAGGATGGTGCTTTCGGTACCCAAAGGGACCGCTCAAGCAGAAACGTTAGAAAAAGGAGACAAGATTGATGTGAAACTAAACTCTCCTCGTACGGTGGTAAAATGAAAACACTCCCTTGCCAGTGGTGGAGAGCTCAGTTCTGGAAGTCATGTGAGCTAATAATTGCTGTTTGAAAAAGGGAATGTAGCTCTCCAGAAGTCCAGATTGCTCTAGCTTGCACCTTGGTCTTTCGGATGGTTCTCTTGGGTGCCATGGGGAAGGGGACTTTTGTGTTCAGGGACTCCAGACCAAGGCACCAATCCTGCAAGATGATCCACATGGACACCTGTCCCATTGAAGTCAAGAGGAAGGATTATCTTGTGAGAGAGGTTTTGGACAGGGACTCTGCATATCCGGGGTCTGCTCTGGGCTGTCACAGGCTTCTTCTGTGACTCTGAATAAGTCCTGTGACAGCTCTGTGTCTCTGTTACCTGTTGGAAAAATAATGCTCCTTTTCTCCCACTCCATCTAGTTAGACTGTAGGGTCTTTGATGCAAGAACAGTCTCTCACTATCTCTGTGTATGCATCTGTATATATATATATGTATGTGATGGCATGTAACCTATTGCTTAAATCAACCTCAGTACCAGGTGACTGGAGGAGAGCTAATGTAATGCTGATTTTTTTTAAGTGCCAGAGGTGATCTTGGCAATTACAAGCCAGTAAGCTTAATTTCTGTCCCAGACTACAGTAGAGAGGAGACTTACCAGACACGTAGATAAACACAATATGTTGGGGAAGAGTCAACATGGATTTTGTTAAGGGAAATCGCATCTGACCAATGGGTTAGTTTTTGAAGGGGTCAGTGAACATGGAGAAGGGTAATCTAGTCAATGTAGCTGTACGAGGTCTCTCATCAATGGCTCTTAAACAAAGTAGGAATAACGGGTCAAGGGGGAAAGTCCTCTCATCCATTCGTAACTGGTTAAAAGATAGGAAATAAGGATAGGAAGTAATGGACATTTCTCAGACTGGAGAGGTAAATAGCAGAGTCCCCAAAGGATCTGTACTGGGACCAGTGCTGTTCAACCTGTTCATAAATCGTTTGCGAAAATGGGTAACGGGTGAAGTGGCAAAGTTTTCAGGTGATACGAAATGACTCGAGACTATGGTGTCCAAAGCAGATGGCAGAGAGTTACCAAGGGATCTCACAAATCTGGGGGACTGGGCAACCAAATGGTAGATGAAATTCCGTGTGGACACACCAAAGCTGTGCACATTGGAAAGCATCACCCCAACTCTGTTAGCAAGTGAGCTACAGAGCTTGGGAGCCATGTGAACATTGGCATCTGTTGATTCTGTTTCAGGTACATTAGAATTGGGGACAGAGAATGCGAATACAATCCCAGTTTCCGTCTCATTCTCCACACAAAGCTGGCGAACCCTCATTACCAGCCGGAGATGCAGGCCCAGTGCACCCTGATAAACTTCACTGTCACTCGGGATGGCCTGGAAGATCAGCTGCTGGCGGCGGTCGTGAGCATGGAGCGACCTGACCTGGAGGAGCTGAAGGTTAGTCATGGGCAGCAGGCACTGTCAGGAAGGCACATTCAGAACTCCTGAGTCAGGAGCCGAAATCATGAGCCTGGCCTGAAAAGAGTGAGATTTTAATAAAATAATCAATGTTGGTTCTTTTGCTTTGCCTTCCGGAGTCTGAGCCACATTTCCACCTGCTGGGGTGTCTGTGAGCTATCCCAGGGCATGTGGTTTGCAGTGCAGTCCCGAGGGCTGGCAGTGCCCCTGAGGCTGGCAGAGGGTTTCCATTTCTTGCTCCCACTGCGGCAGAGCTCAGGCCTCTCAGGCTGAAGCCGACAGGTCAACTTGTCAAGAAGCTTCGGGAGAATCCAGCCGGTCGTTTTTCATTGATTAGGGGTTGAATAACACGCAGCCTCCTTGGGGCAGCGTTGTACTCTGTCCCTTTCCGCCTCCCTGACCTCAGAGCACACTGCTGGCACAACTTGGCTTCACGGGAGGTTGTGTGGCTGCTGCTGGGATAGCACCCAGGCCCGTGACTTGGTGGGTTCCTGTCCCACCTCTGCTCCTGTTTTGCTGGGAGGCGTTACTCACCTCGTGCCTGGCTTCCCTGGCGTGAGATGCAGCAGCGAGGCTCCCCTCCTGTGTAAAGCACTCTGGGGGGTATGGCTCCCAAGGGCTCGGGAGAGATGGGTGTAGTTATGTGTGTCACAGGGAATCACCCCTCCCATCAGCCAATGAGGAGAATCATGAGCCTGAGGAAAAGTTACCAAACGTGCTATTTTGGGGCCCTTGGCAATTTTTTGTGCATTCTGTACATTTTGGCAAATATTGCGCTTTCACATCAGATACAGCCGTTCCAGTGAGCACGCAGCCCCCTGTGGCACCCCGGCGCTTAAAAATGCCTCAAGTAAAACAAGAGCAGCAGGACAAATGTGAACAGTGCCTCCTTCGTCTCCTTCTCCGTAATCCAGAGCCTAAGCAGGGCCTTTGAAATGCAAATATTGAAATATATGTAATCAAATTAAATGCAGATCCTCAATTAAAGAAAACAGTAAGAGGACCCCCTAAAAAAAATGCCACCATGGCTAAATAATAAAGTCAAAGAAGCAGTCAGAGGCAAAAAGGAATCCTTTCACAATTGGAAGCCACATCCTCCTGAGGAAAATACAAAGGTGTATAAACTCTGGCAAGTCAAGTGCAAAAATATAATTAGGCCAAAAAACAATTTGAAGAGCAGCCATGGCAGCGGGCCTGGGACATAGCTCTTCCAGCACTGTAGGGAACCCACGTCCACGAGGGGCGTAGCTAACAGTGCTGGGAGCCTGTTTACACTGGAACTTCGCAGCGGTGTAACCTGCTGTGCTTGGAGGGGATTAGGGTATTTGATCACACCCTTCAGCAAGAAAGTTACAGCGCAGTAAAGGGGCAGTGTAGACAAGCCCTCAGTCCTCATTGCAGAGGGTGTGAGGGAGATTTCCAAAGCGGAGCCATTCTTTTTAGGTGACAAATTTGAGGAACTGTCCCAGACTGAGGTGTCAAGAGAGGAGAATTTTGAACAAATTGATAAATTAAAAAGTGTTAAATAACCAGGACCAGGTGGTATTCACCCAAGAGTTCTGAACTCCGCTATTAACTGTGCAGCATAACCTAACGCTTAGATCCCCTCCTGCACCAGATGACTGGAAGGTAGCTAATGTAACATTTTATAAAAACGGATCCAGAGGCGATGTTGGCAATTCCAGGAAAGCAAACACAGCTTCAGCACTGGACAGACTAGTTGAAACTATAGCAAAGAAGAGATTTATCAAACACATAGATGGACATGATTTTTGGGGGGAAGAGCAACACAGCTTTTGAAAAGGGAATTTATGCCTGGCCAATCCAACAGAATTTTTTGAGGGGGGCAGCAAACGTGGGCAAGAGTGTCCCGGTGAATATAGTGTACTTGGACTTTCAGAGAAGTCTCTTACCAAAGGCTCTTAACCAAAGTAATCAGTCATGAGTTAAGAGGGAAGGTCCTCTCCTGGATTGTTAGAAGACAGGAAACAGAGTAGGAATAAATAGTCGGTTTTCAGAATGGGGAGAAGTAACTAATGGTTTCCCCCAGGGTTTGAACTGGGCCAGCACTGATCAACATGCTCATAAATGATCTGGAGAAATGGGTAAATAGTGAAGTGACCGAGTTTGTGAATGATTTCTCATTACTAAAGATACTTACATCTAAATCTCACTGTGAAGAGTTGCAAACTAGGTAACTGAGCAGCAAACTAGAGATGAAATTCAGTGCTGATAAATGCAATGCACTTTGGAAAACATAATCCCAACTATACGTACAAAATGACGGGGTCTAAATTAGCTGTTACCACTGAAGAAAGAGATCTTGGAGTCATTGTGCCTAGTTCTCTGAAAACAGCAACTCACTGTGGAGCTGCAGTCTGAAAAGCTGAGAGAGTGTTTGGAACCATTAGGAACGGAATAGATGATAAGACCGAAAACATCACAATGCCACAGTGCTCTCGCAGCTTGAACAATGCAATTCTCAGAGCCCCATCTCAAAAAACATTACAATTGGGAAAAGTACAGAGAAAGGCACCGAATATGATTGGGTGTGTGGAACAACTGCCAGATGAGGAGAGATTAAAAAGACTCAGGCTGTGGAGCGGTTTTATTCAACTAATGACCTGGCTGAGGGGATGGATTGCACCCTCAGCAAGTTTGCGGATGTCTCTAAGCTGGGGTGAGAGGTAGATGCGCAGAGCGAAGGGACAGGGTCCAGAGTGACGTGGACAAATTGGAGGATTGGGCCAAAAGAAACCTGATGAGGTTCAACAAGGACAAGTGCAGAGTCCTCGCTACAGGCACTGTGATAGGCTGGGGACCGACTGGCTAAGCGGCAGTTCTGCAGAATAGGACATGGGGATTATGGGACACGAGAAGCTGGATATGAGTCACCAGGGCACCCTTGTAGCCAAGAAGGCCAATGGCATATTGGGCTGCATTAGGAGGAGCATTGCCAGCAGATCCAGGGAAGTGATTATTCCTCTCTGTTCAGCATTGGTGAGGCCACATCTGGAGTACCGCATCCAGTTCTGGGCCCCCTTCTATAGAAAGGATGGGGATAAATCAGAGAAGGTCCAGTGCAGAGCAACAAAAGCCAATTAGGAGTCTGGGGCACATGACTTGGCTAATTTAGTCTGCAGAGAGAAGAGGGAGGGGGGATTTGAGAGCAGCCTTCAACTGCCTGAGAGGGGTTCCAAAGAGGCTGGCGAGAGGCTGTTCTCAGTGGTGACAGATGGCAGAACAAGGAGCAATGATCTCAAGCTTCAGTGCGGGGAGGTCTAGGTTGGATATTAGGAAAAACTATTTCCCTAGGAGGGTGGGGAAGCACTGGAATGGGTTCTCTAGGGAGGGCCCAGCTTGGCAAAGCTCTGGCTGGGATGATTTAGCTGGAGTTGGTCCTGCTTTGAGCAAGCGGTTGGACTCGAAGAGCTCCTGAGGTCTCTTCCAGCCTTCATCTTTTATGATTCTATGATTTGATTACTGAACATATTATCCGTAGGGGTTTAGAGATATTTTCCCCAGGTGTGTTTAGATTAGAAATAACAGCCAAGTTGATTACTAAACAAATTCCTCTTCTGGGTAAATGCTGGAGCAGTCACATAACAGCAAAACAATTTTCAGTTACTGCACATAAGGGTGCCGGTTGTTGCTCTGACAGAACCAAGCAAAAAGGAGGGGAGAAGGGGGACCCCCTATCCTGCTTTACATTCTCAGAGTAAGAAACAAGTGTTGGCGTGTAGGGCCCGATAGCTCTGATATATTTTGCAGAGTGAGTTTTTGTTTGCTTGCTTGTGCAAAACAAAGTCATACTTTGTGATTACCTACAGATACCCAATTTTGCATAAACAATCTGCCACCTTAATTAGCTGAATGCACTACTTTTTACACTGGAATGTGCTGGGTGAAAGGTTTAAATAATTATTTTTGTTTTTCATTGGAAAATATATTTGCTAACAAAATTAAGATTGAGTCACCTATTCAACTGTCATTTTAGTGCAAAGACAATTTTTACTGTTACAAATCACAAAATAATTCAAATTAGGTATGGAAAGCGGAATGGAAGCTGTACGAGTTTCTGATTCCCATTTACTACGTATGGTAATTATTCAATACAGTGAATAATGTTTGAAGTTGAAATCCGACACATTTCAAACTGTGGTTTTACTTCCCTTTTGCAAGCACATTAATAACAAATTTTATGACAGATATTTCATTTCTTGAACTTTCCTATACGTAGCTTCAGTGGGTAGCCGAGTTAGTCTGTACAGGATAAACTTAAAGTCTGGTAGCACTTTATAGACTAACAATACACGTAGTAGATGGTATCATGAGCTTTTGTGGGCACAGCCCACATCTGAAGAAGTGGGCTGTGCCCATGAAAGCTCATGATACCATCTACATGTTTTGTTAGTCTATAAAATGCTACCAGAGTATAAAATGTTGTTTTTTAAGTTTTTCATATAAGTGTGATCTATGCAAAATGACTTTGCCCTGTCAATGACAGGCCTCACCTGCTAGTTAAGTTATAAAAGAGTCAACTTTATTGGCATACAGGGAGAGCAGTCTGAAACTGCAACCGAAGAGTTAAGGTGTTTCATTGAGCTGAAAAGCTCTGGCCTCATTGGTTATATAATATTTAAAGTTTATATAAAACAGGCAGTGACAGTTTATATAGTTTTGGAAAGGACACCCATATAAAATTAAAATCAGCCGTAATGTTGGGGCAATCTGGAGAATCCAGGGAATGTTTTCTGATTTGTATATATGAATTTGCTCCCCTTAGCTGCAGGCAGACAGTTGTGTTACAAGCCTCTAGCGATGGAGACCTCACCCACAAATAACCATGCTGTCTGCCTTCCCCAGGAGGCATTCTCTGTATTGAATGCCTCTGTGAAATCTCTCCTCCAATCTAGGGAGCTCAGACAGTCAAAGAGCAGAGGACAGTGACTGGGAAACAAGAAGGAAGCCGCTAATGATGGGGATGCTTTGCAAGGGTATAAACAGCGCAGCAGGACACAGCGCTTGCAGCATCCTCCATTTGCATAATTATCAGTGGAACTGGTAGCACAGCCTGTCCTCAGCATTGCTCAGTGCTTTCCAATGGAAGGCCCTGTTCCCAACTGCTTCTCACTTTGCTTTCAAAGGCTGAGCTGAAGTTCCCATTAATTTTCTGCCTCCTGGTAAATATTTCTGGAAAGTTTCAGCAAAAATAGATCCGCTGCTTCTAAGAGCAAAGCTAGGGGCAAATACATTAGTTTGATCATGTTCCTAAAGTTCTTACAGCTGTGTCACTGAGCAGGTCAGGTGCTTTGAGCAAAGGTTTGAGATTTGGCAGGGGAGTCCCTAAATGTCAGGTGGTGTTTGTTGTTGTGGTTCCCATGTAGAACCCGGTTTGGTGAAGATATAAGTCTTGGGAAATCACCGTTTGCACATGCTCAGTAGAGGCTTGTCAGAGTTTGGCAGCTAAACGCCCTGAAGATGCCATCTGCACTGAGCATGCTCCAGGCCAGCTGATGCAGGGACAGAGCAGAAGTTGCTCTCCAAGGGACTCACGTCTGTATTCCACTCAGGCATGCGTGCCCCCAGGGTCTCCACAGCCACAGGCTTCCGTAGCAATGGCACACCACAGTCTGCCTCTCCTGGGGCAATTCTGGGGACATGCTCTCCTGGTCCCTCTTAGCTCCTTCTCACTGCCTGAGTCGGCGCTCCCCATGCGGGGTGTTTCGGGGTCACTATGCAGCTTGAGAGGTTCCCCCTGTATCTGTGTTTTGTCGTGATTGCTCAATAGCAGTTCTAGTTTGGATCATTTCACACACCGGGGCTGTTTGCTGTGTGGAGTCGCTGTTCCAAACAGCAGTCCCCACGTGCTGCCCCCTTGCCTCAGCAAGGGCCATGTCAAAGAGTGGGCAGCCTTGGCCAGGTCATTCTTTTCATGAGAAACTACAGATCTCCAAACAGCCCCCAGCCCCACAACTCGCCTCTGAGGGACAACAGTCTCAGACAAGCCCTTGGACTCTCACTCCGCTCTGCAAATGAGAAGGGATGGAGCCTGCTCCAGGGAGAGCCAGTAGAGTGGAAAGAACTCATCCAAGTCCACAAGAGACAAGGAGGAATTCCAAACAGGGCCAGGTAGAGCTGGGCCTCTGTCCTGTGGCTCCCCATGATGAGATGGCATCTTACTGCTACTGTCCTGCCAACCCCAGCTTGTACAGGGATGCTCATTAAGTCCAATACTGACAGACTCGACTCCTGCACGAGCCCTTTAAGTCCCTTGGACCCTGCAGGCTTCCCAAGCAGCATCTGGCCTGCTTAGCCTCTTGGCACAAGACTCTTTAGTTGACAACCTGCCTTCCACCACTCTGGGTCAGTCCAGTTGTGTAGCCTCCTACCGGATCCCTGGATAATACAGGTGCTGGCTTCCAAGCGAAGGAACAGTAAGGATGCTTCCCTGGCCCTGATTTTGGTTCCATCGTTTGCCAGATCAGTACCGTCCCTGACTTTGATTTCTGCACCAGTGGCTCATCTGGCACCTTCAGCTGCAGCCTGGCTGGTCTGGTCATCCCCAACTTTTTAGATTCCCCTTCAGCATCTTGAGTGCCAAGCTGAGCACAGACATTTCCAGCTTCCTCTGGGCTACGTGCTCATCAGGACACCTGATAACCCCTCCGCGCATGGCCCCGCCACGACACGCAACCTGCACAGCAGAGTCTTTGCATTTCAACTCTGAACCCTCCTCCTCATCATCCCCCTTCCCTCCTACCTGAAAACCAACTGCAGCCTTTACGTGGAAAGGAAGCCCTGGCACTGGGAATAGGAGCACTCTGGTAACAGTGTCAGGCCATCCTGACTGTGTCCGAATTGGCCTCCAATTCCATATCCAGTGTCTGGCCTAGTTGTATCTTTGGGCAGGGAAGGCTCCTCAGTTGTTGAGGGCCAGATCTTCAGCCTGCTCCAGAGGATGTTCCCCTCCAATAAATCAGCCTCTAGAGCTGCTGGTTTCAGGGCAGCACCCTCAGGCATTTTCTGCTAACCCACCCCAACCTCAGCCTGAACCAGTGTCCAAGGATCCAGTTGTGTTACAGGAGGAGCCTTCTGTGCCATTGTCTAACCCTTTGCCCAATGACTTTCATCCCAGATTCTGGTGCCAAGTCTTTCCAGGACTTTCAGAAAGCATGGCATCAGTGTTGGGCATTCAGGCTGAACATAGCCAAGGCAATATGCAGACCTTTCTGGACATCCTGCAGTCATGTGAGGCTTGCTTTCCCAATAAATGAAGCGCTTTTGGAATCCACAAAAAACTTTGTGGAAATCATTGGCTTCTGTGGCTCTTACTGCTGAGTGTACTGAAAAACACACCACGGCTATTCCTGCTCACCTCCCAGCACCCTCGTGGTCACTGTTGCCAGTGAAAGATCTTGTCAGCGCAGGTACAAGTCTGCATCCAAAGAAGAAGTGTCCAAGAGACTTGATTTGTTGAGAGAGAGATTAGTTCAACCTTGTTATTACAGATGCACATAGCTAATCAACCGGCCCTTCTGCTGAAGTATGATTTTCTAAAGTGGCCTCATCGACATTTGTTACTAAACGCCCAGCGGATGCACAGGGTGAGCAAAAAACCTTTCCTGCAGAGTGTCATCTAGTAGCAAAAAGCCGCTCCAGCTGGTGCTTGACATCATGGATGCTTCCTCTAATATCCTGGCTTCTGCAATAGCAATGAAACGGGCCTCGTGGTTGCTGACCTCTGCTATAGGCGCTTATATGGACCATTATTCTGTTACATCTTCCAGAGTGGGCACAGGCCTTAGAGGGGCAGTGCTGCAGTCTCTATGCCAGAAGACTCTTAGATTTGACTCCAGATTTGGGTACTTCTCGTGAATCACCCAAGTGGAATGCATCTCCTCGAACCACAGTCACAGAAAGTAACCATTTCTTTCAGCCATGCTGATGATCCATTTGGTTGTCAGTATGATTCTGTATGATGGATTTCTGTGCTTTCAATTGAATTTATGTCCCAAAATCATAGATTCCATAGATTCATAGAATCCAAGGCCAGAAGGAATCACTGTGATCATCTGCTCTGATCTCTGATACATGTGGTGGAATTTTCCCCAAATAATTTCTAGAGCAGATCTTTTAGAAAACATTTACTCTTCATTTCAAAATCCAGTGAATCATCCCAATGGTTAATTATGAGCACTGTTAAAATATATGCCTTATTTGCAATCTGAATTTGACTATTTTCAACATTTAGCCATTGATCACAGTAGACCTTTCTCTGCTAGAGTGAAGAGCCCATTATTAAATGGTGGCAACATCGTAACCAATGAGGTTAATCCGAGGTGTGATTATTGCTAATTGAACATTTTTATTCCCCAAGAAGGTACAGATTGATTGTAATCAAGTCATCCCTTAACAGTCTCTTTGTTAAGATACGTAGATTGAGCTCCTTGAATCTCTCTCTTCAGTGTAAACCTTTAATCTTTCTCATGAAAAATCAGATCATTCCAACACTCAAAAGCTAGGAACTCCAGAATGCATTTGACACGCTCTGGAATTACATGGTCACATGCCATTTTTTCCACAGGATCTCTTGCCCCATTCCATGTGCAGGATGGAGCTTACTCCCTGAGGCTATGTCTATACTACGGGGGTTTTCCAGGATACCTCTGCCATGTTCAGGGACCGTGTCTGCTCTTCCACTTTTTTTTGTGGCCGAGGAGACGCGCTGTTTTCCTCCCTCCACGAGGAAGAAGGGCTCTTCCAAGAGAGGAGGCTTTTCCGAAATTTGGCCCAGTGTAGATGGGCCAAATTTCAGAAAAGCGTCTTCTGAAAAAGCTATTGGAAAAAGATACGCAAATTGCGGCGCGCCATTCGCGTACCTCTTTCCAATAGATCAGTGTAGTCTACACGTAGCCAGAGTGAGCCACTCTGATGCATTTTGTTGTATCCTCCTTGTTCCCTGTGTGGCCCCAGCCTTATTTATTGCACATCATTGAAAGCCTGCTCTGAATACAAAACTATTACTTTCCTTTTGGGCATTCCATTTAACTGAGCTTTGTGTGTGTAATCCTATTAAGAAAAAGATCAAAATTATTCAAAAACTGGTAGAAAATAATTGAAAAATGTAGATAAACTGTTACATGCAGATAAAAAGTCAAGTCATTCATATCAGAATGAGGTGGAATGTGCTTCTTGCAGTGTATTGGACTAGCCAGGCACCATTAGCTGACTCATTACTATTCATTACTGGTAAGAGTCACAAAGTCCAGAGATAACAGTTCTGCCATTGTCTCTAAAGATTGTGATTGAAGAAAATGAGAGAGACACTGAAATTCCAGAGCCCCTGGATCAGACTAGATACTTATCCGCTGCATGGGTGAGATCAGGAGAAAGTTGAATTCTAACCTTAGTAACCCTGAAAGGCCATTGTTTGTTTATAGTAGAGCAGAAAATGGACCCGGCATCGCTTGGGTCCTGAACTCGATTAATTGTTGTGGGTTTTGGAAAATAAAATGAGAATATCCTTGCTGTGGGGTGGGGCTGGGGAGGCGGGTCCAATGTGCAGACTGCCCCGGGAGAGAGGACAACCCAGCACTCTCACCGCAGCAGTGTGGGGCCAGGAGAAGCGCCTCTCCGTGGCTGCTGCAGCGACAGACAGGCAGGCAGGCAGGCAGACTCGGAAACGTGTCGCTGTAGCCGAGGAGGGCAGTCAGCATCTCGTCGCTGCGCCATTCTCTTTGCCACCAAAGCAGGCTGTGTGAACATATGGTGTGCAGAGATGTCTGCTGCTGCCATCTGCCTGAATTAGGGCCTCCTCCGACTCCCCCTGAACTCAATGGAAAGGCTCCCCTGGGTCTCGGTGGGGGCTGGAACAGTTCCTAACTCAGGGGAACTCCCAAAGTCAGCAGCTGCCAACAGTCTGACAGCCAAGCTCCAGCAGGAGACAAGGTGGCTCCTCCCCTGAAGTGAGGGTCTGATAAGCCATCCCGATACCTTTCGCCCCCCTTCTCTGTGTCTGTCTTAATGTGCTGGGGAACTTACCCCAGGCCTGCCCTAAGGATCTGAGTTGTGCTGGCTAATGAGAAATTAAAGCAGGGGAAGGTTCATTATTCCTCCCCCAAAGATAAGAACCAATATCTACCTGCTTGGGAGAGACTTGCATTCCTCTGCCACGCGCATGCCACGCGCATTGGGGCTGGGGGTATGGGCATGGTCCAGGCTGGTACCCATAGCCATTCCAGAAGAAATGAACAGAAGAAGCTGGGTGCTTGGGTCTGGATGTGGGGAGGGGTCAGGAGTCCATGGACTCCGGGGACATTGCAACGTAGAGTCTAGATCAACCTTGATAGTCTGGGTTTTCTCAAACCCTGGCCCCAAAGGGTTTCCGTGATGAGTGAGGGGCTGAGCGCAGCCGTCAGCTGACTGCTTGCAAAGTGTGTGGAGTGTGCTCTGGCTGGCAGCAGTCCCTGTGACTAGGTCCCCCGCTGCCCTCCGGCCTGCGTATTGGGCTGTGGGGGGAGGGGCTCCGACATTCCTGCTTTGGAGGGTTCCAGCAAGTCTCCAGCATGGCCGTGCGTCCTCGGGGTGGTGAGCTATATGGACCATCTGCTCCAGAACCAACCTGCATCTTGGAGACCGCTCCCTGGAGCAGAACAAGAAGCTGGGCGGCTGCTGCCAGGCTGGAGAGAGGCCTTGAGACATGAACTAGAGCAGCAGCATCCCGGGATGCAGTGAGCTCTGCTGGACTCCTGGGACAGGCTGCTGTTTGCGGTCTTAGCGGGGCAGGCGCAGCAGCGGGTCTCTGGCCACAGTTGCATGTAGAGAGAAATCCAATTTCTTCATGTGTCAGTGAGGCCGGGGAAGCAGCTGTGAGCCTTGAGAGGAGCTCGCCCGGAAGGATTAATGTTAGTGATGGAAAAAAACATAAAATGCCTTGTGAGCATCTGGTTTTCCCCAGAAATTCCTTGTTCATTCTCGTACATGACACATCAAACCGTGGACAATCCAGTGCAGGGACACGGCTGACAGTAGCGTGACCAGTGTCAGGTACTGGCATCTGTGCAGAACACAGCATCGTGTGCAGTTCATTGTTGGCACTTAAGGGTATTAGCTGGGAATTATGAGCTCTTAGAGCAAACAAAGCATTCAGAACTCCAGGGCCTCGGCCACACTGTAACAGCCGGACAAACATCGTTTGAAATGCCGGCCATGTTTGAATGGCGGAAACATGCAAAATTAGCCACCTCGCTTTTCTGTGTTGAAACCATGAAACTCTTCACTTGGGCAAAGTCCTGCATTTAATGCCAAAGAAGTAAGAAAACACGGATTTCTAGTTGGCATGCCAGTAGCGTGCACACTTGAGTGGGTTGTGAAACTGAGCTCTGGAAGTGCATCGTGCTCTGATCTCGTGGGGCAGGCGTGCATTTTCTACTCTTGGCCCAACAGTTTGTCTCTGGATGTCTACCTGTGGCCTGTGTTGCTCTCAGTTCGGAGTTGACTTGTGTTGCTATGTCACAGGCAGTGCTCCTGGGACCTGTGGAGATGGGAGGGAGGGTGTGGCAGCCATGCTTGCCGTGGTAGACGGCACTGAGGCACTTCCTTACCACACTGACTCAAGCATGAAACAGGAGGTGTCAATGGGGAGGGTGCAAACGTGTGTGTGTGAAATCTGGCCCACGCTTCTTCTCCCCAAGGCCCAGCTTGCTCTGTGTTGTTCTGAACACATTCCTCACTGCGGGATGTGCCTCTCCCGTTCGTGTCAATCCAGCCGTGTGCCTTGTTTCTTGGGGAGAGCCGTGAAGTGGGCATCAGCATGATACCTGCAGCAAGAGGCCATGAGGAACCCTGGCCTGTGCAAGTGGGTTGTGAAACTGTCGTCTCTAGGGTACATCTACACAGCGGTGTTACTTCGGACTAGCTGACGTTCCTCAGCAGTAGCACAGTCCGCGCCTGCTCTTCAGGCCGGTATTTCAACATCCTGTCCAAAGAACGTCGAGCGGGAGGACTTCTTCCTCCGACTCCTGGAGCCCTCAGTTCACGAGGAGGAAGGGGAGTCGGAGGAAGAGCACTCCACCTCGCACTCCCTGCTGTGTTGACAGCGCCAAAAGCCGAAATAAGCTATTTTGGCTTAAGCTGTGCAACTGATAGAGCTCAAGTTGTGTAGCTTCTTTTGGCTTTAGCCCTGCTGCATAGACATGCCCTAACACTGGCATTGCTGGTCTGTGCCCTTGATGCTGGGCTGCGGTTAATCTTCCCCTGTTGTTTGTTTGCAGTCAGACCTCACAAAGCAGCAGAATGGATTCAAAATCACCTTGAAAACCTTGGAGGACAATTTGCTGTCCAGGCTCTCCTCAGCAACTGGAAACTTCCTAGGGGACACGGCCTTGGTGGAAAACCTGGAGACCACCAAACAGACAGCTGCAGAAATTGAAAACAAGGTAAAAGCAAGTCCAGGCCAGGAGAAGGGAACATGAGGGATGTTATTCATCTTAAAGATTCTCATCTTTATGCTCATCTTGCCTCTTCTGCTGCTTAGAGAATCGAACTCAATATAAATTCATGTGCTCTCTAAGCTGGCTGGCTCTGAATAGTTTAATTCTTAAGAACGTGTGTATGCTAAATGGCCGATTTAAAAAGGAGAGAGAATTGCAGCACCTGGTGTAAAACAATAAAACTGAAACTCTGGACTGAGAAGGGTTCAACTGCTGCAGCTGAATGCTGTGGCCTTTATTTATGTTTTTATTTTATTTTATTTTATTTTTACTTATGTGTGTGGTTAATTCTGAATACATTTCGCTTCCTCCTTTAAGCCAGAATTTTGCCCCAGAAGCAAGCTGGGTATGTGGTCCAGATTCAATCTGCAGAAACTCAGATGTTTAGTGTCCATGCGGTTCCCCCATGTGTAAATTTGGATTTTAAGCCAGTCTGCAGTGTCAGCATTATTATTTACACAGCTTGTCTTGATAGATTCATTTTTCCTGTATCTGTCAGACCTAAGTCAGCCCTTCCCTATCATTTCACTGGGGGTGCAAGCATGAACCACATCTCTCATTTCTCACTGTGGGACCCTCACCTCACTCCCCCCCCCCCACACTGTATGGCTGTTTCTAACGGCTCTGAATGTGAAATCATGTTTATTCTGCTTGACAAAGATGTTTTGCTTGAACACCCTCAGGCCTGGCTCAGTCACAAATGAGAATGCAGGGGACATCTTAGCAAAGCTGTTGTGAATGTCAGAAGCAATTGTCTTCATGGCCTTAAGACTGAGCCATGTATTGATGGTGTCCAGAGAGGCCAAAGCCAGCAGTGTATTACCCTCTCAGCCTGCACCCCTTCCCATCCCCCTGCCCCAGCCCTGAGGCCCCTCCTGCACCCAAACTTCCTCCCAGAGCCTGCACCCTGCACCCCTTCCCATTCCCCAACCCCCTGCCCCAGCCTTGAGGCCCCTCCTGCACCCAAACTCCCTCCCAGAGCCTGCACCCTGCACCCCTTCCCCATCCCCAACCCCCTGCCCACCCCTGAGGCCCCTCCTGCACCCAAACACCCTCCCAGAGCCTGCACCCTGCACCCCTTCCCCAACCCCCTGCCCCAGCCCTGAGGCCCCTCCTGCACCCAAACTCCCTCCCAGAGCCTGCACCCTGCACCCCTTCCCCTTCCCCAACCCTCTGCCCCACCCTGAGGCCCCTCCTACACCCAAACTTCCTCCCAGAGCCTGCACCCTGCACCCCTTCCCATTCCCCAACCCCCTGCCCCAGCCCTGAGGCCCCTCCTGCACCCAAACTCCCTCCCAGAGCCTGCACCCTGCACCCCTTCCCCATCCCCAACCCTCTGCCCCAGCCCTGAGGCCCCTCCTGCACCCAAACTTTCTCCCAGAGCCTGCACCCCTTCCCCTTCCCCTTCCCCTTCCCCTTCTCCAACCCCCATCCCAGTCTGGAGAAAGTGAGTGACGGTGGTAAAAAGTGTGTGTGTGTGGGGGGAGAATGGAGTGCATGGGGGCAGGGCCTCAGAGAAGGGGTAGAACATGGGTAAGGTCTTGGAAAAGGGGTGGGGCAGGGTGAGGCAAGAATCTTTGGGTTTCTGTGATTAGAAAGTTGGGAACCCTACCCTGGCCATGCAAGAAGAGCAGCCCAGTAGCACAGCCGGCTGCTCGCTGGGCACTAACCAGCTTAGGCACAGCACTGGGGCCCTTTGACTGTTCTGTGCTGGGCCCAGTTTTGCTGTTGGCAGGACTGTGTTAGCTCCAGCATGTTACAGACCTGTGTTAGCTGTAACACGTTACAGGCCTGTGTTAGTTCTAACACATTACAGGCCTGTGTTAGCTCCAGCATGTTACAGGCCTGTGTTAGCTGTAACACGTTACAGGCCTGTGTTAGTTCTAACACATTACAGGCCTGTGTTAGCTCCAGCATGTTACAGACCTGTGTTAGCTGTAACACGTTACAGGCCTGTGTTAGTTCTAACACATTACAGGCCTGTGTTAGCTCCAGCATGTTACAGGCCTGTGTTAGCTGTAACACGTTACAGGCCTGTGTTAGTTCTAACACATTACAGGCCTGTGTTAGCTCCAGCATGTTACAGACCTGTGTTAGCTGTAACACGTTACAGGCCTGTGTTAGTTCTAACACATTACAGGCCTGTGTTAGCTCCAGCATGTTATAGACCTGTGTTAGTTCTAACATGTTATAGACCTGTGTTAGCTGTAACATGTTACAGGCCCGTGTTAGCTCTAGCATGTTACAGGCCTGTGTTAGCTTAACACGTTACAGGCCCGTGTTAGCTCTAGCATGTTACAGGCCTGTGTTAGTTCTAACATGTTATAGACCTGTGTTAGCTCTAGCATGTTACAGGCCTGTGTTAGCTTAACACGTTACAGGCCCGTGTTAGCTCTAGCATGTTACAGGCCTGTGTTAGCTTAACACGTTACAGGCCCGTGTTAGCTCTAGCATGTTACAGGCCTTTCTTCCTAGGAGCTGAGAAGGGGTTACCTCAGGTCAGTTCGGGTCACCTGCATCCAGTTAGGAGCTGCCTGAGACCTTCTCAAGCCCCCCTGTGGGGAGAGAAAAGGAGGGTGAGGGAAGATGCTGCCAGGCTAATGGCAGCGGGAAGAGGCGCTGTGGGTGAGAGGCGGTGCGCTGCCCCCCAGGGAACAGCCCAAGCTAGGCGCCTGCGAGGGAAAGGAGTGACTCCCTGGACAAGGGGGTAGCGGAAGGTCTCCCACTTTGTGAGACTCCCTTTTGTTTGGTGGAGGATCACACCTGAGGCCGACCCCGGCCTCCCCTGAAAACACGGCCAGAGGAGCTCAGAGGGGCCAGACAAACCCTGCCCAGCTATGGGGGCTGTGGTAGCTCGGGGGGGAAGTGCCAAGTCTGGCGCGACAAAGGCGGTGTGTGTGTGTGATGAAAGGGACAAAGTAAAACAGGTTTTGTAAAGGTGGGTGACTCCTCCAACCCCCAGAGGGCCATGAAAGGGAACAGAGAGCAGGCCAGTTTAGCAGACTTCCAAAAGAGATTTCCTAAAGTCCCCACAACAGACTGTGAGGACGGCTTGGGAGCCACCCGGGCAAGAGACCTGGTCCTGTCCTGGACTCGGCTCTTCTGGAGAGGCAAATGGAAGAGTTAGGAGAAAATGGCCCATTCTCAGCTTGGAGGGGAGTTAATAGCAGAGTCCTCCAGGGAACCACAGTAGCTAGGCCTAGAATGTCTTGGTCCCCTACAGTTATTAGTGACCCATTGTCGGGGGAGATTACGGAGGAAAAACTAGCTGATGGCAAAGATGATTGAGGCTCGTCAGGTGTAGGGCATAATTGTGAGGAACCTCAGGGGGGGCCAGCAGAAGTGGGTAATTGGGCGTCGTGAAATGATGGGTCACCTGCAGCTGGCAGAATTTGAGTTTTCTGGCAGTGCTTTTTAAGCCCAGAAAGAGACAGACTGGGAGGAGCCAACACAAATGTGCCAAAACCTGCCTCTCAGGACACAACCCAAAGCAAGCAGCCAAGGCCAACTACTCCTAGGATAAAACTTAAAACCAGCAAGTAGTGCTGCAGCGCCTTAGAGACGAGCAAAAACATGTAGTTGGTATCATGAGCGTTCGGGGGCACAGCCCACTTCCTCTGTCACCGCCTTCCATGCTGAAAACAAAGCTGCATGGCTGAGAAGGGGGCCTCCTTGGATAGCTAACAGCTCAAGTTCTCGCTCTGCAGTCTGTGTGACATCGTAGCAGCCAGTTCTCGCTGCTGGCAGTGCAGAGAATTGCTCCGCGGCCATGATCAGAGGGGGTTTCGCCCCCCATTTGCTCATCCACGTCCATGCGAGGTGTTAACCTCACACTGGGGCAGCAGAGGAGCTCTGCCCTCCCCACCCCATCGTCTCCGAGGCAAAGAGCGTCTCACAATTACAGGAGTTTCATGGTTCTTTTGGTCTTTAATTTCCTAACAGGTCCAAGAGTCCAAGGTGACAGAAACAAAGATTAATGAGGCAAGGGAGCGCTACCGGCCTGCGGCAGCCCGGGCCTCTCTGCTCTACTTCATCATGAATGACCTCAATGCGATTCACCCCATGTACCAGTTCTCCCTGAAGGTACTGCCCGGGGGAGTGGAGAAAGCTCCCCAGCGTTCTGCCCAATGGCTCATGACGTTACTAAGGTGGGATGGAATCTGTTTTCTGGGGCGGAGGGGAGGGGAGAGTATTTTAACTCCTCCTGGGACAGTGGGTCTTGCCCAATCCCTCCTATTGCTTGGGTTATTTATGGCTTTATTATTATTGCAGTAGCACCTAGTAGTCCCGGTGCTGTGCCAGAATCCATTGTGCTAGGCGCTGGACAGACACAACAGGAAGAGCCAGAGAACCAAAGGCTAGAAAGGACTGTTATGATCATTTAGCCTGATCTCTGGCAGATCACAGGCTAGAGAACTTCCCCACAATAATCTCTCCAGCAGATCCTTTAGAAAAATCTTGATTTAAAAATTGTCAGGAATGGAGAATCCACCACAACCCTTGGCAAATTGTTCCCATGGTTCATTACTCTCACCAGTAACAAATGACTCCATTGTTTCCAGTTTGAATTTGTCTAGCTTCAAGTTCCGGCCACAGACTTGTGCTATGCCTCTCGATTGGAGAGCCCATTATGAAATATTTCTTCCCCGTGTAGAAGAACCACTAGGTTCTTCCTACCTTGACAGGTGGGGAAAGAGGTCACCTTTCAGGGTGTCTAGTTGTACAGTCAGCTCCTTTGGAGGAATTATTGTTCTGTGTTTGTGCACCACCCAGCACAATGCGGCCTGAGTCATGGCTAAGGTTCCTAGCTGCTACTGCAATAATAATAAATTAATTTCTTTGACAAAATAACTCTTCAGAATCTTCTTCATGGTCAGTTACTAAATTGCAATGAGAGATTATAAAGTATCTTATAGAGATGTACAGAGATGATTACAAAATATTTTGCAAATGATGTTATAACATTAACTATAAAGCCCATTGTAATTTGGAGGACATAAGATTTACATGGCTCTCCGCACACTTTCAAACAAAATACGCAGGGAAAAATACATTCTACAAATAATTGAGCAATAAAGTATGTACCAATATTACTCTAATTTACAACTGCATTGTTATCTCTTTGGTTGGGCCTTTAAAGCTCTAAGAATAACTCTTTCCATACAGCTTTCTTTGGCTTGTTTAGTGTTATTAATTTGCACTTGTCTGGTTATTTCAGATTAGCTCAGTTGTGTAGTTTTCTCATTTTTAACCAAGCTGTGGTTGGGGTTTTCTTCAGTAGCATTTGGTAATTTGCTAATGTGTTTTTTTCCAGCATGCTCTGAAGGCTTTTGAATCTTTTCTCACATGCATAGGAAATGTTTCATATTGTACATAATAGCTTCTTCCTCAGTTGACATCCTGCGAGGACCTTATAGGGTTAATCTCATTCCCAAATCCCTGTGTATCATTTGCCCTTCTTCTCTTGTGAGTTCTGTGGTATCCAAGCAGTGAAAAAAGTCGTGTGTGTGTGTGTTTTGATTTCCTAATGTTATCGTTTTGTGGCTACATACCTCTCAGAAGAGCAGTAAGTAAAAGTTTTCCTCTTGGAGAGAAAGAGAGTGAAAAACGCTGTCCTGTCCCATTACACAGATGTCTAGTACTGTCCTTTCATACCACTTGGCTGTTTTGTTTGCTCTGTTTATGGAGCAAAAAAATGGAATTGGCTTGACCTGTCGGGATGTTCCTCATGATACCCAGGGCATTAAAATGGCAATTGTAAAGCATCAGAAGTCTTCCTCCTGTCTGCCCCTGCAGGCATTCAGTGTCGTGTTCCAGAAGGCCATCCAGAGGGCCCCTGCAGAAGAGAGCCTCAAAGAGCGAATTCGAAACTTGATCGACAGCATCACCTTCTCTGTGTTCCAGTACACCACCCGGGGGCTGTTTGAGTGCGACAAGCTGACCTACATGGCCCAGGTGGCCTTCCAGGTAAAGAACAGGAGCAGCCTCATTTAGATGGAATAATATGTGTGATGAGCCACATTGCTGGCATTGCCTACTGTCCTCAGGAGAAAAGCCAATCCCCTTCCTGCCCGTCAGCATGTCTGCAGCTACTGGATGTGGTCTGGGGCAGTTCTTTCCCCTTCTCGCTGCCAGCAATCGCAGAAGCTCTGGTTCGCATTAAGTTTGCAAATTACTGTTTGAGCAGTGAAGTCTGCTTGAGGGCCCTAAGGAAGTGAGGGGACAGTGGCCTTTGGGGACAGGCTGCTTGTATGTGAAGAAACTTAACTGGTTGGCTGCTGCTCTTTTCATTTTAATGTGACCATATTTCAATGATCTGTTGGTATGTCAGCAGCCCAGGTGCGAGTCCTTTTGTGTCCACAGATTGGAATGAAAATAAGTAAATAAATACTTCCCTTGTCTGGCAAAAGCTGGGGTCTAGACTCTCTGTTGGTGCTCCTGGGCTGTGAAATGCACTTATAGGGAAAAGCCAGGGGTCTCGCCCCCCACCCAGTGTTTCTGGAGCACCACAGATAGTTCGTGTTCAGGGAAGGAGGGAGAGGGGTGAGGTTAGGGGCTGCTTGGGGGAAGAGGCAGGGTGGCTGCAGCGCGGAAGCACAGCGCCATGGCCGTGGGGCTCGGTGTGCTCTCGGCCCCCGGCTGTGGGGGTCCACAACCACCCTTCCTCGTTCCCTGGCTTCCCCCCAGTTCTTGGTCAATTCCAGCCCCTCTGCTGCTAGGAACAAGAGCCCCGCAGCTGATGGCAGCAGAGGGGCCAATGTTGACCTCCCCTGGTCTGGCAAATTCCCTGATTCAGGACTTTGTACAACTCGTAGGGACTGTCTTTACGCTGTAAAATTGCTTGAGGAACGTGCAGTGAGTGGCAGTTTGATAGATGTTACTGCATTACATGCAATGAAGAGAATGGAGCTCTGAGCTGGCTAGACTGGTGGTGTTCTCCACACACACATACTGATGCATTGTTAACTCGCTCCAGGGAGCAGCATAACTTTCTTGCCAAGCGACAGAACACACACTGAGTTTGGGCGTAGGATTTAGCTGGGAACGAAATCTCTGCACTCAGCAGTAAGTGGAGTGAGGGCAGTGATAAGACACTTTATTTTATCCATGTCAAAATACAATAATTCCCAGAAAACTCACCAGTCCCTTGTAACTGTCGAGCTGCTTACGAGCCCCCCATGGCATTGCTGAAGCAATGGCCCCTTGGTGAGGTACAGTCAGCAAAGGTGCTATAAAGAAATGACAGAAAGTCACCAGTCACCCCCGGCAACATGTGAACACTAACACCCGCCCCGGGTACAGCTGCTGCAACCCACTGATGGATTTGCTCAGATTTCACAGGCTCTGAAAGTGATTCCGCACGGGCAAAAGGCTCCGAGCTGGCCAAATGGGCAAGTTGCACGTTCTGCGGGGCAAATCGTGACACATTTTTCACCAGTTCCTTTCACCCAGCCCCCACCACATACTCACACTAACTCAGGTTTACATTTTCATGGTATTTTGGGGGACTGAAAATTCTTTGCAATGGAACATTTTAAACGAAAAGCACTTTGAGAGGATCTAGGGTGGGGGCCAGTTTACTGACTATTCACAGTGAAAAGTTCTGGCTTTAGTTTAAGAGGGTTCATGTGTACTAAATGTATTCACTCTTGGAACACAGAAGGGCAACTGCTTTGGTTTTTTCCATCGGATAAGGATACTTGCAAATGTTGGCTTTTTTATGTACCTCCTTGCCCCAAAGGCCATGGATTTTAAGGTTAGAAGGAACCATTGTGCTTGTTTGTAATTGTTTAACCTTTTGCATCACACTGGCCATAGAACCTTACCCTGCAATTGCCAGTGATGGAGAACCCACCACATCCCTAAGGCTTCTTCTGTGCATGAGGGATTGCCAGCTGTGCTATGTGGCCCCTTTGGGCCGGGGCCCAGCCCCTCCCAAATCCTGTTTTAGAACCGTGGCACTGTCGGGTCAGTGGACTCCATGTGTTTGTTCCAGCTCCCCAGTTACCTCCTGCCCACCTCTATAAATCACCAGCCCCATCTGACCGGTGGCAGTTGATACATTTTAGTCACATGTTCTGACACGTGATAACTTACAGTGAGTATTCTAATCGATTCGGCTGCGCTGCAGGAATCTGTAGAGTCCGGCTAAGATTCCCCGTTTGTTGGACATTGCAGATACTTCTGATGAATAATGAAATTAACATGGTGGAGCTGGACTTCCTGCTGCGATACCCAGCACAGCCAGGAGTCACGAGTCCGGTGGAGTTCCTGTCTAATCACTCATGGGGTGGCATCAAGGTAAGTTAAATGTTATCAATATCTCTTACCAATATCTCTGACTCAAAGTCCGGTGAAGTCAACGGGAGCTTCATGTTAGTGCAGTTGGCTTTGGATTGGCCCCTGCAGCAGCCAGTAGGTGGGACGCCAGCCACGTTCTAGAGCTAGCGTAGGTGAGCGCAGTGGGTTCTGTTCCGCACTCTGCACTGGCCTCTGCGTCATCTCAGGCAAGCCACTGCCCTCCCTCCGTCAAGCAGGAACTCGCCTCCTCAGCACGTGCTGGGAGGTTGCCGTTTGCAAAGCACTTTGGGACCCCACGTATGGTCAGGATGATGCAGGTGGTCAGAGACGGAGAGTCGCATCAGGGCTGTGGTGCAGAGACTGGTGGGAGATGGCAGCCCAGACAACAGCAGCCGATACGCCCTTTGCAAGGCTTGTGCACAGGGGACGGATCAAAGAGCTGCTGTGCTGGGCGGTGGGAGGGTGGACCGCCATCATGGAATGTACTCGTCAGCAGGTGACTCCTGCTTAAGGGATGCGCATGGCTGGGTGTCTTGCTGAAGCGGGAGCCATGTCTGTAGATGTATTCCTGCGGCACCCGGCCGTGGGTATCTAACTGTGTTTGCTTACGGTACTTTGTGACCTATCTTTGACCCACACGGGTGTTCTGGGCCAGGACCATGGGGCACGGCTGTGTGCAGTGGATTCTGAACCGGACATCTCTGATATTCTCTGTGGCATGTGGTTGTACAGTGCAGTGTAGGATCAAACACGTGTATTACCCAAAACGAGCCTGTTAGATAACAGAGCCCTGCTACTGTCTTGACTAACCCCCCTCAGTTTTCATTTTTGGGAGACCCCTGGACCAAAGCTTTGAGATGCAAAGGGTCTGGACCATAGGCTCATGGAGCAAGGCCGCTGATGTCCCCCACTCCCACCATTAATAGAGAGGATGGGCCCCCGAAGACTTCAGATCCCAGCATGAAGTTGGACACAGGCTGGGCTCTGCCATCTCCATGGGCTGTGTCTCCAGCTGAAGGATGCAGGTGGCTAAAATCAGTTCCATTTTCCACGTGTATTGAACCGTTTGCAGGTTGTCAGTGTCCTCACTGCTCAGTTTTAACTGGCAGGGTCTCGGAGGCCACTCTACCCTGGTCATTCTTGCAGAGATGTTGCCCCCTAATTAAGGACTTTCTAAAGAATCCACGCGCCTGTTCCCCTGCAGTTCAGTGGGGTGCCTGGCATGTTCAGATGGCAGCATCTGTATTTGTGACCTTTTCAAGACAGAGTCAATGAATATTTAAGATTAGCACACAATGGAAACAGTCAGTTTCTGAGTGTAGAAAATTCACCATTTTGTAACACAACGTTACAGTGTGTAAATATCTCACAAAGAGACTCTTAGTTCAGCTCATGAACTCTCTGTTACCAAATACTAAATAGCCCTTAGATTGTCTTTGGTGATCGTTTGCAGTATTGATTCTACTACACATAATACGCTGGATGTAAACTTTATTAGTCTTTATGGTCCATTACTGTGTGTTGATTTATTACCTTTTGAGGTTTTGGCAGTTGTAGTTACTTGAGGAACAGTTCTTGTACAGCCATTTTGTCACAGTCTGCTATAATTAGGTTAATTAGTCATGGCTTCCATATAGCTTATTAGCAGGCTAAACTCTCTGTTCCTTTTATCAGGAAGATTAATGCTGTAATAAATTGTTTCTTCAATAAAGCTTGAGTAAAGTATATTTCAGATTCATATTTCAAATTCTAAATGGAATTTAGGCTTCTATTTAATTTTTTATGGGAACATTGAAAAGTTACTGTGCTAAGTGCTGCAGTTGCCAGAGGTTTTAGGCTAAGATAGTTGTGGCAAAGGAAATTTGAGGTTAATATTTGAAGCCCATTTTGGGTGAGCACAGTGACTTTGAAGGAAACCTTCTTAGCGTGTTGGGGGACTTGGTGAACAAACAGCCTTGTCAGAATTAAGTATTTATTGTTACTTGATGACTAATTCATGCCTACAAATAATGCGGAGCAGTTCTATAGCCCAGTGTTTCTCAACCAGTGGTACGTGTACCCATAGGGGTACTCGAGAGAAGTCTGGGGAGTACATCAACACCACTGAAATTTGGCAAAAAATGTCCGGGATTTTGCTCTGCAAAGGGGATCGGGGAGGGGGCGGTGGCATGTGCCTGTCAAATTGAATGTTCGGAGCCGCGCACCCGGACATTAACAGCCGCTCTGTGCATGCGCCCCAGCGCTGGTGGGAAAAGCGCGTGAGACCCAGGGCAGTTCCAAGTTGGGGGGCAGGGAGTGTTTGGGTGGGGAGAACAAAAAAATGACTTCCACGGCCGCCTCTCCTAGTTCATTTCCTCTCCGGCAGCCTCCCCGAGGTGCTCCAGCAGGGAGGGCGACTGAACCTGGAGACACATTACCCCCGCCCCCACCAGCAGCTCAGTACAACTCTTCCCCATCGCGCCTTCCCCGCGGTGCTGCGGAGAGGAGCTAAAAGGCGGTGATGCGGCACAATAAGCTTTGCTGCAAAGGACCCCCCGCATCAGTGGCATAGCAAGGGGGGCAATTGCCCCCAGGCGCCACACTAGGGGGGCACTGGGCTGAGGTGGGAGTCCCACGTGGCAAGCCCGGCGCTGGTGGGCCACGTGCTCCCTGCAGACAAGCCACTGAGGCAGGGCCAGGCAGCAGGAGCAAGCACTTGGAATAATAGAACCCCAGGGCTGGCAGAGACCTCAGGAGTCATTGAGTCCAGCCCCCTGCCCAAGGCAGGACCAACCCCAACTCAACCATCCCAGCCAGGGCTGTGTCAAGCCAAGACTTAAAGACCTCCAGGGATGGAGATTCCACCCCCTCCCTAGGGAACCCATCCCAGTGCTTCCCCTCCCTCCTAGGGAAAGAGTTTTTCCTAATATCCAACCTAGATCTCCCCCACTGTAACTCAAAACCATTGCTCCTTGTTCTGCCATCTGGCTCCACTGAGAACAGCCTCTCTCCATCCTCTTTGGAACCTCCCTTCAGGAAGTTGAAGGCTGCTATCAAACCCCCCTCACTCTTCTCTTCTGCAGACTAAATAAGCCCAAATTCCTCCACCTCTCCTCATAGGTCAAGTGTTCCAGCCCCCTAATTGTTTTGGTTGCCCTCCACTGGACCCTCTCCAATGCGTCCACTTCCTTTCTGTAGTGGGGGACCCAAAATAGGACACAATATTCCAGATGTGGCCTCACCAGTGCTGAATAAAGGGAAATAATCACTTCCCTACATCTGCTGGCAACGCTCCTCCTAGTGCATCCCAATATGCCATTAGCCTTCTTGGCTATAAGGGCACCCTGTTGACTCATATCCAGCTTCTCATCCACTATAATCCCCAGGTCCCTTTCTGCTGAATTGCTACCTAGCCAGTCCATCTCCAGCCTGTACCAATGCTTGGGATTCTTCCATCCCAAGTGCAGGACTCTGCACTTGTCCTTGTTGAACCTCATCAGATTTCATGTGGCCCAATCCTCTAATCTGTGTTGGTCACTCTGGACCCTATACCTGCCCTCCAACGTATCCACCTCTCCCCCTAGCTTAGTGTCATCCACAGACTTGCTGAGAGTGCAATCCATCCCCGCATCCAGGTCATTAATGAAGATGTTGAATAAAACTGGCCCTAGAACGATCCTTGGAGCACTCCACTTGAAACCAACCGCTAACCAGACATTGAGCCATTGATCACTGCCCGTTGGGCCTGACAATCTAGCCAGCTTTCTATCCATCTTACAGTCCATTTATCCAATCCATACTTCCTTAACTTGCTGGAAAGAATATTGTGGGAGACGGTATCAAAAGCCTTGCTAAAGTCAAGGTATATCACATCCACTGACCTCCCCATGTCCTCAGCGCCAGTTATCTCAGCATAGAAGCTAATCAGATTGGTCAGGCATGACTTGCTCTTGGTGAATCCATGCTGACTATTCCTGATCACTTTCCCCTTTTCCAAATGCTTCAAAATGGATTCCATGATTTTTCCAGGGACTGAGGTAAGGCTGACTGGTCTGTAGTTCCCTGGATTGTCCTCCTTCCCTTTTTTAAAGATGGGCACTACATTTGCCTTTTTCCAGTCATCCAGAATCTCTCCCGATCTCCATGAGTTTTCAAAGATATCAGTCATCAGCCAAGTCTCTGTTCAGTATGGCCGTATGCTCAGTAAAATCACAGAGTAGCATTGGAATTTTAGTCTGAGGGGTGGCCATGTTAGTCTGTAGCTGCAAAAACAACAAGGAGTCCTGTGGCACTTTAGAGACTAGCCAAGGAATGTCCCTCTGCCATGTATGTTGGCCGAACTGGCCAATCTCTACACCAAAGGATAAATGGACACAAATCAGGCAGCAGGAATAGTAACTTGCATAAACCTGTAGGGGACACTTGAACCTCCATGGACATTCAGGAAGTAGCCCTCCTTCTACAAAGGAGTTTCGAAAACTGGTTACAAAGGGAGACAGCTGAACTGGAGTTCATTTGCAAATTCAGTACAATCAACTTAGCCATTTGAAATCCTTATTCAATCCTAATGCAGTGCAAAGGCAATATCCCATCTCTGGATATTCACATCTCCAGACCAAATACTGTGAATGAGCCACTTCCACCCTGACTTGATTAGCTTCATTGACACAAGCAGCTTCTTCCTTATATATACTCTTGCTTTTGTAACTTACACTCCACTTCATCCGATAAAGTGGGATTTATCCATGAAAGATTATGCCCTAATAAAGCTGCTAGTCTCTAAGGCCAAGTCTGTACTAGGAAATTATTTTGAATTTACTAAATTCAACTTCTTGGGCACCTGCTTTAACAATGTGAAGTTCCATGTCCTCACTATGGGGAAGAATCGAATGTCGTCCAAGGCAGGCGCCGTTAGCGTGGATGCGCTACCTCAGACTCAGAGTCCCAGGAAGCACTTTGAAAGCAGCGGGAGGCCTCCCGGAAGCCAGTTAGTTTGAATTAGTGGCACCAGAGCATCCGCACTAAAGTTATTTTGGACTTACATGTTCGGGAATAGCGTTATTCCTCGTGAAAAGCAGGACTACAGAGTTCAAATTCCATGGCCCCTTATTCCGGAATAACGGGCTTGGTAGTGTGGATGCACTGCTTACAAATTTGACCTGTGGGGTGCTAATTTCAGACTAAGGTCCTGGTGTAGAGCAGGCCTAAGGGACCATGGGACTCCTGCTTGATTTAGTTCTAGTTTGGTGTGGAGAACTCTGACGAGATGTTCATCCTTCCAAAAATGGTGTTTGCGTCTCCTGATATCATACAAATGTCTTCATCAGAGTCGCTTTCAAAGGCCAGCACATTTGCCAGGTAGCAGAAGTCTTTTATGTGTTTGATTTCTTTTCTGTGCACATACAGCTTTGCATCTGTTGGCCACTTTCCTACCGACATAGTCTTGGTTTTCTCTACATTTACTTTCAGTAATTGTATTGCTTTTTTTTCAACCTCTCATGTAAGGGCAGTTGTTCCATTCTGTGCCGTATTTAGTAAAGCAATGTCATTGACAAGGTCATATCATGTAACTCATCTTGGCTAACGCGTTTTACCCTGTCCACTATGGCTTGTGTTGCCAGCTAATGCACAGAGAATTGATGAAAGTACACACCCTTTTCCAGTCACACCATCAAAGCGCTCTTTCAGGCCTGCATCCGATCTGAGAGCTCGTCTCCTTCCGTCACACAAACTCCTTATTACATTGATCAGTTTGAGGGTTACACATCTCAGATTGTTTTAATTGACTTCAGGCAATATGAATCAGTATTTGAGGGGTAGGTGTGAGCCAGAGATTTAATTTTAGTAAGCCTTCATCATTTAGTTGAAATGATTTCATGGTGCTTATCTTAACCATTATTTTCACACTTAATTTTGTTAAAATGCGCACAACGTGTGTTCCACAGTTTAACTCTTATTTTTTTCTAACTGCATGTTTTTGCTGAGTGTACTGGGTGGATTCACCACAACAGCGCCTCCTGCAGGCCCGTCTGCAGGTCACCCTCCCTGGGTGGGGTCTTGCCCTCTGTTGCGGTCTCCTCCTTTGGACTTTCTGCCATGACTTGGCTTTTAATTTGCTGCCCTTCCATATTACTGTTTTATTAAATGCTTGATTTATTTTTTCTCTGCTGCAGCTTATTGTGCTGCCATTGTTTTTTGGACTGTACTCAACTGGTGTTTGACTGCTTATGCAGATTGTGGTTGCCAGTGCTGTTAGACTTTTCCAGTTTGGGGGTTAGTGTGGGAGGCAGCAGCCACACATTTCCACACTGCCGCTATGATGAGATGACACATCACTTCTAGGGGCCTGGGCTGGAACCCAGTGGAGTAGGGTGTGCCTGGGCCCCCCTACTCCTGACGCCAGCCCCATGTGTGGGGTTGTCTGTACACTCCCCTTCGGCTAGAAGGCCTGAACCCTTGATTCTTGCTGTTTTCCTTGGCCTGGATGCTGAGGACTCTATTCTGTCTGAGTGCCTTGTTCACGCTCAGCAAGCCGGAGCCCCGGGAGGCTGAGGGCTATGGACTGGTTACGTAGTTGGCCCATGCCCAGGAGGAAGGCCAGGAGGCCACTGCCACTAGCTGGCGGGAGGTGTGCTGAACCCTCCTGGGCGAGACTGAACTGCTGGTAGGCCAACTTGGCACCTGACGAATTCCCAGGCCAACATCTTGCCGCCTCCAATAGGGGTGAAAGAAGAAAGAAGAGTAACATGGCTGCTTTAATTTTAGCAGGTGTTACTGGTTCCTCTTCTCTTCCTTAGCACTGCCCTTTCTCTGGCACCTGCCCACCAATGATTGGCTCCAGACACTTTAACGTGGAATGGAAATGTCCTTCCCATTCTCTGAGTCGCTCTTCACGCATTTGCAACATTTGTTCTTGAGATTCACTCCTGGGTGTTGTCTGCACTGGTCTGGCGCTTACTCTATAAGCTTTTTGAAGCCTCTTTTCTGTGCTATTTCTTCTGCCTCTGCAGTCTTCGCTTGAACCCAGGTGTTCCCGTCTTGCCCATATCTCTTCTTTATCTCTCTGTCATTTTGTCTCTATCGTATAGGGTCATAACAAATTAGGCTTAGAAGAGACCTCAGGAGGCCATCAAGTCCAGCCCTCTGCCCAAAGCAGGACCAACCCCAACTCAATCATCCCAGCCAGGCCTTAAAAACCTCTAGGGATGGAGATTCCACCCCCTCCCTAGGGAACCCATCCCAGCGCTTCCTCACCCTCCTAGGGAAATAGTTTTTCCTAATATCCAACCTAGACCTCCCCCACTGTAACTTGAGCCCATTGCTCCTTGTTCTGCCACCTGCCACCACTGAGAACAGCCTCTCGCCAGCCTCTTTGGAACCGCCCCCACTTCACAAAATTGACGGCAGCTCTCAAATCCCTCCTTCTTCTCTTCTGCAGACTAAATAGGCCCAGTTCCCTCAGCCTCTCCTCATAAGTGATGTGCCCCAGCCCTGTAATCATTTTCATGGCGCTCCACTGCACTCTCTCCAATTTGTCCCCATCCTTTCGGTAGGGGGCCCCCCCAAAACTCGGTGCCAACAGGCGCACCTGGGCGTGTGCACAGGGGCTAGCCGATGCGGTCACAGCATCATTGTGACTGTTGTGGGAGCTAGCAGGTCAAAGCTAGCCCACGCACATCTACACATGCTGCACTTTGATGCTCAGATTGGGGCAGGGTGGTGCAAACTGACATTTGTGTGACCAAGGTGGAGAAACCCCAACTATGCCGCGTCCACTCCTGCTGCCTCAGGTTCTCTGACGGGGGAGGGGAGAGCTTTCAGTCCCACCTTGGGCTTCCTGGGTGAAGATGCTGAGTTAGCTCATGCTTCAGCTGCCATGACCACATCCCTGCTCTGGAAACAACGCCCCTCTCAGTTCTTCTCTCTCCCTGTCACTGTCACCCCTGGGCGGACTCTCTGCACCATCACCTTCTGCTCGGGCTTCAATAAACGTTATTTGGCTCTGATCCCTCCTTATGCGAGCCTGGACCTGCTGACTCCATCCAGGCAGGTTTTGATTTTCTTTACACAGATGCACATTTTCCAAGTCTGATTTCTTTTGTGGTATTTTTTGCAGCCTCTTTTCCTTGCTGAATGCAAATCCGTCCCCTAGGATAAGTACAACTTATGATAATACATAAGAATACACCTGGCCAAGTAGGTGTACTTTTTCATCCCAATCACTCCCATCAGCTCTTTCTGAAAAGGAAGAATTTTCATTATGCAGATATGAAAGAGGAACTGAAAGGACAGAGTTTAATGAATGTGGTGTCCAATAATGAGCTCTAAGTAGTGAGTTCGGCTTTCGAGGAGAACAGCAGCAGACAAAGTAGCATACTAACTTCATATTTATAATTTTGCAAAACGCAGCTGATAAGATTGTGCATGTGGCTTATGAGATAAAATACTGAATCATAGATTTTGCATGTAAGAAAACTACTTTCCGAACAAAGGAACTGAAGACTTTTTTTTTGCTTCTCCCTCTGTGTACTTTAGTCATTTAAATTATCCATTCCTCTCAAAGGTTATTTTGACACAAACAGATATATAGGTGTGTCACACTGATTCTATATGTGGATGTATCTTCTGCTCAGGCAGGTCAGATATAAAGGGCTTGCAGCTCATTGGCTACATTGTATGTTCAAAATATTAATGGCAGAATATCATCGTCTTAATTAAATCCGCTCCAGAGGACTGCAAAAGGGCAAATGCAAGGCCAATCAATGCAGAGGGAAATAAGGACAACGCAAGGAATTAAAGCTCAACGTCAGCACCTAGAAAGATATTAGAGCAAGTAATTAAGCAATCAATGTACGATGCCTAGAAGATAATAAGATAGGTAGCAGGCAGCATAGATTTCTCAAGAACAGCTTGTCACACCAGCCAGATAGCTTCCTTTGACAAGGTAACAAGCCGTGTGGCTGGGGGAAGTGGTGGATATGGCATAGCTTGTCTTTAGTAAGGCTTTCGATACAGTCTCTCTTGACCTACTCATAAATAATTTACGGAACACAAACTAGGTGGATCTCCTCGAAAGAAGATGCCTAACTGGTGGGGAAACTCTCCCCAGAGCCTAGTTATCGGTGGTTCCCAGTCAAGCTGGGAAGGCACATTGAGTGGGGTCATACGGGGATCCGTTCTGTCCAATATCTGCATTAATGGTTTAGAAAATGGCATAGCAAGTACACTTGTAAAGTCTGTGAAGGAATCCAAACTGGGAGGGGCTACAAGTGCTTTGGAGGTTAGGACTAAAAGCAAAAAGATCTGGACAAACAAGAGAAATAGTCATAAGTAACGAGGATGGAATTCAGTGAGGACAAATGCAAAGTACTCCCCTTAGGAAGGACCCGTTACTTGCACGCACCACATGGGAAAGGACTGCCTGGGATGGAGCCCTGTGGAATGGGATCGTCATGGTTCAAAAGCTAGAGATGAGCGAGCGGTCAGCTACTAGTGCAGAAACAGCGGCTGTGACGCTGGGGTGTATTAGCAGGAGTACTGTGAGCAAGACACAAGAAGCCATTCATCCACGTGACTCCACGTTTTTGGGGCCTCAGCTGGAGTCTCATGGCCAGCTCTGGGCACCACTTTTCAGGAAAGATGTGAACAAACTGGAGAACGTCCCCATGGAACTCCCTCCCCCTGTGACTTCACCCCGCCCCTAGCCTGGGACCCACATGTTCTTCCTCTCCCCCTGCGTCCTCCCCTCCCCATCCCACATTATTGGGGGCGGGGGGAGCTTGGGGCCGCATGGCAACTGGAGAGGAAGAGTTCTGCTTCTGCCCAGAGCTGCTGTGCCTGTGCCCAGGGCTGGGGTGGGTCTGGGAGTTCTGCTCTTTCCCTTCTGGGAGGGGCAGTGGAAAAGGAGCAGAACTACCAGCCCCACCCCCAGCTTCTCCAGGGAGCCCCGTCTCTGTACACAGGGCTGGAAAAGAGCAGCCTGTGCAGCCCGTTACATGGACACGGCAGTTCCGCAGAAGGGCAGGGGGCGTCCCGCCATGCCGGGGAGCCTGGGAGGAGATGCCAGGGGGCAGCTGGCTCCGCCTGCTTTATTCCGAGATTCTGTGCCGGCTAAACGAGCCTGGGGGCGCAACGTTTCCTCGCACCGCTGCAAGGAGGAGGGAGGAAAACCGTTGTTAATGTCTGTGGACAGGACAAGGATCACTGGGCTTAAACTGCAGCCAGCCAGGCTCAGGTGGGATGTTCGGAAAAACGTCCTCCATGTCAGGATGGTTAAAGACAGGAATAAATTGACACTCATCTCCCGCTTAAGCTTCGCTGCCAGGTAGATTGGAGATGAACCTCTCGGCGTGACTTCTCATCGTGGTGGCAGCATAGAAACATGGCTTCTCCAGGTGCTTCCTGCCACCTTTGTGCCTCAATAGCTTTCCCCACAAGGACATCCCCTGCCCAGCGCCTGCGAGGGGAGGGGGGCATTTTAACCCACCAAGTCTCAAATATGGATTTTGTTTCTTGTGTTGAAGGAATGGTCATGCTCATTCTCTGGCAGTGTTAGTCCACTCGCTAGATGGAGGGAATGGGGCAACACTGCCTCATTATAGGCCGGCACACCAGATGTAGGGATGTTGGGGGGAAGGCCAATTAATCTAGTTTCCTATGCTTTTAAAATAAGAAAAACACAATTTCTATCATGTGCAACTGTAAGAGCTCTCCTACTGTTACAGTCCTCAGTGGTGTCCAGTAGTATGGTCTATAGCAAAGACTTGTACCACTTGAGGTCAGGAGGTTACTGAATCAGGTGGCATATGCAGGAGTTGACCCATTTTATAGACAGCCAACACAAGCACCTAGACATGGTAGCTTCTCTCTGAAAAGCCGTGTGGCTAGGAGGCTCAGGTTAGGGGCCTTGCCCTCTGCCAGAAATGAAGTAGGAGCACTTCAGAGAGCAAAGGCAGTTTGGCCACATGGTCAGGGATGTTCCGAGATTTTCGGAGCAGTCCTCTCCCACCTTGTACCGCACATGTACAAATGGTGGGTTTTGTGGTTTATAACTTGGCCAAATCTCATGGGTTTTCAGAAACATGGCAAAATTCACCTTTCTGCCTTCAACGTTATCCCTCCGCCAAGCTGCAAGTTCCGGCTCCAAACACCAGGAGGCCTAGAGGTCTTCCAAAAAGAATAAGAAAGAAAAAAAAAAGGTTGAGAAAATACATTTACAGCAGCAAAATAACCTGATTTTCCTGAGCACACCCTCAAAAACAGACAAACATTTAAGCCCAAGTATGAAAAATGTCAGAACTAATTAAAATTTGGCAACCTGCAAAGCAATTGCAAAGAAAGTGTTAGGTAACCTTATTAAGAGGCTCCAGTTGACCATCTCCACAAGTGTAATGATCTTGTATTGTTGGATTCTCATGGAGACGGTTGAAGTCACAAAATGCCTAGCAAAGGCACAGTCAGATGCTGTAACCTCACCACTGTAGAATGTATGGCAACGTCTTTACGGAAGCCATTCCCATTTTCCTGTGAGCACACCTACGCGGAACATGGAATCAGTTCACTATCTGAATCAAGTATCACTATTTTAATTGTGAGCTATATGATAAATATGTTTGAAATTGTAATTGGCTTCATTTTAGATAAAGATTAATACACATGTTGATGAAATTACCTTGGAAAGATGAGTACGATCGGTTCGCTGGGTTAGGAGCCCAGAGTCCTTCATTACAGAGCCACATGACATGCTAAGTGCTGATTCTACAGTATGGCTTCAATCTAAATGACAAATGTAGCAAATCAGCTCCTAACTGGCAATTCACAGAGAAGGCTCAAGTGCACATGTTATTTCAGCTAAGCTTGGTAATAAGCTTGCCAGCCAGATCTTCAGTCAGTAATACAAGTTGAACCTCTTTAAGCCAGCACCCTCGGAATCTAACCGGTGCCGAACCAGAGAATTTGCCGAACCACGGGAGGCCAATATTGGCTAGCAGCATGACCAGTACTCCCACTGCTTGCTGGGCCCTTAGGAGGCATTTTGGGGTAAAATAGTGCTAAATAACAGCACAGATCACTGAGAGCCAGGACCGGGGGCTGTAAACAAACTTTATGGGACCATGGAAAACTTGGCCACACCCGTGATAAGTGGCTATCTGGCTCACTCAAATCATGCCGGACCATGGATGTTGCCGGACCAAAGAGTGCCGGACTAGAGAGGTTCAACCTGCATGTGAGTGGTGGGAGGGGAGGGTGCTGAGATATTTGGCTCACTGCACCCAGCTGGGGCCAAGATTTGCCCCGGTTTGAATATCTGCTCTCATGCAGGTGAAAGTCAGGCGGAGCCCCACTTTTAGAAGGATGGCAAACTGCAGAAGGATCAAAAGCGCCATAGAGAGGGTGCATGCAGTCCTTCAGAAGGTTAACGTGTTCCAGGCTCCAGCAATCTGTGCTAATAGCTCAAGATTGGCATTTATCCCAAATGTAATTGAGTCGCCCACCATACAAAGTCCCCCTCGTGACCTAGGACGGCTCTGTGGGGCTCTGCCTCACGTTTCCTTCTTCCCAGGGCATTTTAGTCACTCCACAGTTAAAAAGTTAACACCTCCCCCGCTTCTGGGGTCCCGACGATTGAATCTTGCACAGTCTTTCAAAGTGAAACCCAAACAGCAGCATCCCATGCTGGGCCCAGCCCTGTCTTCCTGCTCTCCCAGCAGTAGCTCCCTGGCTCTTTTGCCTGGAGGTAAGCCTTCTGGTCCTGGAGAGAACCCAAGGCCTTGTCTGCCTTCAGCGGCCTCCTTTCCCTGATGCAGGGCCTGGCAGGAGAACGCTTCGCTCTCTGCAGACACCTGCTAACGTGCACCTTCTCTCTAGGCCTCTTCCTTAGCTACCTGAGGCCTACAGCCCCCCACCCACCTGTCACATGACCTTGTTCATCCTGCCCCCCCGGGAAGAAGAGCTAAGCTGGGACTGACGCACAACTCCCGTAAGGAGGCCCATCTGGACAGAGCGGGGAGGTGCATGTGTGGGGGAGGTGCTGGGCGCAGCTGGCGTGCTAAGAACGGGCAGGTTTGCTCTCACAAGGGTTCAAGTGGAGAGCGTGGCGTGTCCTCGAATGTGCACCACTGCCCCTGCCCCCACCGCCCCTGCCCCCGCTGCCTGCCCCTGCTGCCCCTGCCCCCGCTGCTCCTGCCCCTGCTGCCCCTACCCCCGCTGCCTGCCCCCGCTGCCCCTGCCCCTGCCAAAGCAGAGGAAATGGCCTGGGGTCTCCTCACCCACAGCAATGGCAGGAAGGGGCATCGTCAGTGCTTCTCCAAGCAGCTGGAGTGGGTAGGGCCTGGCACACAGTCTGCTGTGGAGGAGGGAAGGGCAGACAAATAAACAGTGGCAAATTTTTTAAGTGCTTCTGCACGAATGCTAGGAGTCTGACTAATAAGATGGGTGAACTAGAGAACCTCGTATTAAAGGAGGAGATTGACATAATAAGCATCACTGAAACCTGGTGGAATGAGGAAAATCTGTGGGACACAATCATACCGGGATATAAAATATATCGGAAGGATAGAGCAGGCCGTGTGGGTGGCGGAGTGGCACTGTATGTGAAAGATAATGTAGAATCAAATGAAATAAAAATCGTAAATAAATCAACATATTCAATAGAATCGCTATGGATAGTAATTACATGCTCCAATAATAAGAAATGAGCAGTAGGGATATATTATCGACCACCTGACCAGGACAGTGACACTGACGTTGAAATCCTGAGGGAGATTAGAGAGGCTACCAAAATAAAGAACTCTATAATAATGGGGATTTTAATTATCCCCATATTGACTGGGTACATGTCACCTCAGGAAGAGAAGCAGAGATAAAATTTCTCAATGGCCTAAATGACTGCTTCTTGGAACAGCTGGTACAGGAACCCACAAGAAGAGAGGCAATTCTCAATTTAGTCCTGAGTGGAGCGCAGGATCAGGTCCATTACAGGACCGCTTGGGAATAGTGAACATAATATAATAACATTTAACATTCCTGTGGTGGGAAGAACACCTCAGCAGTCCAGCACTCTGGCATTTAATTTCAAAAAGGGGAATTACACAAAAATGAGGAGGCTAGTTAAACAGAAATTAAAAGGCACAGTGACTAGAGCCAAATCCCTGCAAGCTGCATGGAAACTTTTTAAAGACACCATAATAGAGGCCCAACTTAAATGTATGCCCCAAATTAAAAAACATAGAGACCTAAAAAAGAGTCATTGTGGCTTAACCACAATGTAAAAGAAGCAGTGAGGGACAAAAAGGCATCTTTCAAGAAGTGGAAGTCCAATCCTAGTGAGATAAATAGAAAGGAACATAAACACTGTCAAATCAAGTGTAAAACTGTAATAAGAAAAGCAAAAAAAGATTTTGAGGAACAGCTAGCCAAAAACTCAACAAGAAATAGCAAAATGTTTTTAAAGTACATTAGAAGCAGGAAGCCTGCTAAAAAACCAGTGGGTCCCCTAGACGATTGAGATATAAAAGGAGCAATCAAGGATGATAAAGCCATTGTGGAGAAACTAAATGATTTCTTTGCTTCAGTCTTCATGTCTGAGGACGTTAGGGAGATTCCCAAATCTGCACTGTCCTTTGTGGGTGATGAATCTGAAGAGTCCCTCACCAAAGGCTCTTGTGTAAATTACATGGCCATGGGATAAGAGGGAAGGTCCTTTCATGGATTGAGAACTGGTTAAAAGGCAGGAAACAAAGGGTAGGAATAAATGGTAAATTTTCAGAATGGAGAGGGGTAACTAGTGGTGTCCCCCAAGGGTCAGTCCTAGGACCAATCCTGTTCAACTTATTCATAAATGATCTGGAGAAAGGGGTAAGCAGTGAGGTGGTAAAGTTTGCGGATGATACCAAACTGTTTAGGACAGTCAAGACAGAAGCAGACTGTGAAGAACTTCAAAAAGATCTCACCAAACTGAGTGATTGGGCAACAAAATGGCAAATGAAATTTAATGTGGATAAGTGTAAAGTAATGCACGCTGGAAAAAATAACCCCAACTATACGTACAGTATGATGGGGGCTAATTTGGCTACAACAAATCAGGAAAGAGATCTTGGAGTTATCGTGAATAGTTCTCTGAAAATGTCCACACAGTGTGCAGCAGCGGTCAAAAAGGCAAATAGGATGCTAGGAATTATTAAGAAAGGGATAGAAAATAAGACATAGAATATCTTACTGCCCCTGTATAAAACTATGGTACGCCCACATCTTGAATACTGTGTACAGATGTGGTCTCCTCAGCTCAAAAAAGATATTTTGGCCTCAAAAAGGGTTCAGAAAAGGGCAACTAAAATGATGAGGGGTTTGGAACAGGTCCCATATGAGGAGAGGTTAAAGCGACTGGGACTTTTCAGTTTAGAAAAGAGGAGACTAAGGGGGGATATGATAGAGGTATATAAAATCATGAGTGGTGTGGAGAGGGTGAATAAAGAGAAAGTTATTTATTAGTTCCCATAATAGAAGAACTAGAGGACACCAAATGAAATTAATGGGTAGCAGGTTTAAAACTAATAAAAGAAAGTTCTTCTTCACACAGCGTGTAGTCAGCCTGTGGAACTCCTTGCCAGAGGAGGCTGTGAAGGCTAGGACTATAACAGAGTTTAAAGAGAAGCTAGATAATTTCATGGAGGTTAGGTCCATAAAAGGCTATTAGCCAGGGGATAAAATGGTGTCCTTGGCCTCTGTTTGTCAGAGGCTGGAGAGGGATGGCAGGAGACAAATCACTTGATCATTGTCTTCGGTCCACCCTCTCTGGGGCACCTGGTGCTGGCCACTGTCGGCAGACAGGATACTGGGCTAGATGGACCTTTGGTCTGACCCAGTACGGCCATTCTTATGTTCTTATGAGGAGGGGTTGGCTGGGTCCCTCAGGGCAGCAGGTCACTTGGGGCTCTCACTTCAGTCAGTCTTCAGGCACAGGCTGAACGGATCGAAGTCAGGCCGTGTTTCCCGGATACCTTCTCAGCAGGAGAATGAGAGAGTCCCTTTACGTGGAACCCTTGATTCTCGTGTAATTGCATGATGCCAGGAAGTGGGGCCCAGCTGTGGGCCTCGAATGCCTGTGTCACTCTGGAATTAAGGGTAAGCTTAAAAGCAGCCCAGACACGTTAGGTGATGGGAGTACACAGTTCACACTCCCTGCCACACCCTTAACTCTGTCCTCGAGTAGCATCGTGCCGTGGCCACATGATGGTGGCATTGTGGCTCCAGATCAGATCATTTTTGAAGGATAACTTTTCATTCGTGGCCTTTCTTATTCAACGGAGAGGCCCCAAACATGCCAACACTGCCAGCTTCCCTGCTGCTTCCTCACGCCGCACTCAGATGTCTTTGGGAGTTTCACGGCAGGGGGGGTCCCCTTCATTCCTTGCACACCTATTGCGGGCCAGCTGAAATGGCTGCAGGTGGTAGCCTGGGAAGGGGGTGCACATAAGCAGAAGGAGGTGTTTGTGTAGGGCTATGTCAGCTAGCAGAGCTGTTCAAGTCTGCATCCCAGCATCACAGTAATAACTTTGTCAGGGGAGAAAGTGGTGAAGGCTTTGAAGGCAGATGGGGGCATAAGGTGCAGTGAGCATGTCAGCCTCTATGAAAGTAACGAGGATGATTAAAATGTACCTCTTACGTGGAGCGCTGATTGAAGTTTGACAAACGCATCATGTCTTTATTTTTACCTTCATTAGTCTTGTGCTCCTGAGCTGAATAATTCAGGGAGTGCGACTAAACAAAAACACCACCTCCGGCAAATGAATAATACAAAATCAAACCTACTCGAGGAAGATGGCAAATAATCCATCATTCTTTAATCCTTTTAGTTAACATTATTCAAATGGAAAAGTTCATTCGCCAATGTGTCAGCTTCCAGCACGATCCAATTTATCAAGCTCAGCTGGACGTAGGCATGGCTTACCCCTCCTCTGCGGAGCAGTGTCTCTTGGCGCCTGAAGATGCTGCTTCCCTTAGGAGACATGAGCAAATCCACAGCATGTGGAGGAGGGAAATGGAAAAATATGTTTATATTCAAGAAAACGCCTACAGGAGATGTACGGTCACAGAGCTGAGAGCCAGAAGGGGTCATCAGATCATCTCGTCAGACCTCCTGTATCTCGCGGGCCACCGCCCCCACCCAGCACCCACAGACTAAACTCAAGAACTGAAATGATACCTACGTATTACGGGAGACTGTTCTGTGCCCAGAGGGGAGGGGTCGAGGTGTCCAGCGCCCAAGTTAGCAATGCGGTGTCAGAACCTCGTCATGCGCCAGGTAGTTAAGTCCGGTATCAAAGCAGCTCTGCTTCTGCCATGTTCTAACAGTTCAGACAAGGACCCTAGTGAACTGGCTGCATGGTCTTGCCCCGAGCACGGCTCTGAAGACATGATGCCACGTCGTTTCGACTGGGGAGGTCTGCTTCTCTGGCCTCTGGGTGGAGTAAAACTATGGCACAGTTGGAGAACCCGCAGTTTAGGCAACTAGTTACATGCCGAACTCAACCCGTTAGAATTCGGGGCTAGAGCGGACCATTCCCAGACTGCAGATAGAGCCCTGCTGAATAATTGAACTACTTTGGTTTGCTTTTGGCTAGCCAGCACCCTGACAGCTTTCAAGGACTGTGCTGAGTACTGCCCTTGCCGCTCCGGAAGGATCACTTGTCAGCATTCACACTCCTGCCTGGCATAGGCTGGGCTGCTAGTTGCGACTCCCAAGCACCTTGTCCTCCTCAGTTGTCTGGTTATTCATCTGCCCTGCCATTTAAATGTGTGATTGGCACTCCCTGGGGCTGCATCCATTTACATGGGGCCTGTTACTAAAGTGGGGCACTTCAGCACAGTAATAGCAGTAATAATGAAGAAAATGAGGCTGTTTCTATTCACCTGGCAAGTTGCTGGGCTGGAGTGAATGAGCAGAATGTTGGGAGGTTCAATAAACCATATTGTAGAACCTGTAAACCCACAACTAAATTACATACACGTGTGTCCCTTGTTCCTTCCTCCTCCTCACACCTTTCCTTAAACATGAGCCTAAAGAGCGCAGTGCAGTTCCTCTGCAAACCTGCTCGCAGGGGCTCCCTGGGAAATAGCCACAGCACCGGAGCAGCCTCTTGTTAGACCAATGTGCCTTGTGAAACGCATCCCACGAACAACAACCCGGGTGGCTCCGGCTGCACGAGGGCCTCCACTCGCTCTAGTTTTCATGCTTCTGCCAGGAATCTTGTGGCATTGGGGTGTTTCTCCAAGCCCCACAGGCTGGACGCAAAACCCTCAGCTTTCGCTCTCTCTTTTTTTGGAAGTTTCCCGTCCTCATGGTTAGGAAGAAAAGCTTGCAAACCTGAAACAGGCACAGTCGACTTGCAGCAGCACCCAAAAGTGCCCTGCCCCTGAGCCCCTGCCAAAATCCTGATCTTTAAATGGGGTGCTGCCTCATCCCCACACCCTGCTCCTCTGCGGGGCTCTCCTGCATCCCCTCCCCTCTCAGGCACCAGCCCCCTGGGAAACCGAGTAGACACTAGCGGCTCAAATAGCAGAAGGCATAAAGACAAAACTCCTCCTTAAACAAGACTCAGGGTTTGGGGGAGCAAGCTCATGAATTGTAAACACAGGGGTGGCAATATTGGGTTGCGATTGATTCTGTTGCACTTGTTTATAGTATTAACCTGGGGTGGGACATAGCAAATAGACTTGTCACTTTCACTTTTAGGTTCTGATGCCAGAGCATAATGCTGCAGTGCCCGGGTGGGACCTATGCAGCTGGAGAGTGATGTGGTTTGGTTTTTAAACTATTTCCATCACCACTAAAGACAAAAAAGCGTGGACCTATTTCTGCTTGCCTGGGTTTTGTCAACATTTGTTTTAGTGACACGTATATATGGGGACAGATTTGCCCCGACAGTGCCCTTAGAAATGACTGCGTCCAGGGAGAAGAATACGTCTTCTCTCCAAGAAACACACACGGGCCCACAGGCACTGGAAGGTAAATTCTGGGAAGTAATGACACCAAACTTGAAATTGTTCTTGTGCATAAAACAGCCAACCTATTCCCCAGAGGCAGCTGCCCTGGGCGGCCTTGTGTAAGGCTGCTGCCCCATCTGCCTTTTGAACCACACTGCCGCATACTCATCCCTGTGTAAAAAGCTCTCCCGTCTCTGCCCTCAGATCCCCTCTCTGAGCCACTGCACACAAGGGACACGTGTTACAAGCCAGATTGGATTCTGATGGAAAATGGTAATTCTGTCTCAAAGGAAAAGTCCTGTAGCACCTGAGAGACAAACACGCACACGTACAGACACATGCACACACACACAGACGCACACACACACACTATCATACAGACACGCACACAGACAGTATCATACACACACGCACAGGCACATACACACACACGCACACACACACAGACAGTATCATACACACCCGCACAGGCACATACACACACACACACACAGACAGTATCATACACACCTGCACAGGCACGCACACACACACACGCACACACACACAGACAGTATCATACACACCTGCACAGGCACGCACACACACACGCACACACACACAGACAGTATCATACACACCCGCACAGGCACATACACACACACACACACACAGACAGTATCATACACACCTGCACAGGCACGCACACACACACGCACACACACACAGACAGTATCATACACACCTGCACAGGCACGCACACACACACGCACACACACACAGACAGTATCATACACACCCACACAGGCACATACATACACACACAGAGACAGTATCGTGAGCTTTCGTGGTGCATGCAGCAAAGCAGGAGACGTTAGTGGAGGGGTGTGACTGTGACTGCAGCAAAGCCTGGTGTGGGTCTGATCTGTGCATAAAGTAATCCCTGGGGCCAAATCTGTGCTCGGCTGTGCATGCTGACATGGGAAGGTCTCACTTTCCCCAGAAATGCCTGGCGCTGATTCCCACAGTGGGAATATGTTGGCCACGAGCTCTGACTCTTTCCAACCCTGTACATACAAAAGTGAGCCGTGGATATCCGTGAATTTCAGGGCTCTGAATCCCGGAACACTATAGCCCTCTTCTCCGGTCCCCCTCCCCCCCCATGCCCCTGTGCCTCCCAGGGAGAGGGATTCCAGGGGCAAAAAGCAGGAGTGGCCTGCTGGGAACTTGCCCACAGCCCTCAAAGCTGCCCTGTGCCTGCCCCTTGGTTGCTCTTTCCAGAGCTAAGCAGTGCGTGGCAGCGTGTGCCTTGTGGCCAGCTCGGTCTGGTCCCACCTCGCTGGGGCTGCTTCCCGGGCTCCTGCTGCCAGGCCGCGAGAACGGATTCCCCACTGCGATGTCCTCCTCCCTCACGCCTTGGCTCCCGCGGGCTGAGGCGGCTAAGCAAGCCGCCGCCGAGTCCCGGGTGTGACGCTGTGCTGTCTGTGGGTGGAAGTGATGCGAAAGAGGGGGACTGAGGGTGGGGGTGGGAAGGAAAACTGAGTGACGGCTACTCCCTGCCTGTGGATCTGCAGCGTGGGAATCCAGGGAGCAGCTCTCACAGGAGGGAAACTCTTCCTCACCCTCCTCCCATTGGCTCTTCAAAGCGATTGCCCCTGGGACTGCTCTGCCCCTCCCCCGGCAGTCTCCAAGTGCAGCTTCTTGAGGAAGGAGCTGAAAGGTGGTTGGGGCCGGGCTCCCATTTGCCCCCTCTGAGCTGTGAGTGGGCCATGGCGGGCCTAGCAGACCTGCCTCGCACAGTGGGTTGAGCGCAGCCAGGGACTGTGAACTGGCAAGTGCAGTCACCTCGAACCCTGGCAGGATGTCATGCTTGCCAGTCCATCAAGTACCCACTCTAGTGGCCCACGTGAAGAGTCGCTTGCTGATTTATGGCTTCAGGGAGCATTGCACGTAGCCGCGGTGACATGCTATTACCCGTGACGTGCACAGGCGTTATTCCTGCTCAGCGTCTCTCAGGATGTGGCCCATAGTAATTAGCAGTGGTTCTGAGCAATAAAGTTCTTCCACACTTCCCTAGAGTTGGATTTTGATTGGGGCTGACACGTAATAGACTTTGCATTTACAAATGTAATTCATCCAAGGTGCCCTTTGGGGTCCCTGCTAACTCGATGGGTCTGAGAGTCTAAGGATCTTATGCACTTTACACCGATTCACAAGGGCCCTGATTCAGGGCAGTGTGTAAGTCCCATTGGTGTAAAGTTCAGTATATGCTCAACGGCTGTCAAGAGGATGCCTTGTGGAATCCGGGCGTAGGTAAGTGAGCCTCACAGAGCAGGTCCTGTATTATTATCATTCCTCTTGTGTGGCTTGAGCTGGAGGGGGTGAGCGAACTGGGAATAGAACCCAGGAGCCTGGCTTCTTGGCTGTGGTAGGAACCATTCCGGCATGGCGCCTCTAGCCGCTGTAAGAAATGCTTCCCGAGCGCTCAGTATGTCTGTCCTAACGGGGGTTCGCCACCCTCTTCCAGAGCCTGGCGTCTATGGAGGAGTTCCGGAACCTGGACCGGGATATCGAGGGGTCTGCCAAACGGTGGAAGAAGTTTGTCAAATCGGAATGCCCTGAGAAGGAGAAGTTCCCTCAGGAGTGGAAGAACAAGTCAGCGCTGCAGCGGCTGTGCATGTTGAGAGCCATCCGGCCTGACCGCATGACTTACGCTGTCCGGTAAGGGGCCAAGAGGTCGTCTCTGGGATGCTGTCCTGTGTGGGTGGCGTGTGCGTCTGACTGTTCAGTGGGGCACTCAAGAAAGCCGAGCTGATTCAGCAAATGTGTTCACGTGTTTAACCCCAGTGTACGGATCACAGGCTCTTGCTGTGAAAGATACTTCTGACTGGCCCTAAGTGCAGTGCATGCACCCACCCACCCCACTTTACCAGGACCCTCTTAGATAAGGAAACCCAGTTCATCAGGACGGCTGCCAGGGGACCTAACTGCGCATAATAGCAGCTTAAATTAAACCGAGCGAGGAGCGGATGCGTGGCCAAAAATTGGGTGATATCAACAGGAACCGTGAAGCTTTGTGTGCACAAATGGTCCTTTATTCCTGACCGGGTAGAGCAGCTTTCCTGCTTTGCAGTACACTCTCAGACAGTGGATGATAGATTCTGAGATGCCAGATTAGGCTGTATGGAATTGCTTGCTGAACAGAAATGGTTTCATTACAATACCTCTGCTGTGTTAAACGTGAAAAATAAAGCACAGCTGCAGCAGAACACTTCCCAATTATTATCGTTTGTGTCAGTGCCTTGCTGTTTACAAAATCAAATCAAACAGAAAACTCACCTATTTTCTTATTAATGGATTTGTCTTATTGCTTTAAATAAGCAGTAGACTCACTGCAGTCACTTGCCGTGAATAGCTGTGGGATGCCAGCTACTGTAATTACTCTAGTTTTGCATCACCAACTGTAGATTCAAGAAAAGGAAAAAGAACAGGCTTCAGCTTTCACAGCAACTGTCCCCTTCATCCTAATTTGCCCTGGTGTTACACATCAGTCCTTTGTCTCTAAAGTTTAAGGATAAATAACTCGAGCAGAATCAAACTGTATAATTCATTATACTTAATACTAGCTACGAAATTGTTTATAGCGGTTATTCCTTAGAAGCTGGGGTAAAGAGATGTCTTATAGATTGGGGTAGTGCTGGAAAAATAACACACATGTCATGCTACTTCTGAAAGTTGTAGTTAGAAATTATGTAGTGAAGGCAAATAGGCAAAGCTAAACTTCAGGCAGACGACGTAGTTCAGATGTCTCAGGAGAAACGAAAGGTCTTTCCCTCCTCAGGGAGGGAAGCAGAGGCAGCAGTGCGGAGCGGCAGGGGGCACCTCAGGAGTCAGGCTGGAGCGCACTGGCTGCTGGCCCCACCCCCGAGGCCTATAGAATAGTCAACTAACCGATAAGAATTCATGAGGTTAATCAACTGTTCAGTTAACCGATATTTAACATCCCTACTTGGGAAACTCCGCTTAATACTGACCGAAAACCAGACTTCGAGCTGTTGATCACTACCTGTTGAACCCGACAATCTAGCCAGCTTTCTGTCCTCCTTACAGTCCATTTATCCAATCCATACTTCCTTAACTTGCTGCCAAGATTATTGCGGGAGACCGTATCAAAAGCTTTGCTAAAGCCAAGGTACATCACGTCCACCACCTTCCCCATATCACAGAGCCACTTACCTCATCATAGCAGGCAATCAGATTGGTCAGGCACGACTTGCCCTTGGTGAACCCATGTTGACTATTCCTGATCACTTTCCCCTCTTCCAAGTGCCTCAAAAAGAGAGCAATCCCATATATTTTCAGAGTAAATCAGACCTTGAATGCACAGGAAAAATCATATAAATAATTTAAAACCTGGTAAATAGAATTTGGAATACTGTGAATAACTTTTAAACACAAGTTACTAGACAGCAAATCTGTTCATGTTCCTCGTACACACTTTCTCCACTGTTACATAGATTCAGATTGAAAATTCCAGCATTTACCCGTCTGTACTTTAACAAACACATCAAAACACATCCCCTGTGATCATCTCTCTGAGATGATTTCTCAGTCTTTGGAGTGTGTCCAATGTGCGGAGAGAATCCCCTCTGCTCTTGAAGACTTGCAGTGGCTCTGTTCTTTCAAGCCCTTCAGAAATCTGTCGGCAAACACAGTCTGGGGCCTCTCCAGCTAGTGGAATTTTAGCCAGAGTGTCAGCTGAGAACTGCACCCCCTTGGTTGCTGGTGAAACAGAAATCTGTAGCCTGTATTCAGAGTGGCGCAGGATTGGGCATGTGAATTATTCACTCCCTGGATCTATAGAAGGCTCTCACGCTGGGGCCCAATCTTTTCCCCGTTAGTCTCAGTAAGTCAGGGAAGAATTTACAGACTGTCACCTCATGTTCACCTTAGCTTAGGCAGGATCCCAGTTTAAAGCAGTTATCTGATGCACTCTCATCAAAAAAAGAAACCAAGTGTAAGTTTAGTTGATAAAGGTAATAATGCTGATGCAATATATTTATCCTTCTATCAGACTCTGACCAAAAAACCCTAGCCCAATCTAAAATTAACATGGGAAACATTAAATGGATTAAAAACCCGTCTAACTGTCAGGTGTCTCAATGCAGTTTTAAACAGGGAATCATTACGGTGCTGGCGTGTTTCTCGGAGGGTCCTGCAGGGAGCAGTTCTTGGCCCTATACCATTTAATATTTTTATCAAAGACTTGGAAAAGAACATACAACCCTAACCACTGAAGAGAGTAGATGCACAGAGGTTGGGAAAGTGGTAAATAATGAAGGAGAACAGTCACTGATACGGAACAATCTGGGTTGCTTGTTAAGTGACACAGCTGCAAGCAAGATGGGGTTTAGTCCAGCTCACTGTAGCGGCACGCAGGACCAGAGAACGCTGACCATGCTCCCAAGGTGGGAGACTTTCCTCTGGGAAGCAGGACTCTGAAAAAGCTTTGAGGTCATGGTCCATAAAAAGTTCCGTGGTGACCCCAACTGTATAGCTCTGACCTATCCCAAGTGTCGGGGCCCAGCCTTCAGAGAAAACGCTTCTGTCAGGCTGATGCCAATAAGCCACTGCGTCCACAGGGCTGTCTGTAGCGCCTGAATTTGTAGTCTTTCTCCCCTTGCACTTCGATTGGCTCAGCGCTCCAAGAGTGATGTGGGAGACCAGTGGTGTGGTCTGCCTGCTGCCCCGAGGGGAAGGGGGGTTTGAGTGCTGCCCCTCGCCTTGTTGCTCACGCCTGCCAGTATCACCAGGGTGCCTCTGCTGTTGCCACCTTTAGCTGGTTAATGTCATTGACGTGAGATCGTGTAGAAATCGTTGGCAGCTGAAATACTGCCTTTGCAGAAGACTCCGGAAATGGGCGTGTGACTTGCAGTGAGCCGGTTTGGCCATGAGCGTTGTGTGTCTAGTTGACTGGTGGTTCTGCGATTCTGTATGTTCCGTGTTGTTTTCATCCAAGCAGCTAGTCAGATTCTGGGGCCCTGGTTATGGTTCAGGTGGAAGCTGAAATTGATGGCGGCTGGGAATTGCTTTGATGTCACTTTGTTTATTTACAAGGAATGTACCAAGCCCTGCTTCTCTGACCCCAGGTGCAGGGACATTTCGACTGAAACAGCAATTCCTAGTGGCAAGCTATAAGTCACACTTAGGGCTCTGTATTTGGCATCCATGTCATCATGAGGTTTCTTATTTCTTTGAATTTGCAAGATTCAATAAATTCACTTAGTAGATTGTGTATCAGCCTATGAGTTGCCTGTCTGCTCTACGTATTTCTGGATTTTCTGAATATTAACAGGCTTGCAATGTTTTCCTGGCAGCGATTTTGTTGAAGAAAAGCTGGGAAGTAAATATGTGATAGGAAGATCTCTGGATTTTACAACATCATTTGAAGAGTCAGGACCTGCGACCCCAATGTTTTTTATCCTGTCCCCAGGGGTCGACCCTTTGAAGGATGTGGAAAAACAAGGTAAATAAATCCTGTCTCTGAACAATCCACAGCGTTGGAGTTTGTTATCTTCTAGGTCATTATCCTGGCATGAATCTCCTGGGCTTTGCTTGTCTCATGGATAATAGAGCAGCCTGTTAAGAATAGATAATGTGCAGAGTTTTGTGCATGTTCACCTAAAGCTTAAGTGAAATTTCTCTCTTCCATGTATTGCTTAGATAGAATATCAGCACTGCTCACCTCCTGTAGCTCCTGAGTGGGTCTCTCGCACAACCAGTAACGCACGTCGGAGGTTGTACGGGAGGGTTTGCAATCAGCAAGCTACAAATAGCAACCGTTTTCCTACAGCATCTGCCTGAAGAGAACATGACCTGCCCCTCACTGCAGCCATGTCTGCCGTGCTCTGCTGACCCCCCCAGGGGCTTTGAGAACGGAGCTGCATTTGATTCTGAGACCCCCTGACTTCCTGCTGTCAGTGCTTGTCTGTAAAGCTGTTGGCTGGGAGGGATGGCGCCGAAGGCCTCAGCTCCATAGTGCTTGGCTTCTGAAACACCCCCGCCCCCCAGTTTCTTTCCCCTTGCAGGGAGTGACCATGAGGCATGGGAGGAGCCCTGCTCCCTGCAGGACCTTTCCTGGCACCCCCAGATCATTGCAGTCAGCTCCTTGACTGCCGTGGCAAAGAGGCCTCTGTTGTCACACTGCTTCTCCTAGATCCATCGATTCCCAGGCCAGAAGGGACCACTGGGCTCCTGGAGCCTGATCTCCTGTGTACCCCAGCACTGCCCCCCGAGAGCTGCTAGAGCAGAGCTTTTAGAAGGACAGCCAGTCTTGAGATGAATAGTCAGTGATGGAGACCCCTCCCCCGGTAAATTGTTCCCATCTTTAATGGGAATCACTTATTAGCCATCTAGGCACCCCCGGATCATGTTGGCTGGGTGGCCGCAGCATCACACTAGGCCCGTGTGTTCGGCTGATTCCACAGCTTTTCCAGGCTCACTGCCTCCCAGGGTGGAGTCCTCCGTTCTGTGGGCATGGCCACATCTCTGTTCCTCGGCTGCTGCTCCAGCTCTTCTCTGGAGCCGGCCGCGCTCATCCAACATCCCTTCCCCTTCGCTGTCCGACTGCAGGCCTGGGCCTGGGGCAGGGCCCTCTGCCTCCGCTGCCTTGCGCCGTGGTGGTGCACAGGCCAGAGTCCCCTCTCCTTTTCCCGTCGCTGGACAGCAGGAGTCCCTCCCCTGGAGTGCAGCCCCACAGCACCAGCCATCGTGTGGCACTGGAGAAGGGAATGACTTAGAGACACAGGGCACCAGCCCAGAGCCCAGATCTCAGCCAGCCATTAACAGTATGTAAAGCCATCTCCGTTTGCTTTGCTGGAGTACGGCCCTTGCGATCGACTGCGCGACCTGGCGGGTGAATCCCCACTGAGTGGGATCTGGTTCAGAGCCTGCTTAATCAGCTGGAAATGACGTTAATTTCATATAATTTAAAATGCATCCCCACACAAGGTCACAGGGGGAGTACTGTTCTTTAAACAAAGGCACTTTGTGCCACTGCACCGCTGGGTTGATGTCGTGCTGCAGTTAGCAGTCACTTGGAAGCAGCCAGTGCTGCTTTCAATGCCGGGCCAAAGAGTGTGTTAGAAACACGACAGTAATTAGAAATGTGGTGGCTGTTTTGTGAAGGAGTTTGGATGAGCATGAGCTCTGCCTTGTGGTTCCTGTCTGAGCTCAGCAGTGCTGCATGGGCGGCTCCACTACACAGGGCTGGCAGTTTTCTTTTCTCCTTATAGGGAAGAAACTTGGTTACACGTTTAACAACAGGAATTTCCACAATGTTTCCCTCGGACAAGGCCAAGAGGCAGTGGCAGAGGAAGCTTTAGCCATGGCTGCGAAGGAAGGTCACTGGGTTATCCTTCAGGTACGGTAACTGAAAATAACAGGTAAGATAATTTATCACCTCCAAGTCCCCTGTCCGATAGTGACCAAGTAAATAGGGCCTGGACGTGAGTTCCAGCGGCCCCACAGGCTGGTGGGTGAGGTAAGAGCTTTGGCGATAGCCCTGTGAATTTCCAACAAATGGCAGATGAGGGGTGGCCTGTAGGAACAGAGCTTCCCATACTGATCTAAAGGTGGCCATGGTTTGCCCCTTTCTCCAGATCATTTATGAATAAGTTGAATAGGATTGGTCCCAGGACAGACCCCTGGGGCATCACTAGTTACCTCTTTTCACTCGGAAAACTGACCATTTATTCCTACCCTTTGTCTTTTAACCAGTTATCAACCCATGAGAAGACCTTCCCTCTTCTCCCATGACAGCTTAGTTTGCTTAAGAGCCTTTAGCGAGGGACCTTGTCAAAGGCTTTCTGGAAATCCAAGTGCACTGTGTCCACTGGAGCCCCATTGTCCACATGCTTGTTGATCCGCTCAAAGAACTCTAGTACATTTGTGAGGCAGGATTTCCCTCGACAAAAGCCATGTTGACTTTTCCCCAACCAATTGTATTGATCCGTGTGTCTGACAGTTCTGTGCTGTTTCAACCAGTTTGCCCGATAGTGCAATTAGATTTACTGTCTGTAATTGCGAGGATCGCCTGTTTTACAAATTGGTCTCAATTGGCTGACCTCCAGTCATTGGGCACAGAAGCTGAGCTGTAGGGTTGGTTACAAGCCACAGTAGTTCTGCAGTTTCACATCTGAGTCCTTTCAGAACTCTCGGCTGAATGCCATCAGGTGCTGGGGACTTGCTACCATTTATTTCATCCATTTGTTCCCCAGCCTCCTCTACTGACACCTCAGTCTGGGACAGTTCCTCCGATTTGTCATCTGCAAAGAATGGCTCCGCTTTGGGAATCTCACTCATGTCCTCAGCCGTGCAGACCAATGCAGAGAACTCATTTGGTTCTTTTTCGTCCTGGAGAGCTCCTTTAGCATCACCTGGTGGGGGGGCCAAGCCCCCAGCACACACCGCATCGCTCAGGCAGGATTGTGTCTGGGCAGCTAGCCTGAGCCGTGTCACTGTAACTGCAATGCTAGTGTGGTGTACCCGAGCAGGGGGGCCCAGCGCCTGGACGTACCTGTGTTACACTGGAGCGGGGGGGTCCCGGCTCCTGGACGTACCTGTCACACTGGAGCAAGGGGATGACTTTCCCTGCTCGCATACACACACCCGCAGTAGCACTCACTGAGCTAGCGCCAGGATAAATAGCAGCATCACCATGGTAGCACAGGTGGCAGCAGCAGAGGCCCGGCTTAGCTATGCCAGGTACATCCTGCGACATCCCGAATCTTGAACCCAGGCCTGGGAGCCCCTGGACAGTTGGTGCGTCCTGGCCTCCATCCAATGGCTACTTAAATTGAGAGGGCGGAGATGCGCCCAGCGCTATAGCCCCAGCCCACGTGGGGGCCTTGACGGCGTGCGACCCCGGCGGTCGCTTTCCTCACGCTTGTTCCGTCGCTCCATCTTACAGCCACACTGCTCCTGGCTGCTAGTGCGTTTCATCGGCATCGACAGCCCGCCTGCCGTGCCCCCGTGGGAAACGCAGAGGAAATACAAATCCTACATCCTCCCACCCCCGTTGTGTCTCCACAGATGCCCAGGCACCTGAAAGAAGCAACTAGGCATCCAACCGTGGGTTGGGGGCCCATGCGCGGGACGGGGGAGGAGCACATTCTGTCATTTCCTGTGCTGTGACGATCCGTCGTGGCCCTGAAGGAGGCTTTCAGACTCCCAGTATCCCCTGGGCCTCTGGCCCTGGCTAACGTCTAACTGCACCGCCTGGTGTCCCGCCTCGCTGCAGAGCCACACACGACCCGTCTCCCTCCGCCTGGCGACCCTGTGCTCTGGGGCTCCCGACGTCTCCACAGCGCATGGAGCCACTGCTCCCGGGCCGTTCCCACACAGCCTCCCGCTTGCCATGTGCTCCCCACTGTGCCGAGTGCCACAGCCTGCCACCCAGGAGCGGCGCCGCCAGCCAACGCCCAGGCCCAGGCGTCTCCCGGAAATGGGTGTCCAGCACTGCCCTGCTGGGGGAAAGTCCTGCCCTCTCCCCTCTGGCTCTCACAAGATGGACATTGGAGCTTTTGTCCATTCCAAGCTCTTTAGAGAGAGCATCTTTGGTCCTTGGGGGCAGGCTGACTTTTCTGTACGCCCCCAAGAATTACAAGCCCTGGTGATCATATTCAGCAGTTCCTGCATTTAGCATAAACGCTGTTTGTGACTCAACCGCAGCCAAATCAATGACAGTGAGCAAAACACCCCTCCACCGGCAGAGCACCTAGCAAAGCTAAGCGAAGCAGGAGCAAACTGTGTGTGCATAAACACAGCTGGGGTGTCTCCCCCTCCCAGCTAGCTGTCGGGAAGCTTTCCTTCAGACCCTGCTGACGTGTGCACTGAGCCAGGGCTTTCCCCCGGGTTCTTGAGATGATCAGACCTTGTAAAAATGGCTAATTGCCATTGGTTTGCAAGGCAGCTGGGGATCAGGCAGCAAGCAGAAATGCCCCGCACGCTCCAAAATGGGAAGCTGCTCCTCACGCTCCCACACTGTAGGCAAAGGGATGAATTCTGCAGCACAGGCCAGTTTCTGTGTGTTACTATGGCAACTCCAGAAGTGTGTGATATACATCCACCTAAGAGTAACGCTGCTTTGAAGTATGTGGCTGAAGAAGCTCCTCCACCTTGGCCCCACACGCCACCACACACTCCCACCTTTCCCCCACACGTCCCCACACACTGCCACCTTGCCCCCACATACTCCCACCTTGCCCCCCTGTGACATAGTGGGGGTACCTTGCTGGTTGCTATGCTGGGCGGTGGGCTGTGAGTGACCCCCGCTGGCGGCTGTTCGTACAAAGCACGGCCCAGCAGGGCAGGGGATGAGTCATTATGCAAGGGTCTCTCAACTTGTCCGACCAGTTACTTCCCAGGGAGAGAAACAAAGGAAGGGGGCGAGGCCAGGCCTGGTAAGGGGGACAGGGCTAAAAGAGAGGGGCAGTTTCTGTCTGGGATCATGGAGGAGACAGACTAGGGAAAGGGGCTGGAATTTAGGGGCCCAGTCTCCCCCATCTCAAGGGGGGCTGAGGCATCCTAGGCCTGGCCCTGTAACCAGATGACATCTGTGCTGTGCTGTGCTGTATCCTGGAGAAGCAATAAACTCCCTCTATTCTACTGGCTGGTGGAGTCTGTTCGTGCCACTACCGGGGTGCAGAAGTCGGGGGACCCCGACACGCCACCACAGTGGTGTCAGAAGTGGGATGTGCTGCACCCCGTGGATGGAGCTCCCAGCGGCGAGTGACAAGGCGCAATAGAAGCAAGAGCCTTAGAGCCAGGTGTGCTGGAGACAGAGCGAAGCGGTTCCTGGGAATCGTGGGGCACTGCAGCACTAGACTGGTGAGTCTGCACTGAGGGGACCAGCGGGGAGATGGCCTACGCCCGACTCTTGAAGGCAGAGCTGGTGAAGCTGTGCAGAGAGAGGGGCTTATCTGTGCGGAACGCAACCAAGGCCCAGCTGATTGCCCGGCTGGAAGAGAATGACCAGTCATAGGGCCAGAATCTTGTCCCCGTGGGGAGCAGCCAGACCCCCCCTGGGAACGTCAGGCTCTGAGAGGGGGCGGAGCACTGGAGCCCGCCGGAGAGACCGGACTGCCTCCCAAGGAAGCCCTGCAAGTCGTAGTCCGTCTAGGGCAGGGGCCAGCCCAGCAGAGCTGCGGCGGCTGGAGATCCAGCTGCAGATGAAGGAATTGGAAGTCCAGGACCGCAGAGAGCAGCGACAGCATGAGCTGGCCATGGCAGAGCGGAGAAGCAGTAGAGCCCCGGCTGCGCCGAGTGCGGATGGGCCCCAAGGGCCCAGGGCGGCCAGACGCTTGGAGAAGCTCGTGGTGGCCCAATTGAAGGATGTGGGTGACATAGACGGGTTCCTCAGCTCCTCTGAGAGGGCCTGTGGACTGCAACAGGTCCCCCCAGCTGACTGGCTGCAGGAGCTCATCCTCGCACTAAACCAGGAGGCTGCCGGGGTGCTCAATCAGCTGGAGGATCTACAGCCAGGGGATTACAACCGAGTCAAGGAGGCCCTGCTGCACAAGTTCGGGCTCACCCCCAAGATGTACAGGAAGAAGTTCCGGGGGGTGCAGAAGGAGCCACGGGAGACCTATGTGGATCTGGCCTCCCGCCTGGTGCAGTACTGCCTCAAGTGGGGGTCTGGAGTCGGAGCCCAGACCGCAGAGGACCTGCTCAAGCTGGTCATGATGGAGCAGTTCTGTGAAGCATGCACACCCAGCCTGAGGCTGTGGCTCAAGGACTGAAGTCCGGAGAACCCCCAGGAAGCTGGGAGGCTGGCGGACGAGTTCACAGAGAGCCGGTCCAGGTGTGAACGGGAGTCCCGGAGAGAAAGGGAATCGCGCAGAGACCGGTTCTCAGCTGAGCGACGGAGAGAGGCACCTCCAAGGCGAGTCCCAGGGACCAGGACCAGTCAACGGTGCCCCAGAGAACCATCCAGAGCCTGGGTAGAGCCGACCCAAAAGGGCCCACAGAACCTAACCTGCCATCGCTGTGGGCAACGAGGCCACAAGAGAGCTCATTGCACCAGGCACAAGAACAGGACTTTCCAGGGTTAACTGGCTGGGGCTGGGGGAAGGGCAGGCTGCCCCAGAGGCAGGGGCTGGCACGCAAACCTCAGCTCAGAGTGGGGGGAAGGATGCTCAGTGCACTGCCCATGGGAGGTCTGACCCTCGGGAGGTGGATTTCTCCGTGTACCGGGTGGGGGCAGGGCGGCCCCTGCGGAGCGAGTGCCTCGTACCCCTGCAGGTGGATGGTAGGAAGGTGACGGGTTTCTGGGACACGGGGGCGGAGGTGACGCTGGCCCGACCCGACATAGTGGCCCCAGCCCGTATGCTACCTAACACTCAGCTGACCCTGAGGGGCATAGATGGGACCCCATTTAAGGTGCCCGTAGCCAGGGTGCATCTGAAATGGGAGTCCAAGGAGGGCCCCAAGGAAGTGGGGGTGCACCCGCACTTGCCCACGGAGGTGCTGATGGGGGGTGACCTAGAGGAGTGGCCAGACGGACCCCACAGGACCCTGGTCACCACCCGTAGCCAGAGCCAGCGAGGGGCTGGCAGCCCAGAACTCGAGGAGGTTGCACAACAGGGGGCCCAGGGCCCCATCCCAGCAGACAAGGAGTCGGACCGAGGCAGTGGGGGGGAACACGCCCCTGTCCCAGCACCAGCCGTTGAATTCCAGGCCAAGGTGCGGGCAGATCCCTCCTTGCAGGCCCTGAGGGACCGGGCCGACCTGGGCGCAGCTCAACCCCTGGGGGGAGATTGCCAGGAGAAGTTCCGGTGGGAGAGGGGATTTCTGTGCCGGGAATGGCTTCCCCCCGGGAAGGTAGGGGAGTGGGGGCTCCAGCGGCAGCTGGTGGTCCCCCAAAGGTATCGCCGTAAGCTGCTGTACCTGGCCCATGACATCCCCTTCTCGGGGCACCAGGGGATCCGGCGCACGCGGCTGAGGCTGCTCCGAAACTTCTCCTGGCCGGGGATATTTGCGGCCGTGCAGCGGTACTGCCGGTCCTGCGACTCCTGCCAGCGGGTGGGGAAGGCCCAAGATAGGAGGAAAGCTGCATTGAGACCCCTGCCCATCATAGAGGAGCCTTTCCAGAAGGTGGTGATGGATATTGTGGGGCCCTTCAACAGAGCGACCCGGACGGGGAAGAAATACATCCTGGTGGTGGTGGACTTTGCCACCCACTACCCCGAGGCCGTGGCCCTACCCTCTATTGAGGCAGATACGGTGGCAGATGCACTGCTGACCATTTTCAGCAGGGTGGGGTTCCCCCAGGAGGTTCTCACGGACCAGGGATCTAACTTCATGTCGGCCCTGCTCCGATGCTTGTGGGAGAAGTGTGGGGTCCAGCACACCTGGGCCTCGGCGTATCACCCCCAGACCAACGGGTTGGTGGAGAGGTTCAATGGGACTCTGAAGCAGATGCTAAGGACCTTTATGCACAAACACCCGCAGGACTGGGACAAGTACCTACCCCGCCTGCTGTTTGCGTACAGGGAGGTGCCCCAGGAGTCCACGGGGTTCTCACCGTTCGAGCTGTTATATGGGAGGCGAGTGAGGGGCCCCCTGGACTTACTGAGAGACGAGTGGGAGGGGAAGGTCTCCCCGGAGGGGGAGCCGGTCGTGGAATACGTCCTGACGTTCCAGGAAAGACTTGCCGAGCTCATGGGCCTGGCCAGAGAGAATCTGAGCAGGGCCCAGAGGAAGCAGAAGGTCTGGTACGACCGCAATGCACGGGCCGCGCCTACGCTGCCGGGGACCAGGTGATGGTCCTAATTCCCGTGCGGAAGAATAAGCTGCAAGCCACCTAGGACGGCCCCTTCAAGGTTGTTAAGCAGCTGAACGAGGTGAACTATGTGGTGGAGCTAACGGGCCGGACGCGCGGCCAGCGGGTGTATCACATTAACATGATGAAGCCGTACTGGGACAGGGAGAGCTTCGTGCTGGCCGTGTGTAAGCCCTGGGAGGAGCAGGGGGAGGATTCCCTGGTCGGCCTGTTCCCTGGGACTGGAGAGGACTCTTCGCTGGAGTCAATTTCCCTCTCGGACCAGCTCACCCCGGCCCAGCAGGCCGAGATCCGAGAGGTGCTGCGCTCCCACCAGCAGCTGTTCTCCGACAAGCCTGGTCTCACCAGCCTGGCTGTCCACCGGGTGGAGACGGGCACTCACCCCCCGGTGCGCTGCTCCCCGTTCAGGGTCACGGGGAAAACAGCCCAGGACCTGGAGAGAGAGGTCCGGGACATGTTGGCCCTGGGGGTGATCCAGCTGTCCTCCAGCCCCTGGGCCTCTCCCGTGGTGCTGGTTCCCAAGGACGGGTCGATCCAGTTCAGCGTGGACTACCGGAAGCTCAACACCATCACGGTGTCCGACGCCTACCCGATGCCAAGACCCGATGAGCTCCTGGACAAGCTGGGGGGAGCTCACTACCTCACCACCCTGGACCTCACCAAGGGCTACTGGCAGATGCCGCTAGACCAGGAGTCCAGACTGAAATCGGCTTCATCACCCCGCTGGGGCTCTTTGAGTTCCTGGTCCTGCCCTTCGGCCTCAAAGGGGCGCCGGCCACCTTCCAGCGTCTGGTGGACCAGCTGCTGTGTGGAATGGAGAACTGTGCCCTAGCGTACATAGATGATATCTGTATCTTCAGCCAGTCCTGGGAGGACCACGTGGCCCAAGTCAGCCGGGTACTGGATCGGCTGAGGGAGGCTGGGCTGACCGTAAAGGCTGGGAAGTGCAAGGTTGGAATGGCCGAAGTGTCCTACCTGGGCCATAAGGTGGGGAGCGGCTGCTAGAAGCCAGAGCCGGCCAAGGTGGAGGCCATCCGAGACTGGCCTGTACCCCAGACCAAGAAGCAGGTCCAGGCTTTCATTGGGATGGCGGGATATTACCGGAGGTTTGTGCCCAACTTCAGCTCCATCGCTGCCCCGATCACAGAGCTGTGCAGGAAGGGGAGGCCAGACAGGGTGGTCTGGACGGAGCCGTGCCAGGGGGCTCTCTGTGCACTGAAGGAAGCCCTGGTCAAGGCCCCAGTGTTGGTAAACCCGGACTTTGACAAGCCCTTTATGGTATTTACTGCTGCCTCGGACACCGGGCCGGGGGCGGTGCTGATGCAGGCAGACGAGAAGGGGGAGCGACACCCCATCGTGTACCTGAGCAGGAAACTGCTGCCCCGGGAGCGGAGCTACGCGTCCGTAGAGAGGGACGCCTGGCGATGGGGTGGGCCCTGCAAAAGCTGCAGCCGTACCTGTCTGGCCGGCGTGTCACGGTGTAACCGACCACTGCCCCCGACCTGGCTGCACCAGAGGAAGGGGACCAACGCCAAGCTGCTGCGGTGGAGCCTGCTCCTGCAGGACTGCGACATGGAAGTGACCCACGTCAAGGGGAACGCCAACATCATCACCGACGCGCTGTCCCGGAGCGAGGGGCCCGAACCTCCCCAGGCCACCGGCAGAGTGACCCCCCTCAGTTCGCTCTCGGGGGGGGGAGGGGAGAACTGTGACGTAGTGGGGGTACCTTGCTGGTTGCTATGCTGGGCGGTGGGCTGTGAGTGACCCCCACTGACGGCTGTTTGTACAAAGCACGGCCCAGCAGGACAGGGGATGAGTCATTATGCGAGGGTCTCTCAACTGGTCCGACCAGTTACTTCCCAGGGAGAGAAACAAAGGAAGGGGGTGAGGCCAGGCCTGACAAGGGGGGCAGGGCTGGAAGAGGGGGGCAGTTTCTGTCTGGAATCAGGGAGGAAGCAGCCTGAGCAAAGGGAGGCTGGGATTTAGGGGCCCAGTCTCCCCCATCCCAAGAGGAGCTGAGGCATCCTAGGCCTGCCCTGTAACCAGATGACATCTGTGCTGTGCTATCCTGGAGAAGCAATAAACTCCCTCTATTCTACTGGCTGGTGGAGTCTGTTCATGCCACTACGGGGGTGCAGGAGTCGGGGGACCCCAACATGCCGCCACACCCCCACACACTCCCACCTTGCCCCCACACACTCGCTCTGGCTTACACACACATCGGTCATTTTCTGGCAAGAGCCGTGGCATTACTGCACGGGTGTATTTATGGCAGTTCCCTCTTTAGCTTCCTTTTCTGCCTGTCCAGTCCTTTGACTTCACAAGAGCTTGGAGCAGGTGCTGGGCTTTTGCGACAGGATCTGGCTAGCAGAACAATAATAAGGAAACTTTCACTTGAAACTCCGATTTCACTTCCACTCGAGAGAGTTCCCCCAGTGCATCCCACAAGATTTGCACCCCTCTGCACACACTGCAGTCTAGCCATAAGCCTTAGCTGTAAATACAGGGGGCGCTTGGAGAGGCTGAGCAAAGCTATTATGTGCACTCACCCCCACCTGCGGAATGTGTAGCGTCTGTTTGTGGGCCTGGATCATCCCTGTATTTGAAGTTAGGAGTATGAGGTACAAACCTGTTTACTAATCTAAACCATTTGAAGTACTCAAGAATAACGGCCCAGTACACCGGACAATCTGGCATAGACAAATACAGAGGGCGCTGGAGTTGGTGACCTCCTGAGGTCTCGTCCAGCCCGAGGATTCTCAGGGTGCGGTGTCTCAGGAGAAAGGACCATTCCCTGTCACTTCAGTAGAAAGGTTAGTTGTGTGGGACACTAGGCAGGGGGACCATTGCGGAGTTTGCACAAAAGCCCTGAACACGTGTTTGTGTTAATTTACTGATGAGCATTAGAAGCCCATTCTCATTAGAAGCTCTTTCGTATGAATAAAGAGAGCCTTGGATGCTGTGTTGCTGAAAGGCCTTTGTAAATCAACCTGTTCAACTTGGGTCCTTGGGAACAGACATCTATTGAGACCAACTGTGAATTACTTTACTAAAAATTACCAAAGAGTTTCATTGCAGCTGTCTAAGGAAACTCCCTTTTCTGGGAAAATAATGCAGAATTGGCAGCCACCCTTTAATGTAAGAAACAAAAGGTTATCGAGTCTAAGAAAACAAACAAGCTGAGAAAATTGTGTCTAAGAAAACAAACTACTCATTAGTTCTTTGTCTTGATTATTTTTCATACTAGACTCTAGCAAATCTGGGGCTGTGAATTACGCACTATGAGGAAAAGTGCTGACTTCTGAGGCGTGAGGAGACTCCTTGAACTCATCTTGGTGCTCTGTGTGATGATGTAAATACCAGCAGTTGACAAAGTATCGTCCCATTTCTCCACCCTAGAATATCCATCTGGTGGCCAAGTGGCTGAGTTCTCTGGAGAAAAAACTTGAGCAGCACAGCGAAGGCAGCCACCAGGAGTTCCGTGTCTTCATTAGTGCAGAGCCTGCTCCTTCCCCTGATGGCCACGTCATCCCCCAAGGCATCCTGGAGAACTCCATCAAAATCACCAATGAGCCTCCCACTGGGATGCATGCCAATCTGCACAAGGCCCTGGATAACTTCAGCCAGGTATGGTGATACTCCATAGGAAACACTGGCTTCCTTCGTGGCGTAGCTACGGTGATCAGGCAGATTGCCAGATTAGCTAAGAACTGCTGTATCCAGATGCACAGCCCAGAGCCTGGGGCAAATCTGCTACCTTGTGCTCCCAGCTGGCCACCGCATAACCTGTCGAATGTCAGTGCTACCTGAATAACCTGGGAACTGAGTGGGTAAGGGGATGGAGGAGCAGCGCTCTGTCAAGTGGATGACAGTTCAGAAGCAAGTGATGTAGAGAGACTGTGGACTACTGTGGTGGGAGAGAGCACAAGGCGGGGGTATTGGACAGTGTTTGCTAGAGGGGACCAGCTCCTTATAGAACTATGTGTGCATGTGTAGGGGGGGAGCTCTGTCATCAGGAGGCACTTCGATACTAGAATCTCCTCGGGATTTCTAAAAATGTTAGATGATCATTTCCTAACTCAAAGAAGGTTCCATCCAACTCAAGCGAATTCTGTCCGAGACCCGTATTTAGAGAGAGAGAGAAACTGATCTGAGAACTAAAGTGACTGCTAACTTAGGCAAAAGTCATCGTGACTTGATCTCATTTGTTAAGTGCCTGCAGAACAAAGTCCAGATCAGAGATATATGCTCGGTGCGTTAGACAGAGAGAGAGAATTTAAACAAACAAACAAAAACACCAAAACCAGTGATGATTGGGAACCGTTTAAGAACATTTTACTAGGTGCCTAAAAAGCCACAATCAAGAAAGAAGGCCACGTTGGTTACAAAAAAACAACTCAGCTTAGAGAAAAGGGAGAGCAAGTGTAAAAAATAAAATTATATTGTTGTAAAGGGAAAATTAATTTGCTCAGAGTATTATGGGTTGGAGTCATGCTTCCCCCACCTCCATCACTTCCTGTTTCAATTAGTATGCATTGTCCTCCAGCTAGTTTGTACATGTTAGCACTTAGCAGTCCCTTTACACACAAAAAAGTATAAAAATGGAAGAAAGTGGAATTTGAAGGCAATTAATATAAACCCCAAATCTCATACTCTCTTCTTGGGCACTGCATCCTCTCTTGGGCACTGCCCCCCGAATCTCATACTCTGCATGGATGGGAGCCTACAAGGAAGACCCAGGGCACTGTTGTGCCACTTCCGTCGAGAGCAGGGACGTAAGCGACTGGTCGACTACCCAATAAGCAAATGTTTATCAGACAGTCAACTAGTGACTTGAATAGTCACTCCACCTCCCCCCGCTCCGCTGCCTCTGTCAGAGAGAGGCAGCAAGGGCAGGAGCCGGCTTAAAAGCCAGCTCCCCCCAGCATCATCTCCGGGGGGGGGCCAGGGGCGCAGCAGGGAACTGGTGGTGCTTCCGCCTTTGAAATATAGCAGGCATGGGGCTCTCGCTGTATTTCAAAAGCAGAAGCGCTGGAGGGAGCACGGCCACTGGGGGACTCAAGCAGTCCCCCGCCGGCCCCACGCTCCCTGCTTTTGAAATGTACAAGAGCCCCGTGCTTGCTACATTTCAAAGGCAGAAGCGCCACCAGTTCCCTGCTGCACCCCTGCCTGCCCCCTCCCCACAGAGATGGTGCTGGGGGGAACTGGTTTTTAAGCCAGCTTCCCCCCTCCCCTCCCTGACTCCTGCTCCCTCCCTTGCTGCCTGTCTCTGATAGAGGCAGTGGGGGGGGGGGAGGGGGAATGACTAGTCGAGTCACTAGTCAACCATCTGATAAGCACTAGCCGACTGTCCCTCGGGGCGCTCATACATTTCAGAAGCAGGGAGCGTGGGGCTGGCGGGGGACAGCTTGAGTCCCCCAGTGGCCCCGTGCTCCCTGCGGCGCTTCCACCTTTGAAGTGTAGCAAGAGCCAGTGGGGCTCTTTCTGCATTTGCAAAGGTGGAGGCGCCATTATCGACTCACTGAATAGTCGATGCAGATTTCATGTAACATCCTGAGTCGAGAGCCATCTTTGCTTTGAGTCAGCATGGCCCAGTGCAGTCTGGTGCTGGGCCTGTGCTGCTGTCTCCTGCCCTCTCCCGGGGATGGGCCAAAGCCAGAGCTGTGGCCACTCATCTTTACCAAAACCCGACGGCATCTTTCCTTAGAGATGGAGCACGTCCCCAGCTCACCGCACCCCCGCCAGCCAGCTGTCTTCTGTCTCCCTAACTCCCCGTGCTGGTCTAAGGCAGCCTAGGATCACCCTTCGGTGCAGAGCAGCTGCCTTGTGCCTGCCCCACAAGTGGGCAGTGAAGTCACCTTCCCATGCAGAGGTCTCCCACCCAGAGTCCCTCTTGTGGGAAGTGAGGGGGCTAGGGCCATCTGTCCAGAGCAGACCTTAAAGATATGGTCTGCACATGACAGAGCAGCAGGTGGAATCTGGGGCAACACGTGGGGGGCTCGAGGGACATGTGCCCCATACCCAGTGGAAGGAGGGGCAAGAGGTCAGCAGCCAGAGGGCAGAGCCCGGTTCATTCAAGTACCCCAGGGCCCGTGCTTTGGGGATTCCACGGGGGGCCTGGTGTATGGGTGGGAAGAGGCAGGGCCCTTCCCCAGGGATGGGGTGGCACAGAGAAGAGTCACGTGGAGGCAGTCACGTGACCGGTGGCCCCCTTGTGTCCCTCCCAGCTGTCGCCACTGGCTGGAATGCTCCTAAAAGGTCCCCCCGCTGCCTACTGGTGCTGCTGGCCAGTGGAGCAGGTCCGTGCTTTAAGGCCAATGTTGGCACGGCCAGTCCTTGCTCAGTAGGGGCACGAGCACCAGGACCTGTTCCGGGCCAGCTGCCAGGGAGGCACAAGGGGACCTGGTCCTGTCGGGGAAGGGGCTGCCCCATGTGGGTTCCGTTGGCTGCCCTGCCTTTCGAGGCGTAAGGAAGAGTCTCCAGGGAGACCCAGGTGGGAGGTTCCCGGCAGGAGGTGATGCGAGCAGTCAGGGAAGACTGTTCCATTTTTATCCGCTGCCATTCATCATTTTGACTTGCACGGAAGGTCCCCCAGAGCAGGGGCGGGGAGCCCTCCGGGAGGCCCTCCCCCAGAGTGATGTTTTCATCCTGCTTGTGCTCCTTTCAGTCAGAGAGTAATTAACAGTTTCCAGATCGCTCAAGCCTCTTATCACAAACCCGGCGAGGTGTGGGTGGGGAGGCTTCCCGCCTCCTTTCCCTCCTTTGTGCTCCAGCCTTGCCCAGTGCTGGGAATGGGGGGCAAATGTAGCTCAGCGGAGAGCCGCCACGCTTATTCGTGTGCCCAGGGACTGCTGGGCCGGCTTTGCAGTGAGGGAAGAGGTGGGGATTAAATTGAGAGAGGTCCAATGAGGCAACGAGCCAGATCCTCGCTCTGCTTCCGTTCACGCCAAAGGCCCATTGAAGTCACTGGGAGGTTGCTGGGCCAAGAATGGCTCCAAGGGCGGGCGCGTCGTCTGGCCCTGTTCTGTCGGTGCCATCGGCAAAGCAAGGCCCTTGGGCCCTGCCAAGGGGACAGCCGGGCGGCGTTTGCCCGTAATGCCCAAGACTGATTCCCGTCAAACAAGGCTCAGCCATTTCCTGGCGGGCGGGACCTCCGTTCTCGGGGAAGGCCCCTGAGCTCTGCTGTGGCCCCGTGCAGCAGCCAGGGAACCTGTGACAGAGAGGAGTGATGTAAGGACAGGAAAGGGTTAATGAACAGCTGGGAAACTGACTCAGTCACCAGTCTGTGGGGCCTTTTGGTGCTTCTGTGGCCGTCCCAGTCGGTTTCAGTTGCGCTGGCCCCGTGCCCAGGCTTCAGGGCTCAGGGACCAGCAACACACAGCAGAGAGGCGGCCGGTTGGGGCTGGACGGCCTGGCACTGAGGAGACAGGGACGGGACAGCGGGGTGAAGACAGGGGCTGGGTGTTTCTGCCCACTCCAGGGAAAGAGTTAACAAGACAGGCCTTTGGAGCGGCTCTTCGCTCTCCAATGAGTGCCCAGGAGGGGAATTGGTAGCCCCTTCCTGCCAGAGCCGCCGGCCGACTCCGCAGACTGGCCGCTTTCCTGTGAGACTCTCTGCGAGTGCAGGGGCCGTGTTGCTGCAGAGACGCTTGGTTCCAGTGCCCAGGTCCCTGGCGAAGGGAGGACCTGTGGCTGCTGCACCATTTCATGGCTGCCTGGAGGGAGCAGAGAGCGACAAAAGAGCAGCTGTCCGCAGCAGTGGAGAGCCGCACCTCTGGTGCTGTGGGCCAGAAGCCAGCGTGGGAGAGGGTGTCTTGGCTGCAGCAGAAAGCTCCTGCGCCTTCAGGTCAAAAGCTGCAGTGGCAGTCACAAGGGGAAACAAGGGGCAGTCACAAAGGGGACCCAGCCAGCCTGGGAATGGGGCCTCAGCTGCCACTTTCAGGGAATGGGGCCTCCCCTCCCAAGCATGATCGGGCTCACAACTCCTTGCCGGGAGGTCTCCAGTGGCTCCTGCTTAGAGGCTGCTGGGGTGCAGGGCTGTGAGGTCTGGTTCTGTGCCCTGCACCCCTTGCTCCTGGCCAGGAGAAGCACTCGCTCCAGCTGTGTGGGCACTTGTCCCACGAGGCAGCCAGTCTAGGTGGCAGATTACCCTGGTCAGGGCAGGCAGAGACAGCACCAGGGCCCGGCCCGGCCACTCAGGCCTTGCATTCTGCCCAGGCTTTGCACCACAGTTAGCTCCCAGCACTTTGCCGTCTGCAGACTGGGGCTCTCATCACTGCACCGGGGAACATTTGGAAGGTATCGGGTGAAAAATGAACCCCAAAGCGCTAAGGTGTCGCAGTCATGTTGCAGGGCCACTGAGCAAGAGGGTTCTCCATGCCCTGAATCTATCCGCGTTTGTGAGCTGTGTCGAGCCCTGAGCCGAAGGGCCCGGCGGACACGCACAGCACTGCTGCTCTGTTTCCATTTCAGGACACTCTGGAGATGTGTGCCCGGGAGAACGAGTTCAAAAGTATCCTGTTCGCCCTCTGCTATTTCCACGCCGTGGTGGCAGAGAGACGCAAGTTTGGGCCCCAGGGCTGGAACCGCTCCTATCCCTTTAACACCGGAGACCTCACTATCTCGGTCAATGTGCTGTACAATTACCTGGAGGCCAATTCAAAGGTGCATGGAACAGAGGAGCCCGCTCTGTGGCCCGTAGGCTTTTCTACATATGTTGGAACGTCTGAATTTTCCCCCATTCAGTGCTAGTTCCCTGGCATCGTCAGGCTTCCTGACTTCAGAACTCAGGCCAGGTCTACACTAGACCCAGATGGTCGGCTGAGGGTTCTCAGCTCCAGCTACACACAGACATAGCTGGAGTTGCCTTACCTTAAGCCGAGCTTGGCACCATTTTCACAGTGGAAGGCTGATGGAGCGAATGCTCCCTTCAGCTCCCTTTGCTCTGTGTGACTGCGAGGAGGGCCGGCGCTGGCTGGAGGCCCACGGTGTTCTGTGGTGTGGGTCTTAATTAGACTCGGGTCTCTTGCTGCTTCAAACTACACTGCAACGAGCTGTCGGCTCGGGCGTGGGCGAGGCTCCTTGCTGCCACTTCAGGGTGGTATCTGGGAATGTTGGGCTGCCTAGGCAGCTGCGTGTGTTGTATGGATCTTCATTGAGAGTCGCTTTCCCTTGGGAAACCCCACAAAGCCTGTCAGGCAGGCTGGCTTTCCCTGGGCTCCTCTCCTGCAGGTAGAAATGTAACTGCTGCCTGAGACTCGCGCGCTCAGACAAATGAACTGGTGAAATGAAAACGTTCCCCCTGTAGACCAATGCTTTTCATTCCACTCTGCCGCCCCACGGTGCTGTCAGCAGAAGTGCATCTCTGTGGGCTCTTTCATGCCTTCTTGGTTCATTTTTAGGTCCCCTATGACGATTTGCGCTACCTCTTTGGTGAGATTATGTATGGAGGCCACATCACAGATGACTGGGACAGACGCCTTTGCAAAACCTACTTGGAGGAATTTATTAAGCCAGAAATGCTGGAGGGAGAGTTCTTCCTAGCTCCAGGATTCCCTCTCCCGGGGAACATGGACTACAATGGTTATCACCAGGTAGCCTCTTTGTTTTCTGGGGTTATTCATGCTGCTGAAGTTAATGTCGTCCATAATCCCCTCTTAATCTGTCAGAGGCAACAGTGACTAGTATTGCAGAGATTCAGGTCATCTTGGATTGTTTCCTGTTTTGTTCTTTTCTTAGACTGTTCAGCAGCCCCTTGTATGAGCCAAGTTTAAGGGTAATTTGATCCTTCAGCGTGAGCTTAACAGAAGAACTGTATTGGTTCTTGAGTCTTGAGCAGGTCTAGTGGAAAATTGCATCCGCATACTTTTAGCTGAAATGGCCCTTTCAAGCTCTTTTTATTGCTGGGTCTGATGAGAACCCTCCAGACTCTTGGATGTCTGCTTACTGATTTCCTCGCTCTTCGGGTGCCGCGGCAGCAGCAGGCCCGGGTGCGTTAGGTCGGTTTTGTTTATCATACTGGGAAAATGGTGTCTGCTGCGGGAAATGAAATTCCCAGCAGGGTTCAGAGTATTGATGCCCAGACATGGAGCACGCAAAAGGTAGAAGAGGCTCGGGTCTGAGATGGGCAGCCCAGACATCCTGCAGCAATGAGCAGGCTGGTTTGGTGGTGGCAGCAAATATTACTACTCCAGTGGCTTTACTACGTCCACCCTCTTGCTTCCCAGAAGCCTGAGCCCATAGCTCAGTCCCACCTGAGGTGCTGCGTGGCGCTGTCCAGACCAGCCACGTGGCCATTAAGCGTGCCCTGTGCTCTCCCTGTTCAGTACATAGACGATGCCTTGCCTGCCGAGTCGCCGTACCTGTACGGCCTCCACCCCAACGCTGAAATCGGGTTCCTAACCCAGACCTCGGAGAAGCTCTTCCGCACCGTCTTGGAGATGCAGCCTCGCTCCACGAGCACTGGCGAGGGAGCAGGGGCCACGAGGGAAGAGAAGGTGAGATGGGGCCAAGGAGGGAGCCACCGTTGCTTTGTTTCATTGGGCTGCATTTTAGTCTCTGTTTTTTCTCAGGACCCTTCATTATAATCTGGGCGGCCTTTGTACAGGGTGCGCGGGGAGCATTGCGCTCTCCGGGAGCTCTCCGGGAGCAGTGTAAGTCTCTGCACCCTGTGAGGACAGAGACATCTGTAGGGCTTGCTCCCTGCCCACGCTTGTGGAGGGAGGCATCGATGAGAGGACATTGCAGATAAACCCAGCTGTGACCCCTGCTGGCGCACAGCCACGAACCACGGGGACTGGCAGCGTGGCTCTCAGAAGTGCAGCTCCCAGAACGCACCATGCACAAAATGCTGGACAAGTCTTCCTCCCCAGCAGTGCCACCCCCCACAACTGCCTGCCTCCTGCCCGGTCTGAGGGCTTCCCCCAGGCGCTGGCCTCCTTACATCCCACCAGCTTACTCGCGCCAGAGTGACCTTACACCAGCTCTGCTCCGAAGGCCTGGGTTCCCTGGAGACTGGGGCACTGAGAGTCCAGGTGGGGCAGAGCTTTGCTGGGGCTCATGAATCTTCCAGGGGACTTGGACCAGTTTTAGGCCAATCCGGGCAATGCACCATTTTGCTTTGGGATCGTGCAGGACATGCGTTCACACATTGGTACGTCCTGAAACTATAGGGGTGGGACTAAGTGGTTTAACCCTGTTTCCCTCTGAGATGCAGAGAGGTTTTGCTGTCCTCAGCTGCTAACGAGACAGTGCCCAATGCCCAGTGCTCCCTCCTCAGAGCCCTGTTGCCCTCACTCATCCCGTCCTCGGCCTGGCCGCTAGCCCCTTGAGCTCTCGGAGGGATACTGCATGGAGCTCCAGGAGACCCGAGCAAGGGCCATGAGGTGGGGGGTGCCAGGGAGAAGTGATGTGGGTGGAACCAGGCCGGCAGAGGCTGGCAAGGGGCGACTCTGACATAGAGCGTAGGAACGGCCAGGCCGAGTCAGACCGAGGGCCATCTCGCCGTGTGCCGTCTGCCCACAGTGCCCAAGGCCGAGTGCCCCAGAGGGAATGACGTGAGCCCCTGAAGTGCTCCCCCGGCACTGCTGCCCCCGTGGCCCTCAGCAAAGGCCAGGAGAGCAGGAATGCTGCTCCGGGAGAAGCCAGGGAAAGTTTGCCTGTTGCTCTCCTGCCCCCCTTCCCCCGGCATCTCAGCAGCTCCTGCTGGCTGCTCGCTGCAGCCCTCTCCAGGCCTCGGCCAAAGTCCCTCCTCGCAGCCAGCCCAAGGGCCTGAGTGAATGACGTGGCCCATTCTCACTTGGGGAGAACAAATCACCGGTGTCAGGTGGGGGCCGAGACAGTGTCAGGTGCTGCCCTGTGACAGGTGCAGGCACGTCACTCACAAGGCCGGCTGGGCTTTCTGTGGCACTGCGTGCGGCACTGGAGCGTGTTCACAAGCATTGGGGACGGCCAAGGGCGGGGCACGTGGAACCCACAAGGCTGCAGCTCCTGATTGGTCGTGCGAGCCCGAAGAGCGGGAGAGAAGCAGCGAGAGGAGAGGCGGCTTTTCGCTTCACCTTCGTGCAGAGAGCAGAGCAGGGCGACTTAGGGTGCGTCTACACAGCAGCGCTCATTCGGCGCCACTGACGTTATTCTGAAATAGCAAAGAGCGCTCCTGCACTCCAAGCCTTTATTTCGGAGGCCTGGCCAGCGGGAGGACTCCTGTGGCCTCGCTTCCCCAGGAGGAAGGGGAGTCGGAGGGAGAGGGCTCTCTCCTCGACGCCCTGCTGTGCAGGCAGCGCCAAAAGCCGAGTTACGCTGTTTCCGCTTCAGCTGCGCAATGGACGGTGTTGGAGTTGTGTCGTTTCATTCGACTGTAGCCCTGCTGTGTAGACGCGCCCTTGGGCTGTGTCCGCGCCCAGCCGGCGGAGTGGTGCAGGCGCTGCTGTCGTGCTCCTAGCGAACACGCTCTCACTTGGCGGGAGAGAGCCCTCCCAGTGGCTTAGCACTGCTGCGACCTGGCGCGATCCACGCTGGCGCTCGGGGCAGTGTAAATTGTGCCACTCGGGAGCGGCTCACTCCCCAGCCACGTAACCAAAGTCGTTTCTAGCACAGCCCTAGCCTGGGAAGTAGGGTTACCCTGCGCCCTGGGCACGACCCCTTTTGTGGTTCTCCAGTCTCTGTCCAGGCAGATTTGTGAAATACGAACAAACAGCCGGGATTTTTCTTAGCTTGTCCTTTTTCAAAGCCCATTCAGGTGGAGTTGCAACTCCCAGCATGGTCTACCCAGCAGGCATGTTTGCTGGCTTGGCCACCCTTCACTTCTGGGCCCCTGCTGGGTCAGCACAATAGCCACAGGGAGGCGGCCGGAGGGCGGAGATTCCGAGGGCGGCGCTGGCACCAGCAGCAAGGCAGGATGGGTGGCATGGTCTGGCATTGCCACGGACACTCCAGCACCCTCCGGCTCCCATCCCCTGACAGCGTTCTCTCTTTGGGACCCTGAAGTCCGGAAACCCTGCTCTGCAGGGCACTGAGCTGTCTGGCAAAGGGGTGGAGTCCCTGGCCGTGCATTTTCTGTTCATTAGTCACACTTACGCTCATACGACCCAAGGAGCTGGGAAATACCTTGCCTCGTTCTGCTGGGTTTGTCCAGAAAATCAAATTCAGCTTAGAATTCCATTCAAATCATCCCTCGGTGTCGCGGAAACATTAAAGAATAGTTCATACAATCAGCAACCCTGGAGGCACCAGTCCTGCCTCCCTGCCTTGAGCCTGGCCATGGAAAGGGGAGCCGTGCACATGAGCTTGCTACCCCATGTGGCCATTTATGGCTAGTTCTGTTCAAGGAGGCATGTGGATTTTCCCAGGTCAGAATGGGCCGGTTTGAAAGGGGCCACGCATGGTCCAGCGGGACGCAGAGCGCAGGAAGTGGCAGGAGGGGCTCTCTCCCCATTCAGTGGGAAGGGCCCCACCAAGAACATTGAGCACCGTAGGCCTCTGTCCCTGGTGGAAGATTCTTCCAGTAGGTCCCCACTCCCTGACTCCTCTCTCTCTCGCCCTTGGCTCACAGGTGAAGGCTCATCTGGACGAGATTTTAGAGAAGTTAACAGATGAGTTTAACATCCCGGAGCTGATGGCAAAGGTGGAGGAGCGGACTCCCTACGTGGTGGTTGCCTTCCAGGAATGTGAACGCATGAACATCCTCACCAGTGAGATAAAGCGCTCCCTTCAGGAGCTAGATCTGGGGTTAAAGGTAGGCGCGCTCTGCTTGAGGTTGGGACATCTCGTGCACGCTGAATGACTGGAGAGCAGGAGTGATGGGGGTGTGAAGAGAAATGAGCGTTTCTTGCGTTTCAGCAGTGACATTTTGAGACGGTACCCGACACACGGGCTGCATGGTGACGCGGCTCCAAGGGGCAGAATTCACCATCGTTCTTCATTGGATATACGAGATGAGCCCAATGGTCCCTTCTGGCCGCCCAGTCTGTGGAAAATGCATGTGGTCCCCCCCCCCACTTTTGGGCCCTTGGCGAGGTCCAAGGAAGTTCTCCTCTGCACAATGCCCGAGCAGCCTGTTGGACTCTCTGTAACAGGTGTCGCTGAAGACAGGGAACATAAGGGTCAGTCATTTCTAAGGATAGAAATGGGTTTAAATTGCAGCCAGGGAGGTTCAGGCTGGACATTAGGAAAAGGTCCCAGCTGGCAGGGTGGTTAAGCAGTGGAGTTAAATTGCCATCTCTGGAAACATTTAAGAGCAGGTTAGAAACGCATCTGTCAGGGATGGTCCAGGTGGTGCTTGGTCTCAAGGTGCCCTCCAGTTCTAGGAGTCTGTGGAAAAAAAAACCCGTGAGAAATCACAGCAGTTTGAAGCTGGAAGGGCCCTCGCAGGGTCTAGTCCGACCCCCGTGCTGAAGCAGAGCCAAGTACACCCAGGCCTTCTCCCATGAGTGTGTGTCCAAACTGTTCTTAATGACCTGCAAAGACGGAGAGTCCACAGCCTCCCTTGGTAACCCATCCCCGCTTAGCAGGGAAGAGTCCCCTTCTATCTAACCGCGATTTCCCTTGCTAGAGGTGAAACTCCTTGTGCTGCCCTCAGTGGAGATGAAGAACAATCAGTCAGTGCCCTCTTTAGAACAGCCCTTACCGTATTTGAAGTCTCTAATCAGGTTCCTTTCTTCGGACTTCATTTCTCAAGACCAAACATGCCGATGCTTTCGGACCCTTTTATGATTTTATTTACTGCCCTCTGGACTCTCTGCTACTTGGCCACTTCTTTCCTACATAACAGTCTCTGGAGCAGTGGCCCGGGTGTGAAAAGCCAAGCATTTGGGAAGGGGCATTACACACACTGCAGCAGGGCAGGAGGAGGAACCATTTCTAAAGGAAGAAACTGTCCTGTGGAGAGCTTACCCCGTAACGGCCTCCTGCAGGATTTCTTGCACCTGCCTGGGAAGTACAGGGACAGATTCAGTGGGGCCAAGCCAGTGTTCTTAGGCGCTAGTGCAGTGAGCAGCCCGCAGGGCTGAGGGGGGGATTCTGGGGTTCAGGAGCATTGGTGACAATGAGCTGAGACCACCAGGCTGCAGGCCCTAGCTCCTGTGTGTGGCTCAGTGCACCCGTCCCGAGCCGATGGTGGGATGTGGCAGGTCACTTGTACCAGTGCGCTGCCTGGCGCTGGGTGGCACATGCACACGGCCGGCGTTAACACTGCGTTGCTGTCTGGGTGCTGCACCCCACGAAAGGCTGGCAGGGCAGCCAGTCTTGTCCGCTCCTCTGCCGGGAACAAGAGGCCAGAGAACTGATGGATCACACACCCGTCCGTACCGACCCCAGGCACCTCCCCCAGCTGCAGAGCTGTATGGAGAGTGGGTGAGCAAAGGAAGAGCCGAGTGGAGCAGCTCTCTGCCTCCCAGGGCCGGGGCAGGTTCCCCAGGGAAGTGAAGCTGCTTGTTCAATAGACAGGCTGTCAGGCCATCAACTGCGGGGGCACAGGGGCTGTGCCCAGGAGAGGGGTCACTGAGCCACTCCTCGGCCTGTTTGCAATGGCCACCGTGCTCAGCCTCCATGTCACAGCTCCAATGCTGCGAAAGCCGAACAGCCCACAGCCTGGGTAAGGCATTTCTGTGGCCCATTGGGCATCACGGAGGGACCTCAGTAACTTAAACTCCTAAATGTCCTGCTTAGCCACGCTAGCGTGAGGGGGCCGGGCAGGACCCCCCGACTAGCAGATCTGCTTGGCTCTGGAGTCGTCAGAAAGGCAAAGATTTCCATGCTTGAAGGAACCAGGATCATCTCGACTCCCAGATTTGCTGATGGGGCTTTTGGCAGAGGAGTCCAGTTCACAGGTATCACAGGCCTGTAACGGGGCTCAAAAAAGAGCAAGAGAAATTCACAGAGGACAGGTCCATCAGTGCTCAGTAGCCAGGGTGGGTAACACTGGCGCCTGTAGCCTCTGTGTGTCAGAGGCTGGGAATGGCTGATGGGGGAGGGATCACGTGAGGATTCCCTGCTCTGGTCACTCCCTCTGGGGCACCCGGCATTGGCCGCTGTGGGCAGACAGGACACTGGGCTAGATGGGCCTTTGGTCTGACCCCGTCTGGCCGTTCTTACTATTAGCCTGTTGGTCTGGATAGTCGGATAGCTCCCAGACTCCATAGCAGCCCGGCCTGTATTCCTTTCCCTCTGGCAGTTCCTGCAAGTGGAGATGAGCAAGGTCCTTCACTCGAAAGACAGAGTCTCGTCTCCAAAGAGGGGCTAATGTAACCCCCCAGGTCATTTTGTGAGGGCAGTATGGTGAGGGAATGCTCTTCCCCTCGGCTCTACGGTTGGGGCACATCAGAAGGGAAGTCTCCTGAGAGACACATACAGCGTGATAATTGTCCTCTGTTCCCTGCAGCAAGGTCCCTTCTGCAGCCCCTGGGGTAGCATTTAGTAAACCTTATTACTAGAATCTAGATCGGCTCATCTGCATGGGAAGGTAGAGGGCAGGCCCCTTTCTTACCAAGCTCCCTCAGACAAATCAGTCCAATGTGAGAACTCGACCTGCAGACCTGCCCCTGCTCCAAGAGGAGAAAGTGACCAGGCAGAAAACACATTTCTTACGCTGGTCTCCCACCTGCTGTACAAGACAATTAACATCATCAAAAAAACCACCATTTGATTCCATTCTGTTCTAAGGGCGTCATTCCCTGCTTACATTCCCAGCTGGCCTCTGGTCTGTGGGTCCATTTAGCTCCCTCCTCCTCTCTCGGTCCCCAGGGGAGAACTGGGAATTCTGATTCATACCCACTTTGTGCAGATCTGTGAGCAGGGTGCTAAGAAATGTTTTATTTTCATAATTCTCTGGACTGATTAATACGCTGCAGATAATTTAGCTGCCCTGCCGTAGAAGAGTACATGAAAGTGAAAGTGTGGTATTGCTAGGGCGCGCAGAAATGGTTCTATTTTAATCCGTGTGTCCTATTGTTAAAATAGCGAAGTGGTGAACACAAAGCACGTTTTTCATATGCATTTCCTGCAGACAGAAGGTGCTAAAAACTGGAAATCAAGAAGAGTTTGAGTGACATCTGTCTTTTGCTGGAAAACTGGTGTCTGTTCTATTGACTAAAGAGATACGAGTGTTGTGTGTCCTTTGTACAATACACAAGCCACTTTAAAATAGGCTGATATTTATGCTTCCAATTATTGTAAACAGATTTACTTTATTTACCAGAGTTTGGCAGTTGAATTGGAAATTCTGTTTCCTGAGACAGGTAAACAGAAGTGATTTAATGTTTCAATCTCCAAGTAGCAAACAAGATATTATTGTAACCGGGACAATGTGTAGCAATTAGATTTAATGTGGAGAAACGCAAGCTACTACATATTGGCCTGGGAAAACAATGAGAAGAAGGGCCCTGAACTAAATCACAAAGGCTCGGACAGCGCTTAGGCGGTAACAGAACATGCACGTCCTCCAGAAAAGCTGCCACAAACTACAGCAGGGAAGTAAGGCAAGAAGTGAGTGAGACGCAGAGAGACCCAGGGCCAGCAGAGAAGCCTCTGGCCCCTGCGTCCGCTCCCACTGCTTAGAGCAGCTTGCCTGGCAGTCTGGCCGTGACATCAGGGTCTGCAGCCGAGTCCTGGCCCTGCCTGTGAGGTGCAATCTCAGAGACACAGAGAGACTCCGACAGTCTAAGCCTTTGTGTTCTACCCCTTGGCTGGCCAGCATGGGAAATGGGGACGGCAGGATGCCAGCGACTCGCCACTCTGGTCACTTAGATGGCTAAATATGAGCTTATGGCTAACCCTAGGCACTCCCATTTGGAATGCTGACCAGAGGCTCCACAGGGAATCCTGTCTGACCCCTCTTCCCATCGGCAGATCCTCCAGCGAGGAGTCTGCAATTTCTGAGTCACTGGGGGCTTGGCTTCCAAAAGCGAGGGATCCGGGGGTGCAGAGACCAGCGGTCCCTGTGCAAACTCCCAGTCAATAGAGCAACCGAATGATTTGCCATGAGACTTTCTACGCTTGTTTTCCTCCTGCCTCTGTGGGAGGCTGGGTCCGAAGGAGACGTCCTGGCACTCGATACGGTCCATCTGTGAGCCTCAGCTTGGCAGGGATCGTGGAGCTTGTGTCAGATGCGGCTAGCAGGCCATCCCGTCTGACCTCCTGCACTGCACCCACCCAGCCATCGCTTGGGACCAGGCCCTAAACGACCCAGGACACTTGATAGCAGCAGACAGCGCCTGAGAGCGACTGCAGCTCTCCTCTGCCGCCAGGCGTATGGTGAGAGATGCACCAGGGGCCTGGGAGCCCGCTCGGGCGTCTCGCAGTGCCAGGCCTTGGAATGCAGGGCAGAACAGGCCCGTCAACACTCGAACGGACAGAACCTGTCCCACAAACCGGGGTAGCACCGTCATCGTGGGCTGCATCAGCCAATAGGAGGAGTTTATCTGAGGGTGGGTGTGCATGTCCACATCAATTCATGCCTCTTGCATTGCACGTTCTCGTGAGCCCTCTGCTGCATGTCTGAGGGTTGGAATGTCTCCCTCCGAGCATGCCAGGCGGCTGTCCGGAGCGCTTTTCAGCCCTTTCTGCAGCATTATTGTCTGGACTTGGCGGGCAGGCTCATGCCCAGTTGGGCAGTGAAACCTTTGTGTAATTGCTAGTCCTTAGCCACCCCCTCGGGCTAGCTGTTAATGGTCACTGACCTCCCTCAACTGGGGTGTACTGTGCACAATTCAGGACTCAGATGAGAAAGGAAGCTTACTTAGAAGTGACTACAGCTCTGTAGAATAAGAACATAAGAACGGCCACAGTGGGTCAGACCAAAGGTCCATCTGGCCCAGTGTCCTCTTGTCTGCCAGCAGTGGCCAGTGCCAGGTGCCCCAGAGGGAGTGAAAAGAACAGGGAATCATCAAGCGATCCCTCCCCTGTCGCCCATTCCCAGTCCAGACAGACAGGCCAAGGACACCCTCCCTGCCCAGCCTGGCCAATAGCCACCGATGGACCCAGCCTCCATGGATCTATCTACCAGTAGTTCTTTTTAAATCCTGTTAAAGTCCTGGTCTTCACAATCTCCATGGCATAGGATGCATGTCCTGCGGAGAGTGAGATGCCTCTTTGCTGCTCACTGACTGTCTGCTAACAGGATGGTTCAAGGTTCATTTGAATCTCTGCGTAGTAACTGCAGCTGTCCGAGGCAGTGAGCTGTACCTCTGGTGCTGGCGTGCCAGAGTTAGAATCCAGGAGTCTTGCCTGGCTACATAATGTTTTAATTTGTTCACTGTTACTTGGCTTTAAACTAAGATTGGGATTGGGATTTGGATTGGGATTGGGATTGGTTCTGCCTTGGGCAGGGGGCTGGACCTGATGACCTCCTGAAGTCTCTTCCAGCCCTAGCATGCTATGATTCTAATGAAATGTGGCCGCCTTAGACCCACGCTGCAGAGGAACCTGTGGGAGGCAGAAACGGGAAGGCTTTAGGGAAAAGAGGGACTGTTTGATACTGAGCAACCTCTGGCGAGATTTTCCAAACAGAGCATGGGGCTGTAGTGACAGGAAGTGCTGACCCTTTTTTGGGAAATCTGGCCCTTAAGGAGTACAGCTTTGGAGAGGAAATACAAGCAGCCCAGGGAGCAGCTGGGGACGTGGCGGTTAGCTGAACGCGGTCCTGCCGCACATTCCTGGTGTGTACTTTCTGACCACGCACTCTTTGGATCTCAGACAGGGTGAGGTGTTGGGAGGCTGCTGTAGGAAGTGACCACAAGACAGTCTTGAGTTCAGTAACAGTTGCAGTGTGAGAACCCCTGGGTGCAGCGTTGTCTGCGCGTCCCAGCTTAGCCTGTTGTGGGAAGGGAGCTGCCATGCGGAGCTGAACAGCTGCCCTGTTTCACTCCAGAGGTGGCTGCATTTCAGTGGTGCATAGCTGCTTATTATCCTCTTCTTCCTTTTCCCCGCCAGGGGGAGCTGACAATAACAAGCAATATGGAGAACCTACAGAACGCCCTCTTCCTGGACACCGTGCCCGAGTCTTGGACGAGGAGGGCTTACCCTTCCATGGCGGGCCTGGCGGGCTGGTTTGTGGACCTGCTCAGCCGCATCAAGGAGCTTGAAACATGGACAGGAGACTTTGTCTTGCCCTCTGTCGTGTGGCTGGCGGGATTCTTCAACCCTCAGTCCTTCCTGACCGCCATCATGCAGTCCATGGCCCGCAAGAACGAGTGGCCTTTAGACAAGATGACTCTGCAGTGCGACGTGACGAAGAAGACCCGGGAAGATCTGAGCAGCCCTCCCCGGGAGGGCGCCTACGTCCACGGGCTGTTCATGGAGGGAGCACGCTGGGATGTGCAGGTAACCGGAGCAGTTGCGTGATGCAGAGACCAGTCACTACAGTTAACCGACTGTTAGCTGTGGAGAGTGGGGGCGGGGGCAGAGCTCACTTGAGCGTCAAAGAACCGGGGTGAGTGCCCTTGCCAGATCTCAGAGCTCGAAACCCGTGCCAGCCTGGACCCGGATGGGCTCTGTCCTGGGAAATCTATTTCCATTATTGCCACCAATAAAGAATTGATCCAATCGGAATCCAGTCACCAGGAACTGAAGGGATCTGTGTAAAAATAACACCCCTCGGCACTTGCCAGGTGGCTCCCTCGGGAGCGGCAGCGAGTTACTGAGTGACTGGGCAGTGCATCGACTAAGTCCCATGGAAGGGCCCTGCATTCTCATTACGATCTTATTATAACCAATGGCCATTTGACACTCACAGTAAGGTAGTGGGTAGTGCGCAAGATGGACGACTTCACCTCGCTGATCGGCAGCCCTGAGCAAATCGCTAGACAGGGTCAGTCTGTCCACACGACGCTGCATCGGGGGCGTTTGAAATACAGCCACCCGCGAAGCTAATCCGCAGGGAGAGCCAGCCCCGCTAGCGCAGCGAGGCACGAGTCCTACTCCAGCTTTGTCTGTTTCCCTCTCGAGCCCTGTGGAGGGGCGACTGCCCCACACTCGCCAGGGAGGGGTTAAAGCAGGCTGGCGGGAGCCTGCACAGAACTCTGGCCAATGAAGGGGGGGGGGTAATTAGTCGCCAATCGGGGTGGCTTGCTGGGGCAGCCCTGTATATAGGGAGCCGCCTCGCAGAGAGAGGGGCAGCCAGGCCCTGACCAGGGAAGGTGCAGGGCCTGGCTCCAAGCACCTTTGGGAGAGCAGGGGTGGGCAGGCTCAGGGGGGCTGGAGAGGGAGGCTTCTGCCTGATCCCTGCCAGGCTACTTCCTTACCACCAGGGCCAGGAGGGTGCCAAGGGTCCCAGGGGAGTGGCCCAGGGAGCTAGAGGCAGTGCCGGGGAGCAGAGGGGGGCAGGAGAAGGCTGCTGCCAGAGGGTCCCTGGGTTGGGGCCCAGAGTAGTGGGCAGGCCCAGGTCCCTTTCTTCCCCCTTGCATTGCACCTTGCCACCAAGGCGTGGCCCGTACAGGCTGTGCCTTGCCCCGAGGCGGCGGGGCTGGACTTGGAGACCACCGTTGGCCATAGTGGCAGTAGAGACTCAGGACTGACGACACCCCCCGAAGGGGATGGGAGATCATTGGGGTGGGCACAGCCGGAGGGCAGGTCCTGAAGAGGACGCCGTGGCTGGGGAGCGACGCGGGTCCGGAACGGGAGCATGGAATGAGGCCGGGGCAGGCACAGCCAGAGGGAGGCGCCGTGGGACAGCAGAGCTAGTGCCCAGTGTTAGCAGGAGGCGCCGTGGCGGTGTGCCCAGCCCGGGACAGGCCGCCTTCCATGCCAGCCATTCCCAGAAGGGGCTCCCAGAGTCGGGAGAGGGGCAGCAGTGCCTGAGAGACTGGAGCGGGGGGCAGGGGGGAACCAGCCAGTGAAACGCTCCCCACAGACTGGCATCCCCTGCGAGATGGGGCCCACCCGCTGAAGCCGAGCTGGGGAGACTCGCCGGCACCAGGCAGTTCTGTCAGACTGGGCCGTGCGTACCCCGCTGAGAGCGGGCCCCTCAGACTCTCCGCCATCCCCCGGCAGGGCTCAGCATGAGCCTCCCAACCGCTCCCCCTTGCCAAGGGCGCAGTGAGCTCGCCGGCCCTTCGTGCCCGGCTGGGAATGGGCTGTGCTTTGTGTGCGGCTCGTCAGCCAAACCGCAGCGGCCTGCCCAGCCGTCGGTCCCTCCGGGCATCGTCCCAGAGCCAGTAACTAAGCGCCCCTCCTGTTCCTGGAACGCGCCATCAGTTTGCATTGGCCAAATACAAGTTTATTAGGACGTGGTTTCATGCCGGGCTCGATTTTGTCCTGAACATGTCCAGTGGGTTTCCCAGGCTGTCGTTTGACCCACTGTGTTTTCTAGAAGAAACAACGAGGGGCCGGTGGCACCTTAAAGACTAAGGGTTTTATTGTGGCATAAGCTTTCGTGAGCGGCAGGTCACTGCGTCAGATGCGTGATGTGAGGAACAGTCAGTGGGCGTGGTACAGAGATGGGAGTGCTACCCCTGCCAGGGTGCAGGTGGCCCACGTCCAACAGAGATACGAAGGTGAGGACCCCGGAAGGGGAAACCAGCCGATGGTGACGAGAGACCCAGTCCCCGTCTCTGTCCGGGCCCATTCGGATGGTGTCACGTTTGTAGATGAATCCCAGCTCAGCAGTCTCACCTTGTGCTCAGCTTTGCTTGAGAATGTGTCTCCTAGTTCAGCGTATCCCAGCCCAGCCCGTGGCGATGGGGCGTTTCCTTGTGCTGGTGTGTGAGATCGCGGAGTCGCCAGGCCAGAAGAAAGGGGTGGAGGTGAGGGGGAAGGGCAGACTCTCTCACTGCCCCAGGGCAGGGCACAGCTGGGCCTGGGCACCCAGGATGTGATTGGAGTGTTGCCATTCATCCTTTAGTGCAAGAGCCCTTTGGTTACAGCCCTGCGGCCTGATCCTGCAGCTGCTCCCCAGGAAGGAGCCTGATGAGGTCAAAGCCTGAACGCCCCCGGCATTCGGACGTCGGGGTTCGTGCCCCAGGCCTGGAGCCTTTTGCGTGGGGAGTGCTGATCCGGGGGCTTGGAGCATGTGATATGAGAACAGCCGGTGTCAGGTTCTAACAGCACCGTCCCCCTTTGAGGAAGCTACCTTAGAGAAAAGCGGCCGATGTCAGTGATCCTTTTCAGTTTGGAAAAGAGGAGGCTGAGGGGGGATATGATAGAGGTCTATAAAAATCATGAGTGGTGTGGAGAGGGCCGATAAAGAAAAGTTATTTATTAGTTCCCATAACAGAAGAACTAGAGGACACCAAATGAAATTAATGGGTAGCAGGTTTAAAACTAATAAGCGAAAGTTCTTCTTCACACAGCGTGTAGTCAGCCTGTGGAACTCCTTGCCACAGGAGGCTGTGAAGGCTAGGACTATAACAGAGTTTAAAGAGAAGCTAGATAATTTCATGGAGGCTAGGTCCATAAAAGGCTATTAGCCAGAGTCCTTGGCCTCTGTTTGTCAGAGGCTGGAGAGGGATGGCAGGAGACAAATGGCTTGATCATTGTCTTCGGTCCACCCCCTCCGGGGCACTTGGTGCTGGCCACTGTCGGCAGACAGGCTACTGGGCTAGATGGACCTTTGGTCTGACCCAGTACGGCCATTCTTACGTTTTTATGTTCTTATCCTGGCACATCAGTGCATCTTTTAACACCTACCAAAGAGGTTTTCACCTGACCTCACGTGTTTACTTTGCACGGCAGCCTTCATGCCTGTGCTCCAAGCGGAGTGGGGAATTAATCTGGGAGAAGTGATTGGTGGGGGAGGGGGAGAGCCAATGCCCAGAGGCGAGTCCTGTCCGAGACCTGACTTTGATACAGTCTAGTCGTCAGTGGGCCAGGGCATGAGAGCAGCTGTCAAAGGGCGCAGAGGGGACGTCCTACATGGTGGGATACAGGCTGTGGAAGGCGCTGGAGGCTCTAAGTGACCATCCGCATGGGGGCCAGTGGGCGTTCTTGGTGGTAGCATTAAAACCTCCCCTTCTTCCCTCTGCAGACTGGGATGATGACTGATGCCCTGCTGAAGGATCTCACGCCAGCCATGCCTGTCATTTTCCTCAAGGCCGTTCCCGCAGACAGACAGGCCCCTCGCAGCATGTACTCGTGTCCCGTGTACAAAACACGCCAGAGGGGGCCCACCTACGTCTGGACCTTTCCCCTGAAAACTAAAGAAAACCCTTCCAAGTGGGTCCTCGCTGGGGTGGCCCTGCTTCTGCAGATTTAGGTCCCGCTGGACTCAGTGTCTCCACCTGAGAGTCTTGGTAGGATGGCCCAGCCATTTCTAAACGAAGAGAGAAAACCGACCTGTTCTCTGGACTCTGCGTGCAAGTGCAGGCATGTACTGAGCATGGAGGATGAATTTGTAAGAGGAGACTGTGGGCAGGAGCAGGCACGTCTCCAGGAGAGGCAGGTACCCGACTGGCTAGGCTATTGGCACAGGCCTCAGAAGGCCTGGGCTCTTTACCCCACTCAGCCGCTGAATGACAGTAGGCAAATCACCTTAATACTTCCCTGCCTCAGTTTCCCACTCTGTAAAAGGGGGTGGATGGAAGTAACACCAGCCCCCTTTGTAATGTGCTTTATGTACCGAGAAAAGCAAGGTGCTTCATAGCTGTGAGTGGCCATTGGCCGGAGCCCGCGCTGCTTACATCAGCGTGTGGCCACTCATTCAGTGGAGCACCATGGCTTTATGCCAGCTGAAGTAGCGGCCCCGTCTCTGTCACATCCAGGGGACTGACGGGCCGCTAGGCTCCCCTGTGACCTCGTGTGTATTTTTCTGTCTTGGTTCAAAGCCAGTTGAGTTTGTGCATTGACTTTGATGGGCCTTGGACCCAGCTAAATTGAATAAGCTTTGTAATTCTTTCTATTCTGGTGGCTTAAGCCAACCAAATGTTTCAGTGATGTGTGAAGAAAAATTCTGAAAGCCAGGGAGCCCAGGCCTCGTTAGGGCAACGAGGGATTTTAAATAGTTTAGAATTCCTCGCTGACCTCCCTCCAGACTCTGGGAACGTTGGAAGGAGAGCGAATGCGCCGTGCTATTCATGAAGCTGAATGGGGAGAGGTGGGTTGCTTACATGAAGCAAAGCATTTCAACAGGGTGCACATTCCTAATAAAATCTGTATTCTTGCACCTGCCTCTGGAGCTCCCCTCGGCTTGTTTTGGTCTGATATCCCAGCCTCGTCCCCTGCACAGTGAATTGTGTGCGTTGCAGGAGGGATTAGGGAAAGCGAGGAGGTGGTTGTGCTTTAGAAATATCGCGTGACCACTACTGCAAAGGCTAGATTTGCAGAGGGACTTAGGCACCTGACTGCCACGTTAGAGCCCAAATCTCAGAATCAGGCCCCACACCCCTGCCCTGAGCCCCAGCTCTAAGCTTGCTCCAGCACCTTAATTTCCACCCAAGCCCCATCCTTCACCCCAGCTTCCTGCCCTAAGCTCCCTCCTGCACCCAGCCCCTCATCCCCAACCCCTCCCCAGAGCCCACACCCCATTCAGAGCCCTCAACCCCCACCCCAACTTGCCCCTCAGTTCACAGCCCTCTCCTGCACTCTGCACCCCTCAATTTGCACCCCACTTTGAAACATAGGGCCCTCCACAAAAACCCGGGGTCCCCAGAAGCATTCACCCAGCCCTTGCTGGGACCAGTGTGTTCTTTTCCCCCTCAGCCTAGGCGTGGGGGGAGCTCCTACCCCATTTGGTGCCCCTGGGCCTATGTTTGCGATCCAGTGGTCAGAGCAGACCAGCGCCTGCGGCTCTGACCCCTCCCGGCTCACTGTGCGCATCCGCGTTTGGAGCTGCTTTGGGCTCGGGGGAGGCCCAGCTCCTGACAACGTTCTACCGACGCTCTAGATCGGCCACCCTTTGTCAAGGAGACGCAGGTCTGAAAGGGGGAAGCAAGGCCTGCTGGCCAGTGGGTTTGTTAGGGACACACTTAATGCAGTGCTTAATGAGCACATTAGCAATCCCATCCGTAGCCAGCCCACAGTGATGCTTAAATAAGCGATGTGCACATTAGTGGCTGATTATTTACAGTACAAAACCAGCCATAATTCATCAGCTCCAGAAGCGTTTCCTGGAGCGTCAGAAGGGCAGCATTAGCACACGTCATTAGAACGGGGTTATGAGATTTGTGCGGTTTATTATGAATGGTTTCTTAAATGGCTATAATTGGTCAAGCATCTCACCAAATGCATTGACTCGGTTAGGGATTCTGCACTTCGTCTGACGTGGTTTCTGGCGGAGATCAGCCCTTCAAGGAGTCCTGGGCAGCCCTCTCTCCACAAGCAATGTCTGCGCCACGTGGGTAGGATTGGTTGGGGCTGGAAGGCACATGAAGGGCATTGGACGGGTTCTCACACTTCCCTGCACCGCGGGCCCAGCTGACAACAAAAATGACTGGATGACCCCCGAGGGTGGGACCCACAGCCTGATCCCACTGTCCTGAGACCCCCCTTCCCCCCCCATCCAGGGCTGAAGCTGAAGCCGGCGCTGGAGTCCTGGGTGGTGGGGCTCAGGCTTTGGCCCAAGGCAGTGAGGTCAGGCTGCAGCTTTGGCCCCAGGTGGGTTGGCCCCAGGCTCCAGCCAGCCTAACACCAGTCCTGGTCACCGTTTAAAATGGGGCCACAACCAATGTCTCCTCCAATTTTGTCCATCAATGTGCAGAATAAATTGTGTACTGTGCACTGAGGCATGTGGGGATGTGCACCACCGTAGAAACACCTGCTGTGGGCACTCTGCTAATCAGCTGGGCGGCATTTGAATCTCTCCTGGGTGGCTGCCAAGTGCCCAGTTTGCAGGGAACCTTGCCCCCTGCCATGAGAGGTTGGCGCACCAGCAGCCAGCTTCCCACTGGGGGGGCGGGGAGCCTTGCGAGCTCAATCCAGCTTGTGGAGGAAGGAAGCGGCTCACGGGCTGCCGCTCTCCCTTCCATTGGCAGGGGAACAGCAGCACATGAAACCGCTCACCCAGAGGCCTTCCCCACTGCTCCCATTGGCCAAAAGGGCTCCGAGGACTTGTGGGCCGAACGGCGATCCAAGTGCCCAGACAGCTGGGAGGCCCCCGCTGCAGTGCACCAGGCAAAGTGTCCTCAGTGCCCCGGGTTCTAGTCCTGGCCACAGCCGTGGTCAGCGGGGAGGGCAAGCGCATAGCACCCACAGCCCTGCTGTAAGACTGGCCTGGCGCTTTCTTGGGACGCCAAAGCCCAAGGAAAAGAGACCTCACCGTGCCTTCCGAGAGGGCCTGTCTCCTTGGCAACTGGGATGAATTTGAAAAGCAAGGATTCAAATAAGGATGTTTCAGCTGAAAACTCTTTAAAGCGACGCCTTTTGGACACTTTTGCCAACTGTGAAATGTCTGTCTGCTGTGCAGCTGGAGGTGAGTGCCGCGCCTGCACCCTCCCCACATGGGCCAGGCTCCAGAGCACGCCTGTGCTAGCCACCGCCGCCCGCCCGCTAGCTTTAGCCACGCTCATAAGGCCGAGCGCGAATGGCCACGTCTGCCCTGGCTGCGGTCACGTTGCAGTCTGGGGCCATCCCTTTCTCCAGCTCCTCCGTAGGTAGAGGGTCTCCAGCCAAGAAGCAGTTTTTGAAGGAAGAAATAGTCCAGTATTTAGGAAATCACCATCATTTGAAACTAGACACGGTTCCCTGTCAGATAAATCAATGGAGGAGAATCACTCATGTCAGAAAATATTTTCTTCCCAGCGCTCTGTCGGTCAAACCAAACTTTGTGACCTACTTCCCCAGACGCTTTGGATATCATTCCCTCTCTTGCACCCCCACCAAAATCAGCTGGACCCAGGCAAATGGGCTCAGACAGTTTTCCAGAAGGACTGACCGACAGAAAATTTGTGATTCACCAAAGGTGATAGCAGAAGATCATGGAAGAGGAAAGACCAGAAACTTGGTTTCTGAGGTGCTAGACCATAATCCCAGTGCATCCTCTCCTCATCTTCCCTTTCCCCACAAGCCCCACAGCGTGCTGCCGTGGGATGGGATAGGGGCAGGGTGCTCACAGACAAACCTACTGAGGGGATGTGGTTAGGAACGGATGCTACAGCACACTATGGGGCTCTCCGGACGTCTGCTTAGATAAGTACTGGAAGAGGAAATGGAGCCACAAGAGTTTGCTGTGTTCTTTTGTTCTTGGCAGATCAAATCATTTGTCAGCATGCGAGTCTGGATAACTGGGGACACGATGGGTAAGAAACAGTTTGGGTTAAGAGGGTCGGGAGGCCAGTGTGAGTTTGTGTGATTGCTGAAAGGAATGCCCAGGTGTTCACAAGTCTGGGAAACCTGCACTTGTGATATTTAAGTAATGCAATTAAAACATGGAGAGACCAGAATCGGATTTACTGGCCCAGTGTCGTTTTCTGAAACCCTCTCTCGGCTTTCTCCATCCCCGTTCTCACCCAGTTTCCACAGCATTTGAATGTGGTGGGAGTGTTCCCCTGTTTGCTGTGCACTGTGCTTAACCAGCTCTCGCACTAACCCGCTTATCGGTAAGAAGAAGCCGTGTGAGAGGTGGGGGCGGAAGTCACTAGAGAGACACTGCGGTTGTGGCGTCACACTGAATGCTTTCGGTGGCCTCTCGTTGAGTCTTTGATTAATGAGGAGGGAGAACTGGGGGTGGCAGAGGCCCTGAGCACAGCCCCCCTGACGTGTCTGGAGAACGGTGGGGGTGACGCAGCAGCTGTACCAGACAGCCTGTGCGACTGACCCCAGGGAGATGGACATGCCTGCCTGTCCTATCTGCAAGGAAGGGTTGTTTGAGGGGGCCAGGGTCGGGGAGCAGCGTGGGACGAGGGATGCAGTGGGATGTGGCTGCCTCAGCTCTTCTCTCTGGCCCTGTGGCACGGGGGGTAGAGGGGCGCAGAGGCTGCTGTCCCCTTGCTGAGCCCCAGGTCCCTGTGGCGGTGGGACAGGCCGGCACGCCGGTGGGAGCGTTTCATGCAGGGCTGGAGGCCGAAGCATGTCCCGGGGAACCGCGGCGCGGAGGTTGGGAGCGCAGCCTGGCCAGTGGTAGTGCATTCGGCTCACGCCCCCAGCCACCCTCAGCCTCTCCACTAGTTTCTTGTCAGCGCTTCCCGTCCTCGTCGGCTTGCTGCGGAGGGTTCCGATCAGCCTTTATCGAGCTTTCAGGGATGCCACCGAGTCTCACGGCTGGTTTAACCCTTTCTGACAAATGCTGCCAAAGCCTGTTGGGCACCCATTAAGCTGTAACGGATTTGACTGTGTGTCTAGGTCCTACTTCAATATCTGTCCGAGCGCAAACAACCCTTTTTCTGCACCTCACCCTGGCCTCGCTCCAGCGTTGCCTCAGCAGGCACCACGACCACCGCCTCTTCCTTCGCCTCTGCTAGAGCTGGCTGAACGCACGCCCCAGCAGGCTCCGGGAGCGGCTCGCCCTCTCACCCTTCTCCTCCTCCTAGAGCGGTGCCATCATCTCCCTTCTCCATTGCTCTCGTGGGCACATCGCGCGGAACAGTTTGTGCTCCACCTTCCCGGGTGCCAGGATACCCACCGCTGCGCGCTTTGCTCAGCGAGGCTCACTGTTGGGATGGCTGTGGCCCGCAGAGACAAGCCTGTCCTTGTAAGCAGCACAACCCTTAGCTTTGCCGATGATAATGGCCAGGGACCGTAACCAGCCCGGCAAGCTGAGCATTTGGGTGGAAGAGAAGACGAGAGGAGAGGAAAGTGGTGGCAGTTAGAAGATGAAAGAGCGGGGCAGAGCAAACTCAAAGAACCAGAGCAAGTGGAATAGCGTGTGCCATGAAGAGCTCGTATCGCCGCCCGGGAATTGTCAGTCTGGCATGAAAAGAAGAACAAGCTTAGCAACGGCCACATGTGGAAACTCTGCAAGGTGGGGAAGGCTAATGACATTTGGATAAACACTAACCCGAGACGGTTATCGTGATGATACTGTTGGAGGGTCGGAACGCTGGAGGATGAGGAAAGCTGTGACGTAGTGTTGGTACCTTGCTGGTTGCTGGGCTTGGGCTGTGGGTGACCCCCACTGGTTACTGTCTGTACCACGGCCCAGCCGAGTAGCTGGTGGGACAGGGAGGTAACCTGTTCGACCAGTTACCTCCCAGGGAGAGGAACAAAGGAAGGTGGATGCCGCCCCTGGCTGGGGGCAGGGCTGGAAGAGAGTGGTAGTTTCGGTTGGGGAAGCAGGGGAGAAGGAGCTAGGGAGGGGGCCGGGATTGTAGGGCCAAGCCACTCCCCATCTCAAGGGGGGGCACTGAGGCCTCCTAGCCCCAGTTCCTGTAACCAGATGACATCTGTGCTGTGCTGTATCCTGGAGAAGCAATAAACTCCCTCTATTCTACTGGCTGGTGGAGTCTGTCCGTGCCACTACAGGGGTGCAGGAGGCGGGGGACCCCGACGCGCCATCACAAAAGCCAATGGACAAAAGCTACTGACTGCAGAAACCAACTCGCTGAGAGAACACTCAGAGTTTCAAGGAGCTAGCAATAGAAGGGGACTGAGGATGCCTGGGTTAGACACGGTGCCTTGTGGTGGATATTGGAAGAGTTTAAAAATGAAAGAAGCTGTGAAGCTGGCACCAGGCAGAAAGTGGTGGCCGGACTCATTCAGGCCCTTTATCACGGTTGAGCTGCTAGGTGGCAGCAAGAGAAGAGAGGCCGGTTGGGAGGAGGTGGGGGGGCCGACCACAGCCCCGTTGGCACCGGGAGTAGGGGCAGATCGGCAGGGCTGGGAGGTGCTGTCCATATGCCATACGATACTGGAAGGGACAAGGTCCCTTGAGCCCTCTCCCTCTGGTCCTGCCAAACCGAGCCCTGGATTGCAGGGCTGCTGGCGCGGCCCCTCGTGAGTGGGAGGGGTAAAGGCCACCGACACGAGAAGACGCAGCCTGTTTCCAGAACGGAAGGCCAGGAAGCTCACGCCTGCCTCTGTCACCCTGGGACGCCCAGTCACACTGTAGGGCCCAGAGACCCGGAGAGCAGGAAGAAGGCAGCTGGATGTGTGAGGAGCTCCGGGCCAGGCTGGGTCAGGCTTCCCCCAGCTTGCTGTGCAGGGATCCAGCCATGGGCTGCTTGAAACCTCTGGATCTGACCAGAGCCCAGGCACTACCCTTGCCTAGCGTCCCTGGGCGCTCTCAGAATGCAGACCCGCACTTCCCACCTGCTGGTCGCTGCTTCCCAGCCAGCGTGGGGCGGGGAGGCCTGGGTGGGGCAGGGAGGTTGGTGTGGGGCGGGGAGGCCGGGGAGGTTGGTGTGGGGTGGGGAGGCCGGCGTGAGGCGGGGAGGCCTGGGTGGGGCAGGGAGGTTGGTGTGGGGCGGGGAGGCCGGGGAGGTTGGTGTGGGGTGGGGAGGCCGGCGTGAGGCGGGGAGGCCTGGGTGGGGCAGGGAGGTTGGTGTGGGGCGGGGAGGCCGGTGAGGCCAGTGTGGAGCGGGGAGGCTGGTGTAGGGCAAGGAGGCCGGCGTGAGGTGGGGAGGCCTGGGTGGGGCAGGGAGGCCGGCGTGGGGCGGGAAGGAAGAGGCCAGGGGTTGATCTCAGCCGGTTGCTGGTCCAGTGAGCCAAGAAGCTGCGGGTGCCCTGGCATGCCGGGCAGGAAGGTGCCTGCCTTCTGTCTGCACCCTCCTCCTGCTCCTTTAACCCCTTGCGCTGGGTTTTCTGGGGCTCAGGGCAGATCACGCAGCCCTGCTTCCTGGCTGGCTGGGTCACGCCAGGCTAAGGTGAGGGATCTGGCCAGCTCCTACCATCAGAGCCGCTTGGCTTGTCGGTGGATTTCTTTTAGCACGGTGCCAGTGGACAGACGGCTCCAGTCTCTCCAGGCATCGGCCGTTCCTCCAGCCTCTCTCGGCCAGCCCGTCCGGGCCACGTCCAAATCTTGCTGTTCCTCCCTGCAACGCATCTCTCAGACCCGCTCCTGTCTCTGTCCACGCCGCCAGCTCTCCCCAGGGCCTGCTCATCTCCCCACCCACCGCGCTGCGCGGGAGGCCAATGCCCAGAGCTTTTCCCTGTTGTTTGTACCAAGGCCAAGGGCCATTTGGTCAGTGAAGAGCTGCCGCCACCAGTGGCTGCTGCAGACAGATTGGCGGGAAAGCTGGTCCCTTCTGGGGGGGTGGGAAAGGTACAAGAACTTCCCGCTCCCCAGTGACTGGTCCCCAGAGCAATGACATCAGCTCTGAGGGTGCAGGCACTGGAGACCTTCCCCTCCCTGAGCCCCTTCTGCACACGACCGGGAACGGGCCATACGCTGGCAGCTCTCGGCTTCCAGGGACCCACTGCAGCTGGGAGCGGCCCCAGAGCTTCGGGGGGTGTTGACTGGTGTGGAGAGCAATAAAACTTGTCTGGTAGCACTGACAAGCCAGCTGAGAACAGACGTGCGCTGCATGGGGATGATGTCTTCTGCCTTGGCTGGGCTGGTCACAAGGGTCAGCTGGCAACGCTGAAATCTAAGAAACACTTGGCAGCCGGCGCCTGGCTTCCCTGTGCAAGGAGAGGGGGGAAGGAGTGGGGGGAGGGAATGGGGGGAAGGAGAGGGGAAGGGAATGGGGAAGGAGAGGGGGGAATGGGGGGAAGGAGTGGGGGGAGGGAATGGGGGAAGGAGTGGGGGGAGGGAATGGGGGGAGGAAGAGGGGGGAATGGGGGGAAGGAGTGGGGGGAGGGAGAGGGGGAGGGAATGGGGGAGGGAGAGGGGGGAATGGGGGGAAGGAATGGGGGGAAGGAGAGGGGGAGGGAATGGGGAAGGAGAGGGGGGAATGGGGGGAAGGAGTGGGGGGAGGGAATGGGGGAAGGGAATGGGGGGGAGGGAGAGGCTGCAAAGGGTCTGTGGAAAGCAGTGCCCGAGGGGGAGTCGCGGATGGCAGGGGGTGCAGGGCAGAAGGGACCTAGCTCGTGTTCTGCTGCACCTCCTGCACAGCACCGGGCCGGGCATTTCGCCAGTGACCCTGCCTTGGTTTGGCTGCGGCATCTCTCCCGGAATGGCCGCCCCTCTTCCCGGGGGAGGGAATGGCCACTGCTGCTCTCGGCAGGCTCTTCCAGCCAACGGCCACTCGCACCTCCAAACGGGGGGCCCAGGGTTTAATTAGGCTTCCGGACGTTGGCCCGTTGGGTCTCTCTTGGCTGCGTTAAGGAGCCGGGTACCTGGCTTTCCTCCCAGCAATCCCGCCCCGCCACCTTTCGGCCAAGCCAATGGAGCGCTGTGCGGCCGTTCCTTCGCCTGCTGCCCCGAGGCCCTGGGGGCCTGCCCTGCTGCGGGGCAGCCGCTCTCGTGGCTGGCTAAGAGGTTCGGGACGCTGAGGCACAGTCGGGCTCGGTTTAGACCTTGCGCCGATGTTCAGGAGGTCGCTCCGCTGGGCCCAAAGGAACAGAAGCAAAAGCTAAACCCCAGAGGTGCTGCTGCCCCGCCAGCCCCGCCATGGCGTGTGCAGAGCCAGCCCTGGGGCGTCCGAGCTGGGGGTGGCAGGGCCCGTCCTCTCACTGGCGAGGAAGCGACCGGCAGAGCGGGGCTCCTGCTGGACTAACAGCAGCCCGCCAGCCAGCTACTGTGCCCCAAGGCAGCCCACCCCCTCCCAGCGCCCGCGTGGGATCCCAGCAAGCCGGAGGCGTGAGAGCACCTGGCACGTCGGCCACCGCAGCCTGCTGCTGTGTCCCCAGAAGTGACAGGTGCCCGTCCTCCGTGGCGACGCCTGGCCGAGGGCGCTCGCTCCCTGCGCGACTAACCCACCCCAAGGACAGCACAGGGGGAGCTGCAGCTCTGAGACTCGCGCGCCGGATTTGAACAGCAAACCCCGCCATGGCTCCGTGCCCCTTCAGCTCTGGCCCGGATCCTTGGCCTTGCCGCAGGGGACTGGCCCCTGCCTCTCCAGTGGGTCCCTGGGTGTTTGCGGGCCAGCAGCAGAGGCGGCTGGAAGCGAGAGGCCTTGGGACCTACCTGTCCCGGGCGTTGGGAGGCAGAGAGAGAGGGTGACCCCCCCCTCCCTACACATCCAGCCGCCGGATGAGTGTTGCGCCCCCACTTCTGGCTGCCAGACCCTGGGGGGGGAAGCTTTTCCGGCCAAAGCTGGCAGCTCCCTGGATGTGGATTTAGAGAGACCAGAGCACATGGGCCAGGAGCAAACCTGGTCTGTCAGGCAGCCCCCCATGCGCCTCTCGGGCGTTGTCCGCCGGCCTGGTGCTTGGAGACCCAGCTGGGGCTGCCGGAGGAATCGCTCTGCACTTGCCGCTGGTTTCTCTCCCTAGTGAGCAGTGACACGCCCCCAGCTACTCCTCAGAGCTGGGACGGAGGCTCTCTGGCTGCGTGGCTGCCACTCGGGCGAGAGACCCTCTGCGCAGTGGGGCCCTGGGTGATAACGGTGCGGGCCAAGCTGCCGTGTGCTGGGGGTCCGGCAGTGAGCCGCGCCATGCGCCCCGCAGTGCAGGAGGCCGCACAGGGCGCTCTCCTGGCGCACGGCCCCATGCTGGTGAGTGCGCTGTGACATGACAAGTGGGGCCTGGTCCTCCAAAGCCCCTCGCAGGCCTGCTGCAGCCTCTCTGCCCCCGGGGGTGACCTGAGCCCATGGAACTGGCAGGGCCCCCATGGTCAGCTCTCGGCCCCCATCCCATTACACCCAGGCACCTGGCGCGGTGCCATCTGGAAGCACCGTGGTACCCTGGTGACTGCAGGCACCAGAGCTGCAGGCGGGACCTGGCTGCCCTCGGACTCTGCTTCAGCGTCTGTGGCTGAGCCAAGCGGAAGCGGCTCGGCCAGGCCTGGGGTCCCACAGGAGCAGGGAGACCAGAGACAGTGGCTCTGCCGTGAGCGTGTAATGCTGCCATGGCAGCTGGGAGCCAGGCCGCCTGCGCCCCGACACCACGTCCCCGGGCGTCGGGACATTTACATGGCAGAGCCGCCTAGCGCTGGACATGGCAGGGGCCCCTGAGGGTGGGACCATCCCCTCTGGGGAGACAGAGCGTGTCCCAGCCTAGGGCAGGGACCCAGCTCAGGGCATGAACTCACACATGGAGCCTCTGGGTTGCCCTTTGCCCGCTGCTCTGAGGCGCTGACTTCGCTGGTAGCTCCCTGCTAGGAAGGTCTGAGCTGGCAGGGCCCTGGGGGCTGCCTGGGAGGCAGCCAGGTGGGTGTGGCAGGCAGCTAATCTCCAGCAAAGCCCACGGCGATAACGCAATGGCGCACAGCCCGGGTGTCCCCGCCGCATAAAACACTGTCACAGGAAACTGCCTGCCAGAGTCCCGTTCACAGACGGACGGACTCCATCCTACACCCGATCATGCTGCTTGCCCCCACAGAGGTTATGGGGTGGGGGGCTGCCCCAAAACATAGCCTGTGAAAATTTTCTCATAACACAAGAACTAGGAGTCACCAAGTGAAATTAACAGGCAGCAGGTTTAAAACAAACAAAGGAAGTTTTTCTTCACTCAGCGCACAGTCAACCTGTGGAACTCCTTGCCAGGGGAAGTTGTGAAGACCAGGACTTTGACAGGGTTCAAGAAAGAGCTAGATAGATTCATGGAAGTGAGGCCCATCAATGGCTATTAGCCAGGCTGGGTAGGAATGCTGTCCCTGGCCTCTGTTTGTCTGAAGGTGGGTGACAGGGGGGGATCACAAGGGGATTCCCTGTTGTGTTCCCTCCCTCTGGGCATCTGGCACTGGCTACTGTGGGCAGACAGGACCCTGGGCTGGATAGACCTTTGGTCTGACCCAGTCTGGCCATTCTTATGTTCTCATTTCCAGCCTGGATTTACTCCTGGCCGGGTTCTACCCATTTAGTCTTGTGTCAACATTAGCCTGCTGAGCAGCGTGTCTCAAGTTCCCAGGGCTGGCTTGCTGCCACCCTCCTCGGCATCCGTGAGGTCTGAGAGGTCAGCAGGGGCATGGGGCGGTCCCTGACAACCACTGCCAGCTTCTCTAGCACTGCCCCTCCCTGGCGTCCTCCCACCTGCATTGATGGGGAGCAACCAGATCCCTCCGGTTTAGTCTCCTCCTGACAGAGAGCCGCCCCGCACCCCCCGAGCAGCCCACCAGTCTGACCCTGCAAACATTGGTAGTTCGGACGTGGCCTCCAGCAGCAGGTGGAACTGAAACCCACCTGCAATCTGCTGCCCCTATGGCCACTGCACAGACCTGGCCCGGGGTTCCAGGCTCACAGCCAGCAGTCAGGCACCTGTCTGCACGGCCCCTGCTGCACCCGGGGGGTAGCCTGTGAGGCTTTTATGGGCTGGGGACCTGGGCAGTGAACTCGCGAACCTGCCGCTCAGCCATGGCAGGAGAAGAACAGCTGGGCCGGGTGTGTGAGAGCTGGGAAACCATGAAGAAGTAAACAGTTATTTGCTGACTTGGCATTCAGTACCCATCTGGGAGCAGATGGTGATTTACCAGCATTGCTGGTTCTGTGCTTTAGTCATAAAACCCTTTCTGCAAATACGTTGTGTTCTGCCGTTCGCTTGGGGACAAGGCTTCGGGTTTGCTGCTAGAAATTCAGTGGGACCGTGGACTGGAAGCTGGAGGTCTTCGAATTGGATTTCCCAAGGGAGTTCCTGTGATTTAGCAGCTAAGACCCATTTTTGGCTCTGTGGTTGAAAAAATTGGCTGTTCTGAAGAACATGCATCGAGTCCTAGACGCCAAGGTCAGGAGGGACCAGTGTGACCCTCTGCCTTGTCAGACCTGCCCTACAGCCCTGGGCAAAGACTCGCAGAGCAACTCCCGGAGCAGCTCGTCCCACAGACAGCCACTCGCAATTTACAACCTGCCCGAGCTGGAGACTCCAGCACAACCCAGAGTCAGTTGTTTGCTGGTTCATTCGTGGCCCCACTGTTAAAAATTCCACCTTATTTGCTAGCGTCTCCTTCCAGCTGTTGGCGCACGTTAGTGCGCTCTGCTAGCCGGAAAAGCAAAACTACGGATTGTTCCTGCGGCAGATATGTGCCGTGACCAGGTCACCCCTTAATCGCCTCTTTGCTGAGCAAAGTGGACTGAGCTCTTTGAGTCTGTCTCCATAAGGCAGGTTTCTTCTCCCTCAACCCTTCTGCTGGCTCTTCTCTGGCCCCTCTCCCATGTATCAACGTCCTCCTTGAATTGTGGGCCCCCAGCTGGGCCCAGCAGCTGTCATGCCAGTGCTCGACAGGGGGGGAATAACCTCTCTGCTCCCACTCCTGTCCACGCCCCCGCCCAGGGCCACGGCAGCTCCAGGAGAGCTCATCGCCCCGAACTGCCCTGCCTGCACCAGGGAGGAGCTGGGAGGTGAAGCGATGGAAGTAACTGTATTTCCAGACTCAAAGCTGTCCCCAGCCATTGCCAGCTGCCCCTGCCCAGCACAGGTGAGTGCCAGGTCCACTTCCGCGGGCGACCCGGCCCCCAGCGATGGGGCGTGGCTGCCACAGGGAGAAGGCTTGCGCCAGGAGAACCTCCAGGTCTGCGAGGCCTGGGCCTAAGGGCTGTGGTGCATCTGATCCAGCCCGGCCCTTGGGCACCGTCGCTCACTCCCGGTACGTCCGTGTCTGCCTCCTGGGGGGTCGTTCCAATGCCAGTGTGTTGCCCTGGCAGCGACTCACATATTCTGGTTTTTACCCCGCCCCCCCCCTTTATTGATTTTCCTTCTCTAGCCCGTTACAGCCTCTCCCGAGCGGCAGCCGCGCCGAGGGAGCAGCGCACTCCTCTTGTTGCGCCTGGGAACGCACGCTGCTATGGCCGTTCCCGGCACGTCCTCGCCTCACACGGGCTTAGCCAGGGGCTCGCGAACGGGAGGGTTTTGTGGGTGCTGCTGGGGCTTGCTCCCCTGGAGCTCTATGGGCCTTGAGGGGGCCACGGAAGCAGCTGAGACCCAGCGAATCTGCCTTCACCGGGCTGCCTTCACCGCGGTACCAAAAACAAAACCCCAAAGGCAGCATGTGGCTGAGCTGAGTCCAGCCTCAGGTGGAGCTCAAACCAGCCCCTCCCTTGGCAAGTCCTGCAACTAGCACTGGGGGCTTGCGCCTCCCCTTCCCCCGGCTCCCTGACCCGAGGGCCTGGCACGTCCCTTCCTTGGCCCTAGCGGCTCAGCCGTCCTCCAGCTTGTGCCCAACCCTGCTGCCTGAGCCTGCGATAGCCCTGCCCCGCCAGGGCGCGCACACGCTGGCTCTGTGGTGTTCCTTCCTGATTGGCCCATTAACCCAGCTGGGAAGAATGGCGTGAGGCCCACACCAGCCATCGCCACGGGGCTTCCTGGCCATGCCGGGGGCGAGTTTTTCAACCAGCCAAAAAACCTCGCACCGTGCAGTGTGCGCACAGGGAACCCCGCACCGTGCTGCACGTCTGCACGCAGGGAACCTTGCACCGTGCAGTGAGTGTGCACAGGGAACCCCACACCGTGTAGTGTGTGTGTGCACAGAGAACCCCGCACCGTGCAGCACGTCTGCACGCAGGGAACCTGGCACCATGCAGTGAGTGTGCACAGGGAACCCGGCACCATGCAGCACATCTGCATGCAGGGAACCCGGCACCGTGCAGTGAGTGTGCACAAGGAACCTGGCACCGTGCAGCACGTCTGCATGCAGGGAACCTGGCACCATGCAGTGAGTGTGCACAGGGAACCCGGGACCGTGCAATAAGTGTGCACAGGGAACCCCGCACCGTGCAGCACATCTGCACGCAGGGAACCCAGCACCATGCAGTGAGTGTGCACAGGGAACCCAGGACCGTGCAGCACATCTGCACGCAGGGAACCCGGGACCGTGCAGTGAGTGTGCACAGGGAACCCCGCACCATGCAGCACGTCTCTATGCAGGGAACCCGGGACCGTGCAGTGAGTGTGCACAGGGACCCCCCGCACCGTGCAGCACGTCTGCACACAGGGAACCTGGCACCGTGCAGCACGTCTGCGTGCAGGGCACCCTGCACCGTGCAGCGTGTCTGCACGCGGGGAACCCCGCACCGTGCAGTGAGTGTGCACAGGGAACCCGGCACCGTGCAGTGAGCGTGCACAGGGAACCCCGCACCGTGCAGCACGTCTGCACACAGGGAACCCGGGACCGTGCAATGAGTGTGCACAGGGAACCCCGCACCGTGCTGCACGTCTGCACGCAGGGAACCCTGCACCGTGCAGTGAGTGTGCACAGGGAACCCGGCACCGTGCAGTGAGCGTGCACAGGGAACCCCGCACCGTGCAGCACATCTGCACACAGGGAACCCGGGACCGTGCAATGAGTGTGCACAGGGAACCCCACACCGTGCAGCACATCTGCACGCAGGGAACCCAGCACCATGCAGTGAGTGTGCACAGGGAACCCGGGACCGTGCAGCACATCTGCACGCAGGGAACCCGGCACCGTGCAGCACGTATGCATGCAGGGAACCCTGCACCGTGCAGCATGTCTGCACGCGGGGAACCCCCGCACCGTGCAGTGAGTGTGCACAGGGAACCCGGCACCATGCAGCACATCTGCATGCAGGGAACCTGGCACTGTGCAGTGAGTGTGCACAGGAAACCCTGCACTGTGCAGTGAGTGTGCACAGGGAACCCGGCACCGTGCAGTGAGAGTGCACAGGGAACCCTGCACCGTGCAGCACGTCTGCACACAGGGAACCCGGGACCGTGCAATGAGTGTGCACAGGGAACCTGGGACCGTGCAGCACATCTGCACGCAGGGAACCCGGGACCGTGCAGTGAGTGTGCACAGGGAACCCCGCACCATGCAGCACGTCTGTATGCAGGGAACCCGGGACCGTGCAGTGAGTGTGCACAGGGACCCCCCGCACTGTGCAGCACGTCTGCACACAGGGAACCCGGCACCGTGCAGCACATCTGCATGCAGGGCACCCTGCACCGTGCAGCGTGTCTGCACGCGGGGAACCCCGCACCGTGCAGTGAGTGTGCACAGGGAACCCCGCACCGTGCAATGAGTGTGCACAGGGAACCCCGCACCGTGCAGTGAGTGTGCACAGGGAACCCCGCACCGTGCAGCGCATCTGCACGCAGTTTACCCCGCACCGTGCAGATATTTAGCCCTCAAACCCTTTAACCTTCTCTTCCAATATTGAGATCACTAATGAAGATGGTGAACAAAACCAGCCCCTGGAACACTTTGCTTGATACTGGCTGCCAACTGGGGGCCCATGTCACAAGTGTTGCTAAAGCCAAGGTGCATCACGTCCACCGCTTTCTCCATGGCCACCGAGCCAGCTGTCGCATTAGGGTGTGCTCCAGCGGGTCAGGCGTGAACATGTGCGTGTACGGGTGCGTGTGTGTGCACACAGATGTGTGTTATATGCAAAGTTCTACAGGTGGGACCTCCCTGGTCCAGCACCCTTGGGACCTGACTGATCCCAAACGAGGGGATTTGCCGGACCAGGGGAGGTCTCTTCCCTCCTGGCCCACGCTAAACGGCTGCCTCCTGCCCCCCGACCCCCCCACCCCCCAGGACTCCAGCACACCCCATAGCTGCCTGGTCGCTCTCTGGGCCAGAGCTCTCTAGCTCCCGCTGCCCCGCTGCTGCCAGGGCCAGAGCTGCGCAACTGGGGCTGGAGCATCCTGTCCACTGCTGGGGCCGGAGCTGTGTAGCCGGGGCTGGAGCATCCTGGCTGCCACCGGGCCCAGAGCTGGGCAGCTGTTGCCAGCCGCCTTCAACTGCCCAGCTGCTGGAGACAGATTTCCCCGCTGTGCCGCCCCCCCCCCAGGGGCTCCTGGCTGAGTCGCCAGCCCCCCCTCCTGCAGCACTCCTGCCCCACGGCCAGAGCTCCCTACATCTGGACTCTGTGGTCCAGGAACATCTGCGCTCCTGCCAGACCACGGACATTGCCGAACCAGCGAGTCCCGGTGAAGGGAGGTACGACCTGTGCCAATAAAGTTCCCCTGGAAAGAATACAAGAGACATAGACTGTGTGTGACAACTCACCTGCAAGGATACTAAAGTGTTGTGGGAGATGGGAGGAAGTAGCACTCTGTTCCACGGCCTAGCATTTGCTGAAAAGCAAGAAATAAATACATGAAAAATAGAATCTCCAGCCCTCCTCCTGTTCATTTTACTTGCTGTTATTTAAACACACACAGAACTAGAGAGGTCTCCCTGCCAAACCTTCCTTACAAAGGTCGCAAAAGCTGCCAAGAGAATGGCCTTTGATTTCCCCAATAGATATCAAAAAGGGAACAACTGTTATGTTTAAATTGCTTTATTTCGGAATCCATAAATATTTGTTACTGACAAAAGTGGAAAAATCCTTAAGACTCTAAAGTTTACTAAACTGGTAATATTTTTGTTTACAGTACATATAGAATGTGCTTTTACTGGTAAGTATAACAACAAGAATAATACAGAGAAAAACAGTCAAATACTGCTCATCTTGAAGCGTATTTAATGGTTAACCAAGAGGCTGTGCAAAGTTACAGATACAAATGTACTTTCTCATCAGTACTACTGTATAATAGTAGTAAACACAGAATCCATAAACTGGGTAAAGCACAACAATGTAAACACAGAATCCATAAATTGGGCTAAAGCACAACAATGTCTGTCTGCCTACCCCCTCTTAGGAAACACTGGCCCCCCAAATGAAAAAAATCTCACAGTACGAATTGTCTGTCTTAGAGCCGAGAAATTCTCGCTACAAAATTTCTAACCGATTTACGGAATGAAGGTTGAAAGACGCTATTACAAAGCTCATGGGCAAACCCCTTCCGAGTGACATGGTTCTCACATTTCACTGCTGTCCTGAATAACACCAGCAGTGAGAGTTTTCGCACATAATGAAGCGCACAAAAGAGACCCAAAATGTCATTTTTCTAACTACTGAGAAAGTGGATCACTTTCAGATTTACATGACTATATTGGACCAAACTAATCCCATCTCCCCTCAAATCCAAGGCCTTTCAGCAGATTAAACGATGATTTTTTTTTTTAGTCAGTTTTAAAACACAAGGACATCTCAGTTGTAAGCCTCAGCCAGCGAGCGACAGCTTGCTAATTACACCTCTATGATCATTGATCAGCTTATAAACATACAACAAACAACTGGCTATTTTCTAAGAAACAGCCTGACACAATTATTGCTAACAACACTTTTTTTTTAATTAAAATACTCAATCCAACTTTTCAAAACTGTCCCCTAGTTGTATCTCTCCAGCACATGAAATCGCCATGTATGAACCAACTTTCCGTGTAGGCCCTCCTTCCAGCAGTAGAGAATCAATCTGAAACTAAAGCCAGGACAAGCATGTCTTCTGCTACATAAACTGAAAATGGCGACTGTGTCACAAATTAGAACAGACACCTCCATGACAGTTAACATGTTACCCTGTTTTTCGAAACTTCGTTTGCGATGAAGAACTTTTCCCAGCTGCTGGGCGCTCTCCCCCTTTTCCCTGGGATGAGTCTGTCGGTAAAGAGTTGGCACCCCGATGCTAGCATATTGCACCCTTTGGATGTGGTGTGGTTTGATATAAATATCTATAGATATAGATAGATATCTATAGATAGATATATGTATATTAATATTGCCATGTATTCACAGCGGGGTGGCCCAGCTTCCCGGGCCTGTCAGGAAAGCAGGTGAGTAGAAATTAACGCTGGGCAAGGAGCGGGCGCCTTGTACCTTAGTAACCATCCTCACCCACTCGTCTCCACAGCCCTGACTCAGGGTCGCGTAGCAAAGGAACATTACAACACTGGCAGATGTTGTCATTTCTCATTACAGCACAATGTGGTGTCTTTGACCCTCACCCGGTAACATTGCCACCAGCTCGGACAGAGTGGTGTGTGATACGTGGTTCATTAAAAACCGTTTCCATCTCTCCAACCCTGTGTCTCTAGCTCTCCGGCGATACAAGTGTCAGGGGGTCAGTGCAAATACTGCCTCCCCCCCCCCCCCCAGTGCAACCCGTTAGTCTATAGCACTGCCTGGGGCATGCAAAGGCAATACCAGCTGGCAGGAAATGCTATAGACCCCGGGCATGCGGTGTGGTACCTCCCCCTCCTCCCCACCCCACAGGCACTTCGGGCCCTGGGCACTATGCAGAGGCCTCTGGCCACCCACGGCTCGGGCGGGTCACGAGCCAGATCTGCTGTCCGGAGGCGTCTGGCCTGCACCCTGCTTTCCTCCTGAGAGAGGGTCAGAGGGCGGCTCAGAGCTGGGCAGGAGGAAGCCGGGAAGTGGAAGGTTCTGTGAGAGCAGCCACGGGCCTGCCGCTGGCGAGGGAGCCGCTAGAGAGAGACGAGACCCCGCGGGCTGTTCTGGGACGCTGCCCCAGCCCGGCACAGTCCCTCTGACTCCTGCCAGGCCAGCCGCTGGAATGCAGCACGTGCGCTCCCGCCACGGGACAGCGTGTGTCTAGGAAGAATACCCTTCTCTTCCGTCGCGGTGGCAGCAGCTCAGACACCCCCGTGCCCTTACTGCTCCCCTCTGGCTGAAGGGGGCCGGCTGGGACTAGTGTTCTCGCATCAGCCTATGGACCCGCTTCCTGCTTTCAAACTGGAGGAACGGGGTTGGGTTGGCCAAGAGCAGCCTGAGAGGGGACATGGCCGCAGCTTTCGAGGACCTGAAAGGGTGTCACAAGGAGGAGGGAGAAACATTGTTCTCCTTCACCTCCGCTGCCTGACAGGACAAGGAGCAAGGGGCTTAAACTGCAGCAAGGGAGGTTTAGGTTGGACATGAGGAAGAACGTCCTGCCTGGCCGTGGGGTCGCACACTGGACTCAACTGCCTGGGGAGGCTGGGGACTCTCTGTCCCTGGAGATATTTAAGAGCAGGTTGGACACCCCGGGCCTGGACTCGAGGACCTCTCCAGTTCTTTCCAGTTCTGTGATTCTGCAACGCCCAGCGCCAGACCAGGCATGACACCCTCAGAAAGCAGGACAAGGAGGAACTCCATCCGGCCGAGCACAGCGGCTTGTGCGGAGCGTGGCTGAGCTACCCGCCCACCGTGCCACGCAAGGCGCCAGAGCGGTGGCCAGAAGAGACAATTCTTAGTGGAATTGCCCAGCCTTGTGAGGGTGATGGCTTCCCCACAGGGGCTGTGGGACACATCAGCTTCCCCCAGCTGCCTGTGTGAGTGAGACAGGCACGCAGGGGCCAGCGTGTCTTTGGCAGGTGACTGCCCAGGCAGGATGGGGGGCAGAGGGCCTGCAGCCTTCCTGACGCGGGGAGGTGGAGCGCGGCAGTCAATGGCCTGGTGCCCCGCACGGCCTCCGGGCAGGGTGTGTAGGCAGGTCCGGGAGCTGCTCCCATTCCCCTTGCTCCGCACCTCGTGGACTGGAAGTGGAAGCAGCAGATGGAGTCTGTGGGGAAAGAGCCACCCAGGGAGCTGGCTGGCCTCCCGCGAGGAGAGAGCAGCGTTTGACCCCTGCGTCCCGGCGCCCGGCAGCGCCTTGCTCGGCTGCCCAGCCAGCTGGAAAGGGCCCACGCTTCCCCTCAGTGGAACGGCTCCTGCTTTCCACTGGAGTGAGCAGAGAACCAGGGTGTGATGTCCTGCCCTCGCACCAGTGCCTGGGAGTGCCCAGCCAGCCACACTGGCCCGGCTCCATCCCGTGTCTGCCCTGTCACGAGGACCGGGCAGCCTCCGCCAAGCCCCGCCATGGGCCCCCGGCACGGAGGGTTGCCCATTCCAGTGATGGGGCCACCAGGCTATTCAAGGCAGGAGGAAGCTGCCGCTCCTGCTCCGTGCTTGATTCTTGCCCTGCCTCCGGTCTCTGCTCTTACACCTGCAGTGCTCAGAGCCCCGTCCTGGCTCTGGGCCAGGCCTTTAACTTCTGACCCAGGCGCTGACTTGGCCCTTGGTGTCTGACCGTGGCTCTGACTCTCCGCGTCAAGCCCTGGCTCTGGTAAGAGGCCAGTGTCTGGTGCTGACTCTTAGCTCATTTCCCCAACCTGGCTGCGTGCTCCACCCACTAGGCATGACTCCTGCTCTGCCCACTTGGCCAGAGTGCCTGCATTCCAGCCTGTGAAGCAGCGGCAAACGGCTCCCTTCTGTTCAGAATTAACCCCGGCCTGAGGAAGAGGTGGGTAAAGGCTGAGAGGCTTGGCTGCTGAAGAGAGGTGCCCATATCTGCGGGGCTGGTAGGGGCAGAAGAGGCAGGATGAGGGTGGGGTGAAAGGAGCCAGTCCCTGCACAGGGTGGTTACTCCTCTGTCCCACAGCAAAACGCCACACGGTCGGGGAGGGCGCATTAGATCACACAGCCCGCAGGGGCTAGACATGGGGACCCAGCGTGGTTTCTGTCAAACAAAGCCCCGTACTGGCAGCTTGAACCCTTCCCGACATGCTGAGCCCCGGGAGCTACGACCAGGCGAAGAACAGCCCAGAAAGGGGCAGGCAGCGTGAGGGCCCTTGCCCACTGCAGCATGATGCGTGTCAAGTGGGAACAGCTTCGTCACCAGGAGAACATCTTCCCGCGGCCTTCCGGCTCCTCAGGGTCCCCAGGGCCTCAGAATTAGCCTCTGCTGGGAGCCAGAGCATCTCGCACCGCAGGTGCAGGCTGGGAGCCATGCGGTAAGTGCGGGAGGGGAGCAGGAGGGCGGGGCGGTGACTGAGTATGCGGGGCAGAGGCAGAGAGCTGGGGCAGTTCAAGTAGCAATTCTTAATATCTGTATTTAAAACCTGAAGTCATTTGGCATCTTATCCAGGGAGGGGGCTCTATTCTGCCAGGAGGGAAAACGATACGAGCGCCTGTGATGGGACCTGACTGTGTGACATCATGAACAACCGCCGGAAAGCCATGAACGGGCCGTGGTCTGGGACGCTGACCGGCCTTTCAAAAGCTCCTCCCAGGGCGCAGAGGTACGTCCTACTCTGAATTAGTTCTACAGAATGGAAATACAAACTGAAATACAAAACACCTCACAAATTGTGGCCCCAGGAGTCTATTTTTAAAAGAATTTACAAATACTCTGCATCTAATTGGCAATACACATCAGCTATACAGCATGCCCGCTTAGTGTAATTATGTCAACTGTATAATTTATGCACATGAAATATAACTGCTCAGGTGATGACTGGAAAGTCTCTCTCTAGTTGTGAGTCAATAGACAAACTTTTCTGTCCGTGTCTTTTAAGCAGCTTGAGCAAAGGGGAGCCGTTCCCCTGGCATGGTGAGTGCTTCCTTGTGAGGGTCATTCGGCTCCGGAAGAGGCTGAGGGCTGGGGTGGGCTGAGGCGCTAACAGCGTGGTGAAACCACGGCTCCACGGAAGCCAGCGCGAGTCGTACTGTTTCCGTAGAGCTGTGGTTTTACCTAGAGTGCTGGTTAGCAATGGGATGATGGGTGTGGTTTGGTGCCTCCAGCATCATGTTGGCAAGAAGCAGAACAAATCAAATCCCATCCCTGTTTTCTGGTTACAGAAATTAGGAAGAGCACAGAAAGGGCCTAACGAGCATTCCAGCCTAATTGTGCTTATTGACACGTCAACCCCGCTACTTCCTACGCTGAGAGCAGGCGGTTTGTAGGCACTATTATAGTTCTGTTTGGTGAGTATATTTATTGGCGCAACTAATCGTGCCACGAGACCTGGCAGCCCCCAGTAAGCTTTGCCTGGAAAATCCCCCCGGAAGAGCAACGGCTGCTTGGGGGGTATGTGAGCGTCTCACGCTTGGCGGCGACGACTAGAGGCCAGGGCAATGTAAGGAATCACTGAAAAACTCAGTACTGGCCAAAAGCGCTGGTGTGAGAGATGGCGACAGGCCTCACCTGCCAAGCGAGGAGGCTGCAACCCTACCAAGGGCTCTGTGAGGAACTGCGTTAAGTCCTAAGTTCACCAAAAGCAGGGAGTTCCAGCAGCTTAGCCCTGGGCAGGTGCCAGCCACTGCTATGGCTTCCTTTGACAGAAACTGGCACAGCATGGGGATTTTCTCCAATGTCCCTCCCAATTCGTGTTTTGTTTTTGTTCTTATGTCAACAGCATGAGAATGGGTTTAAAAACAATGCGGATGGGACTCAGAAAAGTCCTTTCGGACGCTCAGTTAGAGGTTATCTTGGCCTGTAAGGCCACTGCAGTTTGGGGTGCTGGGGTCACACCAGTCCTTGCTGATTATCTACAATGCACAGCCTCACATCAAACAGTCACCTCTGTTTTGCTCGCTGTGCGGTAGTGTTGGTGGTGTCCTGGGATATAATGCAGCTGTTCCACGGTGTTGTGCCGCCGGGAGGCGAACGCTTGGCGCTTGGCGGATGTTTGGTTCATACACAAGGTATTGTACAAGTTATTTGAGGCACTGGGATGGGAGTGCATCTTTGTCATCCTGTAGCGATCCAGGACAGGTGTGGAAACAAAGACGTCCGTGTGTGACAAAGCGCGCGACATGGACGGCTCTGCAAAGCCCGTGCGCTCCGGGGAGAGCAGGGGGTCTTGGGAATGGAGGCGCTCTGCGGACAAAAGCTGTTCATCAGAGAGGATCCGCTCGTAGGACATGCTGAACTCCTCGGGCATGACCCTCTCGGGAGACAGCACCCTGTCCTGGGACATGGCCCTCACGGGGCGCCGGGGCCGCTCCCGGTGGTTGGTCTGTTTCTGGGACAGCTGGATGACGTTGAGAGGGAGGGTCCCCCGTGCTGCCAGGTCAGGAAGGTGTCTCCGCTTCATGTAATACTCATCGGCTTCTTTGTCAGCTGCGGGCAGAAGAGAAAGGGAAACAGCGTTAGGAGCAGCCGAGGGCGGGGCTGGGCAGGGGAGCAGGATGCTGTGCAGAGACTAGCGCTCTGGGACAAGACTTTCCAGCGCGCTGGGCAGTGTCTGCGGCAGCACAGACATGGAGGCCCATTGGGCCTTTCACCTCGTCCTTCAGAGGGTTCGCCATGGCACTGGGCTAGCAGCTGTACCATGTGAGTAGTGTGTACATGGCACATGGACCCAGCGCCCAGCATGGGGCGTGCTCACTCATAGCCAAGCAGAGAAAAGGGGACACGCGAGCCCATGAGCTACAGCACATGCGATGGCAGTGTCACCCCATGAACTCAGCGCTGGAGTCCCTGTCACAGTCTCGGGTGACCGTAGGGTTACCAGGGCACAGAGAAGCCACGTTGTTTGGAAAACAGAATTTCCAGTCTGTGAGAAATTTAGAAATTTCCTTTTGTCTCGAACTGGAACTAAAAGCTGAAATTTCCAAATTTCGCGTGAAACAAAAAGTAACATTTTTTTCAGACCCATTGAAAGGTTGAGGTTTTCATTTCAACAGTGTTTGTCATGGCATGTCATGTCAGACGGGCTGTGTTGTGTCAGTGACTGGTCATGTATGAATAGCCCAAGGAGGCTGGTTTCAATCAGAATTGTCTTCTCTACAATTTTTCAAAACCCTCTTTTTCTTGTTGTGGTTCCCGCCGGGTTAGCTCTGGGCACAGGGGTGCTCCCGTGGGGCACTGCACTTTCTGTCTGGGGTTTGGTTTCCGAAGGGCAGTGGGAACCTCACGCAATATCAGCGCAGAAATCCGAGGGCTGGCCCAAAGCCGCTGAGGAGCGCAAGGAAATCGAGGCCATCTGGCCCGGGGGGCGGTTTGTTCCATGCAAAGTGCACTGTCCTGCCTGCCATCCCACTGGCTTGGGGTCTGGCATAGGGCTAGGGACTCGGCGCACATGCCCCTTCTGTTGGTGGCATGAGGCTTGGTGTGGGCATGTTGAGGTCTGTCCGGCACATTGGCACCACCACAGATCCTGACCCGGAGCAGGTAGAATAACCTGCCAAAATGCAGTCACTGCCTGAAGAAACAACCCCACCACCATTCCAAGGAGCTTCCAGACGCTGCCCCGGCGCTGCCGCAGGGTGTGCGCGGTGGCAGTGTCCCCAGTCGTGGGGCCAACGGCTGGGCAATCTTCGTCCATGCAGAGCAGACAGGACTTTCCGCATTCCAGGTCTCATCAGAAGGAGCCCTCCAGCACCTGCATGGCCAGAGACAAGCAGCCAGGGGAGCAAGCAGGGACCTCAGTCCTGTGCTAGTTCCCTTTCCTGAGCTTCCTTGGACAACACAAGCTTCTCAGCCAATCGCTTTGTGAGACGATATCGAGGACAATCCAACCCAATGGCTCCTCCAGCCTCGGAGCCGCGCTCAGGCTGGACCAGAGGACGTTGACAAGAACGGTAGGGAGCTGGGCTTGAATCAAGGGCCTCTGAATCTCCAAGCAGCAGCCACTACTGCCTGAGCTACAGGGCCCAAGACCACAGCAACCTCCCCCCATCCCACCCCACCCCACCCCATGACATGTGGCCCAACCCTTGGAGGGGCACGAAGCACCACCCGGGTGCAGTCTGGGTTGTACCTCCCTCTGTCTCTCGCACCTGGTGCTGTATTTGCAGGACTTCCTTCTACACGGCACTCTGGGGGAGCAGCTGGAAGCCTGTGTTGGCGGAGTTCAGCTGCTCTTCATTT